>JAOTQJ010000049.1:15344432-15357506 GCA_025642045.1 Solanum sejunctum
TTAATAATTTTTTTAATTATTTTTTAAAGAAAAAGAGTTCAATCCTACATGATACCAATAAGATATCAATATATCAATGGAGTATCATAGAAAATTAAATTCACTTCAGTATGATATTTGTATAGTATACCAACGGAGTTAGAGTATCACAAACAATATATTTTATACTAATTTAGAGTTTAATAAATAAGATTGTAACTTTAATAATTTTTTTAATTGTTTCGTATTTATTTTTTAGAAAAAAGAAGTTCAATTTTATCTGATACCAAGATAGTATCAACATACCAATTGAATATTACATAAGATTAAGTCGTAGCAATTATGTTAAAGTCATAGGCAAAATAAAAAAGGAAAAAAGTAAGGTAAAAAAATAAATAATTTAGACATAAATCCATTAAAAATAAATAAGTAGAGTTTGATCCAATTTAAATAAATAGTTTTACAATTTAATCTATTTTATAAAATTTTTCCTTATATAATAAGGAAAAAAAAAACCCTGTAAACATTATTTCCTTGGAAAGAGAAAATGTCTACGTACGGAAGCAACATTGAAATGTCTTTTAGCTATTTTCACGCGTTCATTTTACATGACAAACTCAATTAGCTGTTCCTTACAATTATCCAATATCTAATATAAATATGATTTTTTTGTTGTCATATAAATAGTAATAATAAAAGATCACTCATGAGTCCTCGGAATGAAAAAAAATCTTATTGAGATTGTCATTTTTAAAAATAAATTTTATAGCTCGTGATTCAGATTTAATTGAAATTTCACGAACTCCAAATACTAATTGAGAAAATAAAAAAGAAAATCATTCATTGAAACTGAAGATTTGATTTTGTAATTTTTTAAAGGCTAATTTTAGCTTTATATTTAAGATATCAGAATTTCTTATTCTTACATAAAAGAATATCTGAAAATATTATTTTTTCAAAAAAAATTAATTCTTACGTGTGATTATAAGAGATCATTACGAAAACTTTGTTATGAATTATCATTAAAAAAAAAAGTTGAATTAAATACACATTTGTTGGAGTTGATGCATCAGCATAAACGAATGGATGTGACGGCTTTGCGCGTAGGTGACCTACAAATTAAACCGACAATTGACACTAAATGGGATTACGCAATGAACTTTGATTTCCAAATTAATAAATTTATTTCTACCCGCATTTTAATTAATATTTAATCTTGTCATCATTTTATTAATGTAACATTAATTCTTTCGTTTGAAATATTTTATCATAATATTCATATTAATTGATATTTTATATAATACTTTGAGAAGTAATTTGGATATATAAAATAGAGTAACATATGAAACATAATAATTTTTTTTATATGTAAAATAACTCGTAAGATTAGAAATTTATTTTTAAAATAGTAAATAAATAAAAGCTAATGGAACAATATAACTAAAATTTTATGTGCATATAATGTAAGATTATTTTACTGTTTGCTTTTGGAAATATCTATTTACATTAAGTACAGATAATACATTCATGAACCCACTATTATTAGACATCATATTCAAATAGGCAAGCCCCTTTACAACTCGAGAATCACAATTAATATGAACTCTAAAGTGAAAAAAAATATTGTAATGTGCAGTTAAGTGTCCACTAGTGAAAGAGAGGATTGAGATTTTTTTTTTTTTTTAAGTCTTTAATTATATTCATTATATAAAAGAGAGTAATTATACGTTGAAAGAAGGTTCATTTTGTGAAACTTTGGACTCTTCAACTAATCCAGAGTTATTTGAGTGATATAACATTGTTAGGTTGTTATATATTGGAGGGGACAAATCGAATATATTATTGTTGGATTGATGTTGATTATACCGCAGTAGATTTAGATCTCCTTAAAGAGAGTGAGATATTTGTATCTCAATCTGAATTAATTTTTATTTAATTCTGTCATTTAATTTTTAACTATAATTTATTATATTTATAATATATTATACTAACACAAATTAATTAAATTTCATTTTTATGTTGCTACAGTTTCCTTATTTGATTTTAAATTGAGACTTTCTACTGAGTGCAGTGAAAACACTTTGGGTGTATTCGATATGCTTGGTTGCTATATACTTTTTTGGAAGACAGATTTTTAAAAATCAAGAAAATGATTTTCTACTGAAAATATAACATTCCACGGTAATTGTTTCCTTTCGCCACCTAGATGTTCAACCCCAACCCCAACCCCAACCCAAAATATTTATTTAGATTATATAAAAATAATTTAAAATAATTTTTTTACTTACTCGCTTATTTTTTTATATATGACAAATGATAGAAAATTATTGTTCCTCCCTACCTAACATCGTACCGTTGTTTCTAATCGTTGAAATGCAACAATAAATAGTATTTCGAAACCGACCATTAAGTTGACTTTGCTGCACTAATTTATTTATCCATAACTCATAGGAAGTGTGCAACATATATACGTTGATGACTTGGCTTCCTTAATATTTTTAAATCAAGACATTGAAGTCCATGATCAGCACTGAAGAAAGTCTACTAACGGAAAGTGAAATCTAAATGTTTTAAAAGAAAATTAAGGTTTCGTTTCTCTTAAGGAAAAAAGGTGATATTATATGTCAATTCAACTATTTTGTATTGAAAATTAATCTCCTTCTAAGTTTGAAGATAAAATTTCTTTCATCACTATATGTGTTTTTCACTAATATGGTGTACTTTTTTGTTTTATATTTGATTTTAATTAATTCATTCACATAAAAAATAATGAAGTCATTTTACAAGCATTTGTTGCAAAAATATATGTGATATAGTATTTTATAAATCGTAGTTTAAAAATAGTTTTAGGTGTACCGAATGTTTGACATTAATTCTGTAGTGTCTTCAATACTTTTTCATTTTGACTTTATAAGTTCTTAATTATGTACAATTACTTTTTTTTGTTCAATTTATTTATTTTAAGTTTGATTTTTCATATGATATGTCTAACACTATAAAATTAAAATATATTTTAGTATATTAAATATATTTTTAATTTAAGATCATATAATTGAAAAATTTTCCTTCTTTTTTTAAATTTTATGTCAAATTACAACCACAAAATAAATTAGAAAGGAGGGACTATTATTTTAACGACTTTACTCTTTTATTAAAGGTTCTTGTTGCGTTGAATCTTCATTAATTCATTTTCCCTGACTTTACTCCAAGCTGTTAAGGCTCAAATTTGCAATCATCATAAAGGTTAATTTGCATTTGGTTTGCTAGTAAAGGATAAAAAAATAACGTAAACTCCGTGAACTAAAACTCTAGTCGTGATGAGTCCAATCATAAGAGTATATTGTACATAGTTTTACCTTGTATTTCTATTGGAGGATATTTTTAAGGTTTAAACCCATGATCTTCTGATCACGTTGCAATAATTTTACAAGTTACTTTAAGACTCCCCTTCTTTCTTAGTAAAGAATAAAATAATGTATTTCTTTCATACTCATCAATTTTGTAAATCTAAAACAAATGACGGGAAAAAGAAGAAATCTAACTTTTCTTAACCTTCATTATTACTCAAAGAAAAAGATTTAAAAAACAGATATGTGCACGTCTTTATTGCAAGTGTAGAAGTGATTTTACTTATTACACAAGGAAATTTTTCATAGTTTTGTTGGAGAAAAGAAGCAATCTGAGATTAATTACCAGTAAGTGTGAATATATATATATGCTTTTTATTTTTTAGATGATTACTACACTATAATCATAAGATTAGAGGAAAAGAAAAGTCTACATCTTGATGAGTTTATTATATATATAGAGAGAGATATGCTTTTATTTTTCAGATGATTACTGCACTATAATCATTAAGATTAGAGGAAAAGAAAAGTCTACATCTTGATGAGTTTATTTTGCTTTTCCTTGAGATATTTATGTTTTGATATACAAAACAAAAAGCAAAAAACCAAAAAAAAAAAAAGAAAAAGAAAGAAAGAGAACCAAAAAGTTAGGAAACATATCTTACCTAAATAAGTAGAGATAAGATGTCAAAATTTCAGGAAAGAAATAGATGTGACAAGAATAAGATAAGATATTGCCATCTTTGTAGTCTAAAATGATATTTAAGTCTACATATCTGACTTTGGTTAGTACTTTGTAAATGTTAGTTAAAGTTGATGAGTACGAATATTCAACTTGATAAAACTCATTCTTTAACTCGTAAAATGAAAACAAAGCAATTGCAGTAGCTTAATTTTAGATAATATGTGATATATACGTAGCAAAATGGTTGAAATTTCTTCATTTAAAAATGTTTTACTTAAAAATGAACTTGCAATGTATTATTTAATTGAATTTCAATATAAATATTTGATGACCAAATTAAAACAAAATCAATAATAATATTGCAGTATTGAATATGACACACATGACAAAAAATCTTTGTGGACAAACACGGCTTTTATCATTTTTCTCTTAATTTCAACAAAGTTACCTTGACATTAACTAAATTTAAAAAATAGCTTGATTTAATTAGTCTTACGAAAATAAGAAACACAATCACATTATCACGTTAATCATGAAAAGTACAAATTTTCGGTGAAAACCAAAGTTCATATTTATAATATTGAAAATACTTAAATAGACATTTAACATTATTTAAAATTATGAAAATACATAGTATTTAAAGTTAAAAGAGTGCATTCATAATTTCAGACTTTTAAAAATCTCAATTAGTTGACTAAATAAATTTTTGCCTTATTTTACTACCTTGTAAACCCACTCCCCAGCCCCCTCTGGGAGCTCCCCAACTTTTTCTCACTTAAAGAAAAGATGAGAAAACAAGAGAGATATTCAGATGATAGTAAAATATAAATTTTAGTAAAGCAAGAGTTTAGCATATAAATGAAACATTACCAAGAAATAATTGCAAATACAAAAAATTTCACTATTTATAGATATTAGTATTCATAGAAAAAAACTATCTCAATATATAATTCACCATTATCTCGTGATCATACAAATCTTACTGGCGATAAAGCTTTCAACAATACGAATAAAGCTTTATTTGAAGAAAAACAACAAAATAAAAGAAAGAGAATTTTTCGTATACCTTCTAATCATGAAACATAACTATAATTCTTCCATTATTGAGACGTACCAACAATTTATATTTGTATATATGATAATAATCGTACACATTTTGTGTGATTTATAAATTATTAGATTGAAGCGATAGTTTATTCGAGATACAACCAAACAAATAACGACTACGAATTGTCTTGTCGAAAAAATAATAATAATATCAATTTATTATATTATAAATATAATAAATATATCTATTTATATACAAAATCTTAATAGCTAAATATAATCTTCATACACATAACAATAGTAAAGCATATTGTATTTCCCGTGCTTAATAAGTATATCCATTTATATAAAATCCTAAACTATTGTAATTTTCTTAAATTATCATTATTTTGGGAAAATATTAGGCGTTAATTTATTGTATTACCTAATTTTCCAAAATAGAAATCTTTTTTTTGGACCCAAAAAGGATATTCCATCCAGAAATTTCCTACAAACAAGCTCACACCATACATCTTGAAACCAATAAATCCAATCCACGTACACATCAATCACATGCGTATCACGTGACCCAAGCATCATTTTCTCATTTATTGTATTTTTTTAAAAAATAAATAACTTTAATAGTCTTTTTATCCCCCTAAAACTTTTTTTCCAATTGACAATTAACTCGTCGATTTTTCCAGCTGTGGATTCCCCACAAAGTTATTATTTATATGGAGTATATATAAAATCATCACCCCCAGCCTCCCCTAACCCTACACCACAAAATATATTTAGATACAGAGTATACATACAGGATACAGCTCTGTACACAATCATTTTCTTGAAACCTAAAAATAGCTCTAAAACGCAATAACATTAACATCTCCGACTGCACGACGGCCCACCATTTCAATGGCAATTTCTCCTCAGAAAAGCCATTATTAAGGCTGACTTTCAACTATCTCTTTTCAGTTTTTGGCCTTCCCTTTCCCCCATTTTGCACAAATCTTTAAACGATCTTTGTTTTTTTGCAAATTTTGAATTATTCATCTGATATTTTGGCGTTTTTATCGCAATTTGGAATCACCCTTTTGATAAAGTTTGGTTCTTTTAGGGAAAATTTAATACTACAGATATTTGTGGTTAAAAGTTTGCAGAATCCATGGCCGGCATCACTACCGCCGGCGACACAAGCACCAGCAGCAGACTAGCGCCGACAAAGAGTTTGGGCAAGAAGGAAAACCAGGGTCTTCTGTTGGGCAGGTACGAAATCGGGAAACTATTAGGGCATGGTACTTTTGCTAAGGTGTATCACGCTAGGAATGTGAAGACGAATAATATCGTCGCAATTAAGGTGATTGATAAAGAGAAGATCTTGAAAGTGGGTCTTATTGATCATATAAAACGTGAGATCTCAATTCTCAAGAGAGTTAGGCACCCAAATATAGTTGAATTGTACGAAGTTATGGCTACCAAAGCCAAAATCTTCTTTGTCATGGAGTATGTCAAAGGTGGTGAGCTCTTCAATAAGGTTGCCAAAGGCAGGCTTAAGGAAGAAGTTGCTCGGAAATATTTCCAGCAGTTAATCTCTGCTGTAGCTTTTTGTCACGCTCGTGGTGTTTACCATAGGGACCTAAAGCCAGAAAATATACTGTTAGATGAAGATGGGAATGTTAAAGTTTCTGATTTTGGCCTTAGTGCCATTTCAGAGCAGATAAAGCAAGATGGCCTCTTTCATACTTTCTGTGGTACCCCGGCTTACGTGGCGCCGGAGGTGTTGGGTAGAAAGGGTTATGATGCAGCCAAAGTTGACATTTGGTCATGTGGGGTGATACTCTTTGTGCTAATGGCAGGGTACTTACCATTTCACGATCAGAATATTATGGCTATGTACAAGAAGATATATAGGGGTGAATTTAGATGTCCCAGGTGGTTTTCACCAGAATTAACTCGGTTTCTAAAGCGCCTTCTTGATATAAATCCTGAAACCAGGATCACTGTTCAGGAGATTATGAATAACAGGTGGTTCAAGAAAGGTTTTAAACATGTCAAATTTTATATTGAGGATGATAAGTTGTGTAGTATAAATGATGATGAGTATGGCGGGATTGATTATTCGTCTGATAGATCAGAGTCTGAATCTGAACTGGAGATCAGGAGGAGGTCGGCTAGTTTGCCCAGGCCAGCTAGCTTGAATGCATTTGATATCATTTCATTTTCCCGTGGCTTTGATTTGTCTGGTTTGTTTGAGGAGGGAGGAGATGGGGCAAGGTTTGTATCTGGGGCTCCTGTGCCTAAGATAATAAATAAGTTGGAAGAAATTGCTAAAGTTGTGAGCTTTGCAGTAAGGAAGAAGGATTGTAAAGTGAGTTTGGAGGGTTCGAAGGAGGGTGCAAAGGGGCCGTTGACAGTTGCAGCTGAGATATTTGAGTTGACGCCATCGTTGAGAGTTGTTGAGGTGAAGAAGAAAGGAGGAGATAACGTGGAGTATCAAGAGTTTTACAATAGGGAATTGAAGCCAGGATTACAGAATTTAACTCATGAAGTTGGATACCCTGTTGATTCATCACATTTAACCCATGAAGTTGCATACCCTGTTGATTCATCACATTTGCCATCAGATACTGAATAGAGAGAAGGGGAAAGGGTAAGCTCTTTTCTCTTTCTTTTTTATATCTTTAGGTGCATTTGTATAGGTAGCACTTTGTATTCTTTGCGCTTATGCATCTGTTATCAGTTCGTGTTCAAAGAGTGTCAGATCTTGTAACTTCTATTCTTGTTGTGGGATATTATATAAAAATATCTAAGAAATCAAAACATCAGTGTCTCTAAATTGACTCGTTTCTCAATTTCCTTTTATCTTCGGTTTCTAGTAATATTTTGATACTAACTATATAATTTGTCACGCTATTCCTATGAGCAAATGCTTGGCTTAGTGGAAGTGCGATGTTATAGAACGAGTTTCTCAACTTCTCTGAGGAAGTGCTGTATTACAGATTGAGTTTCTCAATCTTGTAAAAGGCGAGCTATGATGTTCCATAGGTTTTGGATGCAATATGCTTGAGTGCTCTTGTTTTGTGCAACTTTCTCTAGTTAATATGGACAAGAAGCATGTGTAACTATCACCATCAGGCAGTTTCCATTGGTTGTACTGCATGAACATTTGTTTATAAAAATAAAGAGCAAATTTTGCTAATAACTCCTGCACAATAACTTGGACAAATATTTGATTAGCTATTCGTGGGGTTGAGCCATGGAATCAATTTTTGATGCTTGCGTTAGGATAACGTCACACCTTCCTTGGGTTCAGGCCTTCCTCAAACCTTGCGTGAATGTAGGATGCGTTGTGCACCGGATCACCCTTTTTCTTTTGGACTACTCAAAAGTGTTTGATCCTCCCCCAGCACATGTTGACTTCTCAATATAATGAGAAAATAAGAGAATTACGTTTTCTTTTTTTTTTTTTTGTTTTGGTGGTTGTGTCTGGATAGGTCTTATAGAAATGGGAGTCATTCATGAAGTGTAATCTGCTTCTTCAGGTTAGAGTATTTTCAAGTTGATCAAGGCCAATTGAACATTGATGATTGGAATTTGGATCAAGGCTTTTATAGATTTTCTTGAGTATGTTACTTGCCAAGCTTAAACCCCGAAAAACCTTACTGGATGATTTATGCTTGTCATTAACTGTCACTTTTCTTTCTTGCTAGTTTTCATTGTCAATCTGGAGTTTCCTTTTCATTCATCATTCTTGCATTAGTAGATCTTCAATGAAAAAGGAAAAAGAACCCGTTTTCTAATAGCTACAGAAGTACAAACTAGCCAGGCAATCAATGCTCGTCTTTAACCTTTGATAGGTTTATACGTCCGAGCACTGGGGCAAGTAAGGCAAAAACATTTCTCCAGATAGCTTTTGTTTGTGTGCATGTTTTAGGACACTGGTCAGTGATGAATTTGGTATATATCATGCTCAAACAATTTTCCTCGAAGACCTGAATGAGTTTTGCTTCTTTTGATGGTTCACGCTGCTTTTTGCTTTTCCAATAGACGGGAAGTTCTTTATAATTGTAGCTTGACTAGCATGTTCCCACTTTTTGAGGCACCTTCTGGGTGTTGTGGTTATAAAATTTCATTTTACTTTAAAAAGGAAAAAAGTGTTTTTTGATGATCTCATTAGTGGTAGTCGTAACTGGTAAGGGATTGATTTTCTTTAGCTAATTGGTATATGATGGAATATCCTGGATATAAGGGCATATCTTTGTCACTTGTTATGTTTGCCTCCTGCATATGCTGTATTCTGTTATGCTTCGTCATAGTGGTCTTCCAGTCCTTATTATGTTAAAGATGAGCATCCTGATGGTTGTTTTGCAATCAGTGAAGGGCTACATCTTTCTCCTTCTTTCCCTTTTTATATTCTTTTCTTGGTACTGCCATTTGAATGTTGTTGACCAACCTTTCTCATATAAAAACATTGTTTTCTTGTTCTGGCCAGGTCATTCATGGTAAATGATTAATTTAATATTTAGTAGTGGTTGGTACTGAAAGACGTAATTGCTCAATTTGTAGCCTGAATTTGGTCACTCATGAATTTTTTGTATAATCTAGTAATGGGCCAATGACGTTCTACTTTGAATAAGTTTTGGTGTATGTTCTGCCTCAGCTATGTACAGTAGTTTCTAATAAGCAATGGTGTGATACTTGCATATATTATCGTCTCTGAATATGCAGTGCCATAAAAATAACAAAAAGAAGTATTAAGTGCAGATGGTGATTTTGGAAGTTTATAGTGTTAAAACTACTCGTCTTTAAAAAACCGTGAAAACCTCCTTGTAACAATTCTTTTATTAATTAGAAAGAAGAAAATCAGGTGCAGATTAGATGTAGTATATCTTCAGCATAAATTATTGATTCTTCTTTTTTTATTTTTAAATCTTTCTTTATGTTCTATAGCCAGATCCATTGGCCAGCAGGTTCTAATGATTTGGTATCATATAATGTGATGCTGAGCAAAACTAGTCTTAATTATTCAGAAAATTCAGTCCAATAATACACTGTTTGTCCCTGTCTGGTAGGTAACTGTGGACTTGGAAGCAACAGGCGGAGGCTGCTTCCACTGGAACAGAGACTTCCTGAATACCAAAAAGCAGCAATGCTTTGGCGTAGCACGATGTTCGCAATCAAGATTTCACCAGGCCAGTGAAAAACATGATTCGTAGTTTAATTGTATATTAGTAGAGCCTGTCTATGGAAAAATAAATTAGTTGATGTAATGCTTATTCAGAAAAATAAAAAAAAGAAATTTGAAAATGTTTCTGGACCATAGAAAAAAGTAGAAGGATATCTGGACCACTATGTAGTGAATGATTGTCATGAGACGGCAGTTTCACTGTCAAACTTTTCTTCTCTTGCCAAAATTCTGCAGGCAAGTCTTTGATTAAAACATCTAGTCAATTTTATCTTTTTTTAAAAATTTTGTGGGGTTATTGGTATCTAGTTTTGTTATATGCGAATCTTATGGAGCACCGAACAATTCTTTACTAATTTAGTAATTGTAAACTAGAGAGAAGGACAATAGGATGAGATACATGTGCAAGTGTAGGAAAATCATAAAAGCAAATAGAAAATGATTCGGACACCATTGTCATGAAAAAAATATGTGAGTGGCGGAAAATTATCTACTCGTTCTATTCTATTTTAGTTGTCAAATATGAGAGACTAATTTGATTAATATAATTTTTATTAAAATGATCGATAATTTTTGAAAATTATAGTGACTAAAATGACAGTGATTAATATTTTTTTATTATTTAAATTGATAACAAAAATTTAGAACGATTATTTTTAATATATTTGACAATTAAAATTGAACGAAGAAGGTATTGATCTAGGGAAAGGAGTAAGGGAAGATTTTATTTTTCGAGTTACAATTATCTCCATATGCTTAACGCTACATCATTTTATTTTCAGCATTAACTACCACAAATTGTGTGAAGTTGAACATTGGAATCAAAAAAGCCGTATTACTAGAAATTTATGCATTATTTTTTTTTGATATAATAAAAGATCATAAATAACAACTCTATACATTAACATATAGAATATAGAGACAAATAATCTTATCTTATAAAATATTCCTACACTATAATTTGCACATAATTAGCATGTGAATCAAACAACTCTTTTAGCAGTACGAGAAAAAACAACACATTTTGTCGTTTGGTCTTATATTATATATATATATATATATCACCATTAATTTAATGCTTATTATTTTCTTTTCACCTTTAGTGTTTCGTCTTATTTTTTTGGAACATCCATAAAAGACTATCTATGGGACGACTCCATTTTTAATCTATGCAAATCATATCTCCTACCATCTAATCATTAGTGTTTTGGTATTTTTTTTTCAATTTATTATTTTTGCCTCCTATAGTTGTGCAAAAACAATTCTCAATATAATATTCCAAATTTAAACACTCTTAAATAGTACTATTTGTATGCTAAATATTTGATTTAGTAGAGGAGTATTTGTTTTGAATTTTCCTTCTAGAAGCATTCGTTTTTGCACTCTCGTTCCCTTGTTTATTTCTTGATTTGATATTCTTTAGCGTATAAAAAAGTAAATTTTAAGATAAATAACTATTAGTTAATTGATCATATGAGAAATTAAAACATTAAACTTAGAGTAGAAACGAAAGACATTTACTTTGAGTAAAATATAATTCGATCTCTCTATAATAACCACTTGCAATAATAGTATTTTACTACATATATATTTTTTGTGTTATTATTATATGTTTTTATATTTTCTATAATCGTACTTTGTTGCCGTAATTAACAAATATCATGATTTAACTATGATATCTTTTGATGAATAAGGATGTGATGGGCAAGATCCGGAATTTAAGGAATGAACTTCTGTAAATTCCTATGTTTACTCTTCAATATGATGTGTAATTAGTGGTTTTCTTGTCCTTTATTCTTTTAAAAATAGTGTTTTCCCTATATAAATTAGTGGAAGACTGACCCTCTTTAATTCTTTTCATTTTTTTTTAAATATTTCTTTCCTTGGTTGTTGAGCAGCTAGCCTTTGTGATGTCACATATCACTATGCTTTTTATTTAAGTAATTAGTGGTGGTTCTTCATTGAAAGATACAATTGCTCATATATTTTATTCAGAAAGTGATTGCTGAATTTGGCTGCTTTCTGGAATTTGTAGTCTGTTTATGTATTTTGAACAAAGTACTTAATTGTATTAACCATACTAATAACTTCATTCTACATTTTTTCCTTTAGTTAAATTACTCTGTTCTTTTATTTTTTTTACGTCCGTTAAACGGACTGTTCTTTAATTTTCGACTTTAGAAATCTAATTTTTGTCTAACGGGGCATATGTTATTTAATAATTTAAGTCATAACTTATAAAGTATTATAATGGGAAAATATAAATTTATGTCCCGCGAAAAGCTAGTTTCTTCATCTAAAAAAAATGATATACTTTTCTTTTTGATCTGTTTAAAAAAAAGAATGATTTTTTTTAACAAAACTACAATTTCAACTTTTTATGTGGCATGTTTAACGCCACAAGATCAAATGACATTTTGGTACATTAAACACAACTTTAATTTAAAATCACAAGATTAATAAGTTTTTTTTATTTTCTTAAATTTTGTATTAAGTTAAATTAGGTCATTCTTTTTTAAATGGAAGACATATTTATTTTTGAGAGGAAAAAGAAATTAAATACTAACACCAAAAAGGGATAAAAGTGCAAATGATCTCACATTAGTTTCTTAATATTGGCAAATATATGTTGAAGTTAGGGGTCACAATTGGATGAGTTGAGTCAAATTTGAGTAGATTATAATGGGTCAAAATAAAAAATGGGTCAAGATCCAACTCAACCCAGATTTGCGTGGGTCAAACGGGTTATAGAGCGGATCAAAACCAAATCCGACCCAATTTTTGATAAGTTTTACTTATTTTTTTTTTTAATATTTTAGTATTTAATTAAATTATATTTTTTTATTATGACT
>JAOTQJ010000049.1:15381289-15401423 GCA_025642045.1 Solanum sejunctum
TGTCTTTAGGTTCCTCATAACCTTGCTCCACAATCTCCCATAGGTCTTGTCCACCTAGGAAGGTCTTCATTTGGATGATCCATCGATCATAGTTATCCTTTGTGAGGCGAGGAAACGTGATGACATTGTTGGCCATCATCTTGTCGAACCAAGCTCTGATATCAATTTGTTGGAAATAAGAGGCTATATATTAGAGAGCTTATATAGGTAGAAAGGATATTGAGAAGAGTGGAGAGAACTTATATTATATCGATTTTGAACTTTTTTTGCTTGATTTTAAATGAGGGGAGAACACCTCTATTTATACTAGTACAAAGAATGTTCTAGAATCTAACTCCACTAACTAGTATAGATAGTTCTTCCCTAGATATTATTATGGATATTTTTGTACTAGAGATTTTACAAGATATTTCTAGACACTTTGATACTACTACTAATTACAAGATACTTCTAGATAATAGACTATTTATTAGTCAACACTTGCAAGTCCAATATCAAAAACTAAAGCCCAAATTAAGTTTAGTTTTCAACAATGATTAGAGCAACATTTTGAGAATTTTGTCGAACATCATCATCTTCAAATTTTTTCTGGATGATTAACCATTATATTAGTTAGACTATTCATGAATAGATTCACTTTATTTGAATTTTTAAAATGAATAAAAATGAATAATCTCGAAGCCAAATGAAACCTTATATTGAAGCTGTATACCACCACCGATTCATGTTTTGCAATGAAGTTCAATCATGACGATAACGATAACAATAATGATAATGGTGATAGGACGAAAGTTTGGACAATTAGTAGGACTATATATGTACATGAAGAAAGGGAGCAACATCTGTCAATGTGCCAAAATATACTTTCCCGTTTTGAGATTATTTTTGAAATTTTCACTCCAGTGTCATATTCTTGGGCCCCAATTAATTAAGACATGCACTCAAAAGTTTTGCTTTAGAAATAAAATGCCCCAGCTCTATTTAATAGTTTTTCATTTTCAACACTCAATTTTAAAATTACAAATTCCGCAAATAATCGCTCATGTTTGAGAAATTGCTTATTAATTTTTTTAGCGTTATAATATCGACCACTTAATTATTATTATTATCTATACTATATTAAAAATGTAAAGATTCTTAAAAATATTATTTGAAACTTTTATCCTTTATTAAAATAGACAAAATCATCTTTTCATTATTTTTTCTTAATTTATTATTGTATTATTTATTTATTTAGTTTCAAAATTCACTTTTAAATTAGAATTTCTTTATATTTAGAGTTAATTTTTTATTTAGGACTATTCTATATGAATAATTATTTAGGCTATAAACGAAAAAGAAAGAAATATTGTTATTTTCTAATATTTAAGACTTTAAAATTAATTAAAATTTTGATTATCAAATATTTTGTTAATAAAAAATATATAATATAGCAAATTTAAAAAAAAGAGTAATTAAAATTATGTTAAAACATTAGGCTACTCCTTTTATGTCAGTAGTTTTTTTAAAAAATAAATTTAATATTAATTAATTAATTATTTAACTCCTAATTAGAGGTAGTAAAATAAGCCTAAACATAAGTAATCCGCCCAAAATTTTATGGGTTGAGTTGAGTATGATTAGAATTAGGCCAATTTTCAGCCTAATACAATTTAACTCATTATAAAATAATTTTGAACTGAGCTCAATAAGATTTTCAGTTCAGCCCAATATATCACTTGTTTTGTATGTTCAATGCTAGTTTTAAATTAAATGGATTAATTTGGGCAAGTCATGTCCAACTCGAATTTTAGCCCGTTTGAGTCCAAAGTATATTTGGATGGGTTAATATTTAATGCAACTCATTTTAACCTTCCCAATTTCAGCTCAATCTACCCATTTGATACCTCTACTCCAAACTATTCATCTTTATATATTCATACACTATAACATATCTCTATATATTAAGTCATTGAATTAATTTTTTCATCTTTATCCTTTTATAATAGATCAAACTATTACATCAAATTAATAACATTTATTTAATTTTATTTTTATAAATATTATATTTATTTAATGACAAATACTATTTATATATAACTATTAATATGAAAATATGCAAAACTCGTAAATTAGCCGTTAAAAAAATATATTTAAACAATAAAATCTCTTTATCTTCTAATTAATATAATAAAATAATATGTCATATCACATTAATTTTTTACTCCATATATCTCATATTAATTAAATTTGTGAGATAATGCACACATATTAAGAAAAATATTCAAAGACAAAATTTATATCATATGTTCCACTATTACCCTTTGTGAAATTATAAATATATAGTGTAATTTATCTCATAGAAAATATAAAACTTCAATAAATGAAAAGACAAATATAAAAAAATTTTAAACATTTTTTTTAAACTTTGAATAATTTAACTATTTTTAAACATTAAAAAAACCTTAAAAATTTAATTTATTGAAAACGGAGAGAATAGTAATTATTTAATCCATCAACCCATCTAATTCGACCATATTTTTTAGATTCAGTAAAAAAATTAATACAAAATGCAACTTTTTCCTATATTATTCTAGGGTTGTGAGGGTGGAAGCATCGAAATATTTTATATTTCTTGTAGAGGGAGCATTAATTGATATTTCTGAACAATTAAATATATATAGTAAAAAAGTAAAGATACTTTTGCTAGTCCAGATAACCATGCTTATCTGAATCTTTGTCCCAATTACATATGTCCAAAAGACTCTGGAGGAAAAACTCTCTATGATCGGTTAGAAATTTGGATATGAATTTGATTAAATTTAATAATTTTTATTATAATATATTTGTATTAAAAAAATTATTAAGTATATACAAAATATATTTAAAATCATTTATGTAAAATTTAAAATTCAAAAATATAAAATTATCGATACAACTAAACAAATTATCACACACAATACATGCATACATACATATATATATATTAGAACCCTATACTAATCTAGAGTTCTGATCTGAGGATTGAAGCATCCAAAAATTTTATATTCCTTGTAGAGGCAACATTAATTGATATTGATGAACAAATATTTATATTTAAAATTATCATTTAAAAATTCAGAACTCTTAACATTAAAATTATCGACATAACTATGCAAATTATCACACACAAACAATATATATATAGAGAGAGAAAGAAAGTAGAGTTAGGTGTACTATATATATATATAGAAAGAAAGTAGAGTTAGGTGTGCTAGTAGATGTATCTAGAATTTTTCTCTATATTTTAATTATTCAACAACATCATTTAGTGCTTCCTATACAAGAGATGTGAAACATTTAATGGTTCGACCCTCAAAACAATGGAGTAGGGTAGAAAAACTGTGTCCATGTAGCTTTTTTTTCTTTTTATAAAAAAAAAAACGGCTCTGAATATAATTGGATTAAAGAGTTTATGGATTCAATAAATATATTGTTTTAACAAAACGTTAATGGTGATATGACATGTTAACTAAAAGAGAAAAAAAGTTCTTATTGTTTACTAGCTTGGATGTTGTCCGGACTGACTAAACATGTTTGATTATTTTTATACTTTTATTTTCATGAACGAAATATTTTAATTGGACGTATGTAATAGAGGAGGAGGACGAGAAGCAAACAACTCAAGGAAGCAGATAAATCAGACATGTCGTTCAATAGCTGGATGCAACTTTCATAGCCTTTTTGTTATTAGAGATAGTATTGTAAAATCATAGTTAAAGTACCTAAATAAATATAAAATTAAGTAGTTGAAGCAATCACGTCAAAGTCAGTGAAATATTTTGATTGAGCCACATGTAATAAAGGAGGAGAAGGAGTAGCTGAAGGAATATAATTAAGTAGCTGAAGCAGGCATGTCAAAGTCTGCAAAATATTTTGATTGGATCGCATGTAATAAGGGAGGAGGAGAAGCAGATAGCTCAAGCAAGCAGTTGAAGCAGACATGTCGTGCAACAGCTGCCTGTTTCAACAGCTTCTGTAGTCTCTTATTATTAAGTAGTTGAAGCAGACACGCCAAAGTTGATAGAACATTTTGATTGGACTGCATGTAATAAAAGAATTTAGAAATTTTGTGTAGTTACTTTTGTAATAGTTTAACACGCGGAGACATATAAGGTCGTCCTGAAGGGTAAAATTGAAGGAATTTAACAGCTTCTGTAGTCTCTTATTATTAAGTAGTTGAAGCGGGTACATCAAAATCGATGAATATTTTGATTGGATTGCATGTAATAAAGGAATTTATAAATTTTGTGTAGCTACGTAGTAATAGTTTAACGCGTAGAGACATATTAGGTCATCTTGAGGGGTAAAATTGAAGGAAAATAAAAACGTTGCCGCACAGTAAACTCTTATGCCTTTTGTATTCTGTCATATTGTTAATTTATTGATTGTTACTTAAATTTTATTATCTCTTATGGTTTAAAGTCATTAGTAGGTAACGATAAAAAGATTTATTTTATAAAACGATCAAAATTTGTTATGGACATAATTCATATCGTTACCTTGATATTATTTTCTCATTTTGTCTTTATTTATCATTTAATAAATAATTTTTATATAATTTATTGTTGGAGAAAATAATTAAGAAATAGAAAAAAGAGAAAAGAAATAAGAAAGAAAAATAGAAAAAGAAATGGAGAAAGATAATTTGGCTGAATGTGGGGCCCACATAAGGGGTTGTATTGTTGATTGTAGGGGGGCAACGTGGGGATATTTCATTGGGATGAAGTCACGCAGGAAAAAATTAAAAAAGAACAATTTGGTCAATGCACTTTTATTTTTTTTCTTAGCCTGTCGTACAGACGTGGGCCCTCAAGTATGCATAAATTTTTAGTTGGATTAGTGTGACTGGAGATTTTCATTGGCAGGGTGGTAATCAAGGTAGTCACACTTAAATATATAGAAGTATATTTTGGAAAAAATAATACTTG
This sequence comes from Solanum sejunctum, assembly GCA_025642045.1. Taxonomy (NCBI): domain Eukaryota; kingdom Viridiplantae; phylum Streptophyta; class Magnoliopsida; order Solanales; family Solanaceae; genus Solanum; species Solanum sejunctum. Next base: position 15,386,239 of record JAOTQJ010000049.1, read on the forward strand.
TTTTGTTCAATTTTATTTGGTGGTATTGATTTAATATAAAAATTAAAAAATAATAAATAATAGAATAATTTATTAAAGTATTCTTTGAATATTATAAATAATATATCTTGAAAAATATAATGGAAAAATAAACTATAATTAATGATAAGGGTAAATTAAAAATTAAGTAAAAAAATCTCTTTTGATTTCATAAAGTAGACTAATATTATTGGACATTCCAAAATAATATAAGGGTCAAGTAAAAATGAAAATAGTTGTTGATACTCTTTTCTAAAAAATCAAAATAATTTTAGTAGATAATTTTCCAAACATGATTTACTATAGAGAAAAAGTTAACTCACTAGTCAGGTGTGGTTGGTTCTTTATCTTTATTGGAAGGACTTGGGTTCATACGTTGGGACATATACTATTAGTTAGGTAAAGTGTCTGTGTTTCGCACGGCAATAATTGATATTATTAAAATTATGAATAATTTATTTTTATATTGTAATATTAAAAATAGTAAAAGGGTAAAAAAAAAAATTTGATCCCCAAATTCAATTTCTTTTCCTTCATTATCTGAAAATATAACTATCGATGATAAAAATAAATACCAAAAGAAGAATATAGTACATCTAATATAAATGAACCATTGAAAGTTTTGAAAAATAATCTTGGTAGGTCCTCATTTTCCAATCATCCACATTCTTACTACAAAATCTAGCATAATCAGAAAGCTAAAAGGAATAAAAAATATTCAATCAAATACTGATAACAATAAATAAACTAATGAATGCTTTGTCAAAGGAATTTAATAAATATAAAAAAATAGTTGAAATCAGAAATAATAAATGAGTTAGATTAGCTTTGCTCATAATTGTTGAAAGAGAGAACCAATATTTGATATTGCAAAGTGATTATCAGAAAATGGAAAGAGGAGTGCAACATGAAAATTAACAAGTATCATCAATCATCAACATACCCCAGTATCTCAAAAGGCTCCCGCGCATTGCGGGGTGAAGAGGGGTTGGATGTACGCAGCCTAACCCCCATGTTTAAAAACATAAAGCGGCTGTTTCCAGATGACCCATGAGGAGCGTCGAAAGTTGCATTGACTAACTGCTACTTCACAAATGAAAGAAGCGCAGACAGTTTAAAGAGTCATTTTGCTTTATTCCATCATACTCTAAAGCCAAAAAATAGTCAATCTTTGACTCTATCCGTGATTGATGAAAACTTTGTCAAATATTAGGGATAAAAAAAATTCTGGCCATCAAAGTTATTTTTCATGAAGTAAATGCATAAAATATATTTTTGGTAGTAGAAAGGAAAATGGAATAATTATATACTGTACATACTAAGGTCTTTTTATTTGTAGTAGTATTAAATCAATATTATGTGTTTGGTTTTGAAGATTTATTAAGTAGCTAGGAGCTGACAACTGGCCTTCAGCAGGATCGTTATTACTAGTACTTTTATTCTCTTATTGTAAGTCTTCTCGAAGTACATACTATTAAAACAATTGCACGCTGGTAATTAAATATGTAATGGCACCATATTCTCCTTTACTATTTACATGTATAATCCATTAAATATCAAAGAATAAAGAATATAAATGAAAAAGAAAAATAAAATTTTTAAATAATTTGCATCAAAATTTGACTGCTGCATGGGTGTAATCGTCATTTCTCATTGCAGTTAAACTCATAAGCTGGACTAATATGGAGTTTAGCTAAATTTATAAGCGAATCAAATTAAGTTAATTATAAGTACTCTTTAGTTTATTATTTTGTTTATGCGTTTGGTAAACACTAAAGTGATTATATGCATTATTTTATAAGTCAAAATCAATTAACAACCCATCAGTTGATAATTTTATGACTTTTTCAATTTACAAGCTTTATGGGTTGATCAAGGCTTTTCACTATGTTATCCTCAATTTTTTTCTAATTTCCAAATAAAATACCTTTCATAAAATAGAACTCATAACTTTCTCTTCGCTTTGTATCTACCTTCCTCTTTTTTCTTGAGAAGATACTTCTAAATTTATAATTTTCATTTAAAAAAAATTAAGAATATTTTAGTTATTTTAACCCCCAAAAAATAACAACTTATCTATATTTTTTATATCAAACACATCAACAATTTATTAGCACTGTTACTCAAACAGAAAATTGCTTATTATAGAAACTATAACATAAACATAATATATAGGTCAACATATCAAATTATTACTTCACAATAATTCTAAATCTTGACCATGTCATGTTTTTTAGTTAGACAAGCGGTGGAGGATGCTTTATAGTATATAGTTTATAATAAGTTGGTCAATTTGAATGACAAATTTTCTAAAATTTATATTAGTTTGAATTTTTTTTTCTCAATTAACCTATTCTTATCCTAACGTCAATGCTGTCGGCATGCATATATATGTGTATATATTTATGCATGTATAAATGAATAATAATTAATGGATGCCAAAGTCAAGGTTTTTACATCTTCTTTGATTGCATGCAACTGTCCCACCAAAAATTGACTAATTCTTATAATTTCACCCACCATTTGTACCCTACAAGTCAGAAACTCCTTAATCAATTAATGTTAGCAAATAAACTATCTTAAAAGGCTACATATAAGTTGTTATGTCTATACTAGAGATTAGAGAAAGACTTGACTATCAAGAACAAGTGCAAGAAATATGGAATTAGGTAGGGGATGAGGACTATATTTTACAAATATGAAAGCTTAGCCATATAGTTTGGTGAAATTAAGATTAATTTTCTATAGTAATAACTAATATATATGAAGGTGTCTGGTGCATAGGGGTGGAGCCTACTATCAGTTAAAGATAATTTTATTTTTAACAAAATTTATCATATATATATATTGATAATCCTTGTATTGTCAATACCATAATTTTTTTAGTATTATAAGTTATAAATATACAAATAAATAAATTACCAAATAAAGAATTAAATAATATCCTAACTAATATATATATTACTATTATTTCAATTCAAGAAGTACTGAATTTTCTTTTAGATAGACCTAATTTTCTTGCGTAATAGTAACACATAATTCTACCATTTACAAATAAGAAATAAGAGCATCTAGCGAAATAGCAATCGTACCAAATGACTACAAAGAGATAGAAATCACATAATATTCATTCATTTTAATTTGTGTGATGTATTTTGATTGAATATGAAGTTCAATCAAGAAGAAATTAAAAGTAGGCTTTAAAATGTGTAATCTTCATAAATATTTATGTGATTATATATTATTTTGTCAGAATAAAAAATTTAAAAGTTTAATTATTTATAAATATACAAATACTCTGATAATTTTGTGAGCACTCCACTTAAAACATTTAATTACTAATTGAATAAAGTTTGTTTATCTTCTTAATTATATTTCCAACAGCAATCATGGCTATAATTAATCACATTTTGACCTACCTATACTTTTAGGCAGCTAGCTAGCTAGTTCTGAAGGCCCCATGTTTATGTAATTAGAAATTGTTGGAAGAAAAATTAACCATTTTATCTTTAAAATATTCATTTTATTTTTTTTAAAATATACATTTTAATTATTATTTATGAAAACAAAAATTATATTTCAACAAAATTTAATAAAATAATAAAAGAGACCACCTTATTATTTAAAAAAATATAAGTTTAAATAAATATGTTTCAACAAGATTTTCTAAAATAATTAAAATGAGCATCTTATTAAAATAAAAATTTTATTTCAATGAAAAATTATTTAAATTAGTCGAGTGACTTTCTAAGTGAAATATCAATTATTGAGTGACTTTCTAAGTGATATACCAATAGTTAAGAGATTTTTGATTTTGAAACAAAATTGAGTGACTTTCTGTGAAAATAACTCACAGTTTAGTGATTTTTGTGAAAGAAATTCTTAATTAAGAGACTTTGAAGTCAAAAAAGAAAGTTTGATGGTTTTTTCAAATGAACTAATGGTTGAGTGACAATCTAAATTACGCGTGAATTCTCCACATTAATTCGCAGGAGGTTGATAGTTACACACAAGACACACCCATTGTCAACAATAATAATGTAGTTGTTTGGATAATTGGCACATGAATATACGACTTTTGGCTGAAAAAGAAGAAACAAAGAAAATTCAATATTCAAATGGAAGAGTCCTCGACACAAACTATAAGATATATAATGAAATGAGAGGTACAAACTGTCAAAAAGATTTTACAGATTATAAAATAAGTTTTGGGGAGTCACATGATATTAAGTTAAAAAAGGACTAGTTGTCTCACCGGTATCCATAATATAATTATATATAAATGTCAGAATTATTGCATTATAATGAACACCCAATAGTGGACTCATGTCTGACGTCCAAGCTTGTAATTATCTTGTTATATTAAATGTATTCATTTGTCATTTAATCGTAGTAAAAATAAATATAATAAAAAGTCTTAGAAAAGTCATATCAACATACATTTGGCATTGAAAATGAATTCCATTGTTGAATGAAACAAAAAGCTCCCACCCAACCCCCCAACCCCCTAAAGAAAAACCATCTACTTCTCCCATTCTAGATCCCACCCCCACCCCCACTACCAAAGGATAATTTCTTCGTATTTTCATATATACATATATATATTTATATAGTTTTAATGACTCATATATAGTGTTGATTTGATGAACTTGTTCCGAACAGAGACGTATCTGTTATTGTTATGTTGCCAAATTAGGGCATGTTTGACTCCATCTTCAGCAAAAAGTGATATCTATCGATCGCTTATAGAAGCTTTAATATTTGGAGAGTAAGCACATCAGCTCATCGATGGTTTGTTAAAACTTCCTTTTTTCTTCTATGTGGAAAAATAGGAACATTCTAAATTAATTATTAGGAATATGAACTAGTACTAATCAATTTCTTCTCCATATTCTTAATTTAATTCTTTTCCCTTTTCAGTGATTGATGGTAATTAAGGTCGTCAACCTATCTTGAATCCTTTATTGTTTTTTTTTCATGTTCCAGAAACAGTGAGTTTTGTTTTTTATTTTCCATTCTCCCTTTTTCTTAATTTCTTCAATTTATCGACTTTAATTTCTATGTAGGAAATTAATATGAATCATTTTTCCCTTAACTATATATTAGCTAGACTTCTTGATATACTAATATGGTTTCAGCACAATCATATTCTGCATTGAAAATTGGGAAATATTTCCATGTGAAAGAAACTAGGGCTAATCAATTTAATTATGTATATACACACACTCCCTTTTGTGAGCCACTTCATCTATGACTATGTTTTTCCCTCATGTACATATGTTATTAGATAGAGAAGAGGACTTTTGACATAATTGGTAAAATTATTGTCGTGTGTTTAGGAGGTTAGGGTTTTAAGCCACTAGCAGAAATACATAAAATTATGTACAGTAAATCTTGATCTGATACTTTCTCGAACTCTGTGCATAACGAAAGTTTAGTACATTGGACTGCCTATATATATATTGTTAGAGTATTTTGAGGATTTTAGGAATGAGATTCTATTTATTTTTTATGATATATAGTGATTATATTTTTGTGTACCTAATTTAGTTTTTGTTCCTTTTGGTGGTTCTGAGGAAGAATGAAGTACGCTGTAAAGTTTCCTAGTATTGATGAGGATAGAAAACAAGAATAAATGTTGCTGGATTTTAATATCATCATGAAAAACTCTGGACTTTTTAATTTTGTAAACTCCAAAGGACCCATCTTTACTAGAAAGAAACCTGCCAGCTTCAAAGTCTTTATTTGACTTAAACATTTCTTTTATGTCATGTATCTACTTTCATAGGAAAATAATATAAAACACTAGGAATATAATTGCCATTAAATTCTAGTAGCGGGTTTGTGTCACTTATTGTATAACTGGCAAAAATTATAATATTCATATTGTTATTGCACGCCAAAAAAACAGACTGTAACCAAGTACCAAAACATGGTAAAATTAAATATGTTTATTCCATAGTTGTTATTACACTATTTATTACTAATATATATAGAACATTACTGTGGTATATTTATTTCTCATACATCAACTCCCACTAGATCGTTCGTACAACATCATCAAGAAATGACCCCTACTCCCCCCCATCCCCCCAAAAAATATAAAGAGTATGCATAATGCATACATTAGCTAGAAAGAAATTGCAAGCACCAATAGCTTTACATGGTCCTAGTTTTATTTATTTTACATGAAGAGTGACGTTCAGACAAACGTGCCCTCAACCTAATATGGTTAGGGGTATGACTTTTGTTCAATGTATGGATGCATGGTTCACCAGATTATTGATGGTAGCTGGTTCTATTTTACCATGAATCACGTTCTCCTTAATTAATGCTATTTAATTTCTTGATGTAGAATTCTTATTAACTTAATTATTAATTCATACACAATAATAGTGCAGGCTTGTTTCTGATCAATTGCACTGAAGACAGACCTCTGTGCATTACTACTTGGTGTCATGGCAGAAAATTCAGTGAAAGAAGGCAATGAATCAGAAATGATGAGATTTAGCAGTATGGAAAAAGCATACATTGATCTGAACGAAGACAACAAAGAGGAAAGCGATGAAGAAGACGTCGTTGAAGTGGAAGAAGATAGTAGTGATCAGAAAGAAACAGATAATGATGCTGAAAAGAAAAACGTAAGGCGATACGTTAGATCAAAATTACCAAGGCTCCGTTGGACTCCAGACCTCCATCGAACTTTTGTTCATGCCATTGAAAGACTAGGTGGTCAAGAAAGTAAGTAAACTTTAATTTCTTCTATGTAATTAGCTACACGATAAAAGATAACAACATATAATCAATCGTATGAATTTGTAGTTACTTGAAATACAAGGCAGGTTAAAAAGATAACACAATTATAATAGCATGAAACTAAATTATCTAGGTACATGTTCGTCGTACATCGTACGTATTTTTGAGAAATATTTATTTAATGTTTAAGGTGAACTTTTTTTTTATTCTTCTTTTGCAGGAGCCACACCAAAGTTGGTTCTCCAGATGATGAATGTGAGAGGTCTAAGTATTGCCCATGTAAAAAGTCATCTGCAGGTAGCTCTCTCTATATATATTTTAAATTCTCAAGTATGTTTCATTTGATTTGGTTTGTTGTTCTTAATGTAATATAAGTTATTTGATCCAGATGTATCGAAGCAAGAAACTTGATGAATCTGGACAAGGTACGTTTATCTTCTAATTAGACAATTCTCTTCCTTTCAATTAGTACTAGTATATAGTACTCCCTCGGTTTCAATTTATTTGTCTTACTTTTTTTCTAGTCCATTTAAAAAAAGATATTTTTTCCGTTTTTGATAACTCTTTGGTTCCAACTTTCAACTTGATATATTTAAGATCACAAGATAATAAAGGACATTATATGTTAATACATTATATATATCTTTAATTTAAAATGAGTAAATTCTAAAATTTTCTTTACTTTTTTTAAACTTCATGCGGCGTCAAAATCGACAAATTGAAATGAAGGTCAGAGGGAGTACTACATATGTTTTCCTGGTTAAATTCCTCATGTGCAATGGTACTGAACTAATCTTGATGGTGCAACAATTAATTAGTGTTAGGTCTAGGTAATAATAGAGTAATGCATGGAAGAAGCTATATCTATGGTCAAAGATATAACCCCATTCAAGATTTCAAGATGAAGAATGGTGCCATTGTGTTAGCAAGGGATTTTAACTATTATGATAATCATGCACTTAAAGGCCATTCCTTTTTGAGACCCCCATGTCAGGCCAAAAACATCTTTTCCAGGTAACTTTATATTCAAATATTATAATATTACATTGTTATCGCATGGAAATTAAGTTTAATAAGTCCTACTAATTTAATGAATAGGTACTTGCAGTGGTCTTCCAATAATCAAGGAAACTTACGTTACACTAAGTCTATTAATTGTGATAATTTGAGATTGAAGAGCTGGCAGACACCAAGACAAGTAGTACTTGAAGAAAATATTAAGTCAACCCAATTTCAGTGGGAGGAGAAAACGGCTACTATTTTTTCTGCTAAAAACACTCAATTTATTCGTCAACAAAATTTGGGTCAACCATATTCCAAGTGGAAGTACAGCATAAACAATGCCTTTGAGAAAAACCATGTGACATCTTTCATGACTGAGGTAACAATACACTCCGTCCATTTATTAACTTAATCTATTTTAGAGAGTATAAAATTTTATGAAGTATCTTAATTATTTCGACACCCTATTAAGATGTATCCGTTTCTAATTAAATAATTTTTTCATGTTTATCACTTTGAAATAACTTTAGATATGCTGCGTCTAATGTTAAGCTTGACTTTGCAGCTGAAAGAAGAGAAGAGGTTGGAGGAAAAAGAATGGTTACCAGATTTGCAACTTAGATTAAGCAGAAGCAGAGAGGAGATGAAGAGGGATCAGCCTTCAGATATAAACACAATGCTTTCTCTTTCACTTCCTAATAGCTAATTAAGACAGATTAATTAGCTAAAGTATTGTTAATTATTGTTTAGAGGTAGGTAGCTGCCTAGGTAAGAGGGTGAGTACTTGAGATCTGACCAAGCAATTAACATTAATTAATTGGAGTCAGATCTCCTAAGTACTTGCTTTATAGGCCGCATGCCACCATATATACAGTTTGAGTTGCCACTTAATTATCTTCTAATTTTCTTCAGAAAGTAAAACCAAAATTATACTTGCTATTTTTACCGGAACAAATCACGTTCAATTTCTATATATAGTAGCATATCATAATTAAAACAAATTGAGAAATGAGAATACAAAGATCATTAAAAGCTTTAAAAATCAAAAGTGGTACCTTCTATTTTGACGTAACAAGAAAGATGTTAGGACATAAGCAGCAAGTACTTTTTAGCAGTAGTAGTAATTTTGGAAAGCTACATAAAATAAATTAAATGATGAAATTATTTATTCAAATTGGATCTAATTTTAATTATTTATCTTTAATGAATTCATGATTCAAATTATTTATCCTCTTATCCTGTTTTTTCCTTCTTTTTTTTTTTAATTTCGCACATGACGTCAGTATACCATACAAGTATCATGTAGAATTGAGTTTAACCCTTTGTACTACTCTATCGATATATTAATACCCTATTAGTATCATATAGAATTGGCTCTTTTTTTAAAGAAATAAATAAGAATCAATTAAAAGAAAAATTATTAAACTCTAATTTAGTAGAAAATATATTTTTTATGATGCTCCTTCGGTATATTGATACCATATCGATATCATATAGGAGTAAGCTTAATCCTGTGAAATACTCCATTGGTATGTTAATACTCTATCGATATCATATACGATTAGACTTTATTAACTCTCAATTAGTAGAAAATATATTTTTTGTTATACCCTATCGGTATATTGATACCATATCATATAGTGAGTTTAATCCTCTTTGATACACTATTTGCATATTTATATTTTTCTGTTATAGCCTATCGGTATATTCATATCATATCATATAGTGAGTTTAATCCTCTTTGATACACTATTTGCATATTAATATCTCATCTGTGTTGTATAATTTTGGGCTCTTTTTTAAGAAATAAATAAGTAATAATTAAGAAAAAATTGTTAAAGTCACAATTTTATTTATTAAACTTTAAATTAGTAGAAAATATATTTTTTGTGATACTTCGTCAGTATATTAATATTATATCAATATCATATAATACTGAGTTTAATTTTCTATAATATTCTATCTGTATCTTGATACCTAATCGGTATCACATAGGGTGATTGCTGATTTCAACGCGCCAATAATTTTTTTTAGTTTCTTGACTTGGTTGCTCGAATAAAGATGTAAGAGTGTCATTGGGCTGGACAGAATAGAAGAGAAGAATAATAAAAGAGAAACAACACGTGTGGATTATATATATTAAAGCCCATGAAAACTTTGTGTACATCTCACGCTAGCTCAACTTACTGAGCAGTGAGTCCTACCCTCATTATGTTAACTGTTAAAGGGGTGTGAAACAGATTACAAAAAAAATTGAAGGATAAAGTCATGAACAAAATTAATCTTTCATAAACTTAAATATTAAAAGTCAGGAACACGAAAAATTTTAGTAGCTCAGTTGATTAACTACTGGAACTCCTGCCTTGTTGGTGAGGACTCGTTTTTTCGCATTGTAATTCCTTCTCCCATTTCCCCTTTCCCCATTTTTTCTTAAAAAAGTCATGAACAGGATGTTTTAGTTTCGGAAAATTTTTATAAATAGACTAGATTTAAAATTAATATGATTGAATAGCTATATTTTACATAATTATACTGCGTAACTTCGGCTATGTGACCTGGAGGGAAGGAGAGGCGAGCGAGATCGAGATCGAGAGAGGGAGGAGAGAAGCAAATTATATATGTATATTTATCAAATAATTGTATATGTGTAACTAATATACATGTGTGTTTGTATATCTGGCAAGCGAAATTGGGAGAGAGAAGAGAGGGCAGAAAGTAGAGAGAGGCGAATTGTATATGTATATTTATCGAATTGACTATATATATCTGTTAAAATAATTATATATATGTGGCTAGTATACATATATAATTGTATTCTAACTCTAACTATAATAATAAAATCCTAACTATAGTTATAAATTATAATTTTTTCAAACTATATAGGTATAATATAAATACATATTATATGTTTGTCTAGTTATGTAATTTTTCTTTATTGACTTCACAAAGTATTGAACTGGGCCTTGCCTCATGTTAGGCCCCGCCAATCCCCTTTCCTTTGTGAAGCCAGCCGCATTACTCATAAGGGTCCACAAATATGATGGACAAGATATAAAACAAAAATAGATTTTGAGGGGCAATTACATTTTTAATCGTGCTAATGTATGTTTTAAGTTTCTTACATTATTAATATCTAAAAAATCCATCGTATTAGTAAACATATCTTATTTATACACAATAGAGTGTACATAGCATAAAAAAGTTGAGTAAAATCTCAGAAGTAGTTCGGTCTTTAATCTAGAATTACAAGGTTATACCATATTTTGCGGAAGAATAGCTTCATCGCCTTATATTCATAATCAAGGTCCCTTATATACATGGTATATGTATTACTAATGCTACAGAGATTTTTCTCGTCAATATGTTAAATATTGGTGAGCTAGCTCACTCAGTGGACCTAAAGATGGAAGAGAGAAACAGGAAGAATTGAATCAAATATTACTGCCAGAAAAGCTAAACATTTTTACTTCAATTCCACATTATTAAAAAAAACAATAGTATACCAGAATCTCATATAGAATCAAATGTCATTCATTCATATCTCAAGGCAAGGGCTGGTTTTCATGAACACAAAAAACTCAGCAACTCTCATGCCTACTACAATGTGAAAATTAAGAAAATCACCACCATCAAAACCGAGTAATCTTTTGAAGTGGAATAGTTAGAAAAAATTCCTTGTATACCTAGACTAAAATGGTGGCAAAGAAATTCCAGGAGGAATGAAATGAAGTTTCAGGATAGCATTGAAGCTATACCAATGGAAACCAGATGTTTCATCTCAACGAACAATCACCATCTTCAAGATTTGCTCTGCTGACAAGAACCAAGAGTGTATAGTTCCTGTTCAAACAAATTGGAGCAGAAGTAGTAAGTTTCACTTTCTCAAACATCAAAATTAGCTACAGAAAACTTTGAAAGATAAAAAGGAGGTTACCTCAGAATAACGGACATGATCCTTGTGCAAATTAGAAGTTTTCACAATTGTCTCCCACTTGGTACCATCAGTGCAGGACTTCTGATTCTGCTTCTTGGAGTTAAAACTCAAGAATGAGGTTCTCAAAGGAATGGAAGGCAACGTGCGCCAAAGCCAAGACTCAGAGGGAGATTTAGGTAATGGTGGTTGTAAAGTAGATTCCAAGGAGGTGAGATTAGTATCTTTTTCATTTTGGTTAGCTTCATTTTCTGTTCCTAAATTTCCACAAGGATGCACTTTTGAAGACTCTATGGCTCCAGATACTGCATCAAGATTTTGCTTTAGTTTCAAAGACTCCTGATCAGCAGGACCTTTGTCTGTTGATATGGACATGGAAGAAGCTTCCACCAAATCGAGGGAAGACTCCTTTCCAATAATCTGTTTGATATCTTTTTCTGAAACATCCGAGCGCTTGGCACCTTGAATAGGAGCCATACCAGCCAAGTTTTCAAGCACTTTATTGTTTTCAACCACAGTTCTGATGTTCTTACCCGAGTTCACTAATCCCTTGGGTTTTGAAGCAGCAGCTTTAGGGGCTGAAATTTGCACATTATCTACAGAATCTATGTACAAGGTTCTCTCAACTACTTCACGTGGTGAATCATAAAATTTCCCTCTGCCCATTTGCTGTGGTACTACTTTGTCCTTAACAGTGTAGCAACCTTTGCGGAATGAATCAAAGCGACTAGCCCAAAGACTCTCCATTTCCTTTGGCACACCAAGAAACCTTGTACCCTCATTGAATGGAGATGGGGGTGCTACATTTCGATAAGGAGATATAGCTCCACTTCTTGAACGCCTACCAGGAGAGATTCCAACTAGCTTACATGAATCGTTAGGGTTAGACAGTTGCCCGGACAAACTCCTATTATCAGATTTGTACAGCTCGCGAGACAGTACTCCAGAATGAAATCTTTGCTTGTTTATGGTATCACCAACATTCTGCAAAGAGCTTGATTGTTAGAAACAAACATAAATCTTATTAGGACAGAAAAAAGTAACTGGACTATGAAATTACCTTCTCAAGAGGTCCACTGTAAGCTTTTCTAGATAATTTCTTGACTTCATGAGCATAAGATGTGGGACTCTGGGCCATCTTTGGTTTCATTCCTGAAACTCTCTTTACTGCTTGAGCCGGGGGCGAGGGAGCGCGTGTCTTCACTTTCAGTCCTGGCAGTGGATTTAATAGGCACAACGAATTCTTCACACAAATCCGAGGGAAAAATTTCCACCCTTTACTAGGCTTTTTGTGTGGATTCTCAGACACATCATCTTCAGTTTCACTTCCTACATCAGTTGGATGGCAGCTATAATATGAGACAGGGTTAGACTCCAATGGCTTAACCAAAGGCTTTCGTTCCACAGGGACAAGCTTTTTGACTGGCATTGGTTGTTCAGCAGAGACTGGTTTTTTATGAACATATTGAGGCGTCTCCAATACAACAGCTTTTGCTGCAGGCAAAAACCGACTCATCATAAAGTCTCTAGTTTGGGAGTCAATGGAAAAGGCTCCGGATGGTTGCGAATCTGAAGTTTGATGCCCGCTCAGACCACTGACACTGCAGTTCAAGGATAAGGATTCGGTAGGTGACATTGTTTCAGGAGCATCAGAATAAGCATCATCCTCACTTTCTTTATCTCCTCTCGTGTATATACTTTCCACCAGACTATCCAGTAAAGCTGCATGATCCATCCAAGGAAGTCCTTCAGCTGGAGACCTGTAAATGTTATGAGTACGAGGCCTTTCACCTGAATAAAACCGAACAGTCTCTGGCAATCTTCCTGGGGGAAGCCTGGGACTACTTGAACGCTCCACACGAAGGCTAGTTCGGACTTCATTGCCATCTTTTGGTCTTCCAGGAGTCTCTTCCCACACAAATGGAACAGCTACTGGTTTAGTCACCTCACTCAATTCCCAATCTGATTTTTTGACAGGTAGTGATTGTTGTCGATTTGGTGGTACCTTATCTACCATCTTTTTATTTGCTCTCTCATTGGAGGTTAAAGATGATGATATTTTCCTCACAGATAGAAGAGGTGCATTGAAATCCAGCTGCTTTTTTGACATTTCTATGTGCTTCTAACAGCTTTTGTATCCCTTCCTTCCAAAACAAACTTAGCAATCAAGAATGGTGTATACGCCTTCCAAATCTTCAAGCAATCACTACATATAAAGAATCCAAGATATCAAAATACAGTTTGAAGAAAGACAACTGGTTACCAACCTATCTCCAGACAGAAGTAAGTAGAATTCAGGAAGGAAAGTACTACATTGAACGCCTCAGATTCAGAATTGTATTAATCAAAATCAAGTGAAACTACACAACAGATACTATTGATTAGATATGCCCCATTGGAGCATCTGCCTTTAACAAAGAGAAAAGAGAAGAATAATTCTTTATTACCACCTCCCACCCACCAACCACCCCCAAAAGGAAAACAGAATTCAGAGACAATGGGGAATCAAAGGGTAATTATACAAGTTAACAATGAAGAAGGGCTGCTAATTAACAGTTAAATCATAGAAGAAGTGAGAAAAATAGAGAAATCATAAACCAAGAACACTTGAAAATCTTAATTCTGAACTTAATACTCCAAAAAAATAAGATCTTGTCAGTCACTAAGTAGCCAAACAGAACCATATCCAATGTCCACCCCACCATAGGATAAAACCTAACACCACTTGTCCTTTCCAGATATGGGCACCCAGAGTTTTTTAATTTTCTGTAGCCACACCATTATCATTTTCCAAGAAGCAAGAGGATGTATCATCAAACACAAAAGATAATAGTCAAGAAAATGAGTTCATACCTATACAGAGAGGGAAAAATGAGAAAACTTTAGCAAATTTCAAGAAAAAGAGCAGCCCCAAGAAGACAATGTTGATAGCTTGAAGTTGAAGAGGGGGAAGTTAAGGAGTGAAAGTTGAGTGAAATGTGTCCTTGAATGATGGCGCGAGTTGTGGAGAGAAACAAAAGGGCACAAATTGGAGAGAGAAAAAATGCAACAATGGTCAGCCTTTGCTTCGTGCTTTTTGCTTTTTTATTGATGACTGTAGTAGACTGGATAGAGGGGGTAGAGGACCCCGTGTGGAGGGGCCGGGGGTCCAAACTGATACTGCTCAATGGAAGAGGGGATTATATTGACAGTTAATACACCAACAGCCATAAATTCTTCGGCTCCTCTATTTATCGTTACTTTCCACTGTCCTTCCGTTTTAAAAAAAATTCATCCATTTTTATTTATTATTTATATTATTTTAAGATATTTAATAATATTTATTTACTTTATAAAATTAAAGAAATAATTTTTATATTTAATTTTTATTTGTCTTTATCATTAATTTAGTCATTTTTCTATTTTATTTTTCAAGATATTATATTTATTATATTCAAAATATAATTTGATAAAATTATCCTATCATTTACTACTTCTT
>JAOTQJ010000049.1:15410338-15427122 GCA_025642045.1 Solanum sejunctum
TCATTTTGCTTTATTCCATCATACTCCAAGGCCAAAAAATAGTCAATCTTTGGCTCCATCCGAGATTGATGGAAATTCTCCACCATTTATATTGTTTGTAATAAATTTTAATGTGATAGAAAATAAATTATAATTATAAATAAAATATAAAAAAATATAATTTTATTCATAAACAATATTTGATTATTAAGAAGAGTCTGATATATTTTGATTTTTTTTTTAATATCCCAATAATTTATGAGATTTTTAAGATTTTGATCTCTTTAAGAATACTCATAAGTTATCGATATTTGAGATATCTTTCAAGGAAATATAACACCGCATGAACTAGGAATTAGGGTTTGGAGTAGAGCAATCTCCAAGAATCCTGAATGAAATAGGACTCCAAATCCTACAAAATTTGATGTCTACCTATATCTCCAAAAAAATTTGTGTATCCTTGTTTACATTATTTTTCTACTTCATAGGACCCCAAAATTAGTATTTTCCCTTCTCATTTTATTCCTTGGTAATTTCCACCCCTTTCCAATTTTTCCAAAAAAAAGAGCTAGCTAGTTAAAATTAGAGATTAGAATAAAGGGTTGTAATTTTAGATTGCAAATGAATTTAGGAGGTCCCCTACCATAATCAATTTTTAGTTAATGAAATGCATAACAATAATTGCATATAGGCCATGTGATGTTGTCTTGCAATTTAAGGACCTCACAATCAATATTCCTTGTGAAATATGATGGCCATTTATTAGCCCCTTCTTTTTACTTGTTTCACCTCAAAAGCAATCTTCTCATTACTATTGCCCTTGCATTAAACATGGGCCACAAAAGTTGGGTCAGCTAACATGTTCTCATCATCTATTTTTTCAACTGCCTGTGAAAGTGGGAAAAGACCAAAACCTCAACCATGTTAGGTCACATCTTGAAATTATTTGTGTCAAATTGTTTAAATTTAATCTTCCTTTGGAAATAAAAGACCTCTTAGTCGTTTGATTTGGGCGTAACTAGTAGGCATCCCAATATTAAATAAAATAAGGATTTTCCCTAATTATTTATAAATTTGTTCACTAAAAGAAGGAAAAAGGGTAAAAATAATTCCAAACCTATTGAATTCAGCGGAACAATATCCTCTTTTCACTTATTGAATAAAAGATATTCTCAAGATTTAACACTCTATTTGAATGGTTGTAACCTATTACTCGGTTGGTTCAACAGTAGTTGTCCGCTATGAACTTGGCATAACGATTAAAAAACAGTAGGTTTTTTTCTTTTTTATCAAATTACTCTTTGAATAATAAATTTAATGTTTTGAATAATGTAATATGGAATGACTATAATTAATGATAATGGTAAGTTATGAAATACATGAAAAATTATCTCTTGATTTCATAAAGTGGTCAAGCAATGTTGGACATTTATTTTTAGTATAATAGACAAGTAAAGATGGAGAAAGAGAGTATTTCACAAAAAAACACATTGTATTTGTATTTGCATTATTTTGATAATGCACACATCTACAATTTGAATAATAAACCTAGGAGGAAATAGAATATGAGATAAGCTACTATAAAAACATAGGACAAAACATAAAATACAATTATTAAATAATAAATAAAGAAAATATTAAGATAACAACGTAATCTTAAATGATACAATACAACTTAATTTTAAATAGCAATCAAAATAATATATTATTCAAACAAACAATGTGTAATATTTTAGCTTTAAAATACGCTCGACTTGTTTATGATGGCGAGAGAATTAGAAAAAAGTTTAGAGATGCAGGAAATATTTGTCGTAATGTTAGGAGAATGTATGGATGAAGTGTTCACTCGTGTCTATGTTTGAATAGTAAATAAAGACAACATTCCATGTGCTAACTGGACTATAAACATTATGGATCTACACATGCCTTATCGACGTTGTCAACAAAATATAACACTTTGCACAAATTGAGCATTATCCTTCCAAAATCCATTTTATTCGACTTAACTAATACTGTTCCGAAGGCAAATGTACCTTTGACCCCTTTTATTTTTCTAATCATTGAAAAAAGATCAATGGTAATACTTTCTCCAATTGACTCCGACAGAACGACTACAATTACGAGACTCTAATTCAAATCATAGTATCAAATATTTAACTCTCAATAACATCATGATTGTTGTTCTTTAGTTGTATATTTTTCATTTTCCTATCGACTATGCTATATCGAATAGTGATAAAGTCAAAATAATATTTTATCTTCTTCCTTTTTTGTTCTTTTCCCCCAATTTGGGCATATATAGCATAAGTTGAGTCCCAAAATAATCCGCATATGCAATTGCATTACGCCAATATGGAGGGAGTTATGGAGCAAGGACAAGGGTCAGTTGGACTTTTCAATGATGACATTAGTTTAAAAAGAATGTACAAAATAAAGAAATAAATATCAAAATAATATCTTTGCGAGATTACTATAATACCTAAAACAAGCAGAAAGAGTCTATCGCTATATTTAGGTTATTGAAAATTAACAATAACTAGAAGATTTTACAAGTGTAATTTCATCTTAAAGTTTAATATTATTGCTTTGTCGTAAAGTTGTAAGGCCAACACAATCATATATAAACCAAGACGAGTTGGGCTCAACTTAGGTAATAATAGCACACCCCATCTAACCTTTTAGTCCATCTTTTACTCAATCCATTTGATGAGATGGCATGAAAGAACTTCTGTAATAAGAAAGTGTTTTGAAAAAACTTATAAATTGATTAAGGTAGTATAAATTGTCGATTGTGTTTCATGTATTATTATCAAACATAGATAATCAAAGAATTTTTGTACATTTTTTCTTTTGAATATTTTTATACTACATTTACTTAACAAGAACCAGATTGACGCTAAGAGTGCCTATTGGTATGGTAAAAGTCATAATAAATTAGTGAAGTTCTTCCATTGAAGAGTTTGGTACATTTCTTCTGTTGCCATGGTACAACATCTTGGTATCAATCAGTTGTTAAACCTTGTGGTAGTTCACCTGTTGAGGAAAATATTTGAACCATGATCATTTTGTTGTAGGAAAATATATGAAAAATGGATAGAAGACTTGATCATCACATGCCTTGTTGTAATGGCAAGTGCCTTGAGAGGCATTGTTTGGATAATCAGTCGCAGAATCAACACCGCCATTGTTGATCAACTATTCAAAAGCAGTGTTCATAAGTCCACCCTGATCACAGCCATCATATTATGAAAAAAGTTCCTTGTGCAGAAAGGCTAATAAGTTCACCAATGACTATTGCATTTGTTCCTTCCCAGGCTGCACATGCTGAAAATGCCCAGCACTGCCGCCTCATGCAATTGTTTAATAGAAATCACACACATGTCAAGCATTCTGTATATAAGTGCAGATGCCATCTCACGGCTCTCTTTAGTCCCTTGAACACTCATTGTATAGTTCCTAGTGAGAACCAGCCCTTTGAGACTTGTATTTGTAATTATATTAATGCCAAAATCAGCATCCTAAAAGAGATGATAAATGAAATAAAATCAGTAGAATGAAGAACAGAGAGGTAATGGTTGGAGAAGTACGAAAGTACTTAATGTTTCTACAGATCAAATAGTTAAATATCCAGCTAGTGAGCTTTAGTGGCATAACCTCACACTTACTCAGAAAATATTAAGCTTCAACTTCCTCTATCGATATCCTATCACCAAGCTTGAAGAAAAAAATTTTAAAAAGGAGGAAAAGGAACAACTTCCGGATTTAAAGTGATTCAACTAACCTCAATTACTAGGTGGAGGAGGAGGAGCTTTAAATGCACGCTGTACGATTAAACCATTGAGGAGAATAAGGAGGATATCCGTGCCCTGGAGGTGGACCTTCTAGAAAGACAACAACCTGAGATCGGGAGTCATTTAGAAGAAACTTCCCTTGCAACTTCACTCCATCAGTATCTGCGGCTTGGACACTACACACAACTAGCTTTATTAAAATACTTTAGATGATACTTTAATATTTATGTAAATAGGAAATGGAAACCAAAATAGGGATAACAAAGAAAGGGTTCAATTAAAACACCACATTTGATTGTCTTAGTTTGTAAGAACTTAAATGATTGATTGCAAAATTCAATGTCAAAAGATTATTATCAATCCGTTTTATTTGAGTAGTCATCAAAATCAAGAAATTGAAGTCACAATCAGTGGCATCCTCGTGACTATCACACAGATGATTATCCACAGAGATGCAGAGAAAAAGAACCAGTCAAAATCAGAAATGCCTTCAACAGAAATATTGGCTTGACACTACAATGCATGACCTGTTATGGAAGTGCAAATAGAGAGATGGTAAGAAATATTTATGTGCAATTTTAGTGTTCTCTAAGATTAGGGAAAAAAATAGATGATAAAAAGATAGAAGATACGACAAAAAATAGAAGAGAAGGATTGATGATAAGACAGTAGATGCTACAAGTAACATTATATGCACATTATGTAAGAGCGGACTTGGATGCACCTACTTGGCCATGCCAATGCGCCGTTCACGCTTCTCAGTTGCTTTAACATATAATCAGTACAAAGATCTGCACTAATATCCAGACAAATCAGTTCCCTCATAAGCAAGTTTTTGCTTACTATTCTCGTTACATCTTGCAGAATTGCACTCTAGCACTGTATACGTTCTTTTGCAGATGCAAAGGATTTTCCAGACATTGGAGTGATTTTCGCATCTACCATAGAGTCATGCAAAGCCACCTTGCGGCCCTAAACCAGCAGCAATTTTGTGAATGTTGGTTTGGCACTTAAAAAAAAATACAGCTTATGGCTCAATTATCCGAGTCAAAACAATATGATGTCATAGCGGGCATATGGCCCATATCCATCATCTGAGCAGTTAAAGTGAATAACACATTAAAGTTCTCCACTGACTGCGCTGAAGTATCATCACCACAAAGAAAAACAAGCAACTGATTCCTATCCTCAAACCAGCTGCATCCTGGTAGTCTGCCTGCTCCACTCTTTTTTATTGTTTCCCTAACTCTTTCCACATCACCCCATCTTCCTAGCTCAGCATACATGTTTGATAAGACAACTAGATTTGTAGATGTATGAGGTTCAAGTTCAAGAAGCTTCTCAATAGCACAGCCAGCGATCTTTATATTGTTATGCATGCGACAAGCCCCAAATAGGGCACCCCACATTTCTACAGTGCCATTTGTTTTCATTTCCTTTATTAGAAGGAAAGCTTCTTCTAACCTCCCTGCTCGCCCAAGTAAGTCAACCATGCAAGCATAATGTTCAGATGAAGGAGTGATGGAATACTTTCTCGTCATGTGCTCGAACAAATTTGCACCAGCATCACTCAAGCCAGCATGCTTACATGCAGATAAAACACTAACAAATGTGACTTCATCAGGAACAACTTCTTTATCTTCCATCTCCTGAAAAAGTTTGACAGCCTCCTTCCCATATCCATTTAAAGCATATCCAGCAAGCAAGGAATTCCAGGATATAACGTCAGCATTGTCAACATCCTCAAACATCTTTTCTGCATCAAAGATCTTTCCACACTTTGCATACGTAATGATTAAAGCATTACAAACTGACAAATTTTTCACATAACCGGCTTTATTAGCCGCTTGGTGAAGCTGCTTACCGATATGCTCAGCTGCAAGATTCGAACAGGAACTTAATGCTGAAGCAAACGTAGAATGATCGGGTTTCTTGCCATCACGTGTCAACATGATAAAATATTTAAGTGCATCTACATAAAATCCATTTTGGGTATAACCTGAAATTAGAGAATTCCAAGAAATTACATTTCTTTCACCCATATTCTCAAAGATCTCAAGTGCTTTTTCCATTTGTCCAACTTGAGCATAACCTGCTATCATTGTATTCCAAACGACTATGCTCTTTGGTTCCATCTTTTCAAAAAGATCAAAAGCTTCATCAATCCGTCCACATTGAGCATAGCCTGCAATCATTGTATTCCAACAAACAACATCACGAGTAGCAGTTCGATCAAATAACCGACGAGCCTCATCCACACTATTGTTTTGGATGTACCCTGAAATCATCGCTGTTCGTGCACCAACATTTTTGTATGGCATTTGATCCAACAAATCCATTGCTTCTTTGAGCTTTCCAGAGCGACAATAACCATCAATCATGGTTGTATAAGCCACGACACTTCTCTGAGACATTCTATTAAATAATGCAGCACCCATGTCAATTTTGCCATTCTGAACATATGCAGCTAACATGGCATTCCAAGCAACCTCATTTTTCTCCGGCATCTGGTCAAAAATCATTTCAACCTCCAACATCATCCCATATCTTGCAAATCCACTCAGCATAGTCACCCATGAAACAACATTTGGATTAGGAATCTTAGCAAAAACCTCTTTAGCAGAATCCAAATCCCCAACCTCAATAAACCCACCCACTAATAAATTCCAAGAAACGACGTCCTTCTCTTCCATATCCTCAAAAAATTTCAATCCAAATTGCATTTCCCCGTTCTGGGTATATCCCGAAAGCATCGAATTCCATGAAACTAAATTCTTCGTTGGCATGCCATCAAACATTTTCCTCGCATCATCTAACCTTCCAGCTTTTGCATACCCTGTAATCATTGCATTCCAGCAAGCTATATTACTTTTATCAGGAAGTGACTCAAACACATTTCTAGCCTTTTCAAGCTCCCCACTGCGGGCATAACAAGTTATCATCAATGCATAAGTAAAATGGTCTCTCTGAGGCATTTTATCGAACAGTTCACATGCTTTATCAACTTGACCATTAAATAAATACCCATTGATCATTGTATTCCAAGATATTAAATTTTTGAACTGCATTTTGTCGAATAACTTGCGTGCGTTGATGATTCTACCATTCTTGGCATAGGCAGAAATCATAGAATTATAGGTGACAGTATTAGGATGTGTAATTCTGTTGAATACTTTGATGGCTTCATCTATTTGTCCCCTTTTTCCTAACTGTGTTATCTTCAGATTTTGCTGGAAGATTGTGCTTCCTCTACTGAAACCTGCCATTCAAATATATTATTATCTTCAGAATTACACTGAGGCTACAAACAATTTGCCCAGCACTTTCCCCGTTCAAAAGGGAGACGAGTAATCTTTTTTTTCAATATTTAAAAAATATATATTAGATCATCAAAATCTAAATAAATTTCATTTCTAATCATTTTATTATTATTATTATATCTAATGATGTATATTACTTTTGAAATGTATTTTAATTTTGTAGTGTTAAATATGTTGAATTTAAAATATTGCTAAAAAAGAATAATGTTATTCTTTTTTAAGTAGACTTAAATAGAAAAGTTATTTTTTAACAAACGAAAAGAGTATTTTTTTTATAACTGTCGTGTGTGGTCCGCTTGAGGAAAAAAAACCGCCTGAGGAAAAAAAAATCTATACACTGACTCAGTATATTTTATACTCTCTGTATCTCATTTTACTTGACACCCTTTTTTTGATTCGTACCAAAAAGAATATCACCTTATTCAAATTAAAAATAATTTACTTTTAAAATTCCTTTTCTACCCTTAATAAAATAATTTTCAATCACACAAATATCTAAGAATAATTTTAAATCACAAATTTCAAAAGTCTTTCTTTTTTTTAAATACCGTATCAAATAAAAAAATATTACATAAAATAAGACACACGGAATAACATTTTAAGCATTAATTATATGCATATTAAAGTGTGTATTGCTAATACCCAAATGTTACGCATATAGTAGCATTTGCAGCAATAGATGTAAGACAGGAAAGTTAACTTAGATTTCGAACCAAATCTAATTCTTAAAAGCTTAATGAACTCCCTTAGTTAGCACAGCCCACAAGTAATATAAATTACAACCTTTTCCAAGAATGTCCATAGCATAACACTTGAAAGCTATAGTCGTTTAACTACTATGCACAATGAAGAAGAAAAAACTTAGTACATTTTCAGAGGTATTCGAAGCCACTATAAAATTCTCTTTCCAATTCTTTAATTTCAAGAAACTCATACTTTTGCACAGGCAAGATTTGTTTAAGGAAATGTGTAGTTTCAGTCAAGCGTTTGATTCATCAAAATACTTAGCATTAGAACCAGAACAAAATATAATCTTAAGAATGCTGAAAGGCATGATAAGAATATCGAAAACTCATAATCAGTACGTCCCATAGAAAACAAATTGCAGGGATCTCAACCTCTGCACCTTCCTGCTGACAATTAAACTGTATAGCTTTGGTCCAATCTTTGCCTTTAACTTCTATGTCACGCCTTTGGAATTTTTCGAAGACCTGTACATTTGATAAAAGGATGAGTTTATGTTCCAACATGTATGGGTTGATGAGAAGAAGGGTTGATTATAATGTAGTTGGTTAAATACCTTATGAGCACCATTCTCTGGCATTTTGAAACATGCGCAACCAGGGGCTTGGGCCTTTCTTTTCTACATCCCAATTCTTAGGATACCATGGGTACTGCCACATCAAGAAACAACGCTCTGGATGGGGCATCATCGCGAGATGTCTCCCATCTGGAGAACAAATTGCAGCTACACCCAAGGGAGAACCATTAGGGTTGAAAGGATATACATCTGTTGGTCTGCCATCATCATCGCAATACATCACTGGCACCAAGCTCGAGCCAAGAATATGATTGAAAATACTATCATCAGGGAAATAAGCTCTTCCTTCACCATGAGCAGCCCAAACACCCAGTGTACTACCTTCCATACCTTTGAACATTATGGCCGGTGTCTCTTCTATTGTCACATTTGTGAAGCGGCATTCAAACCTTCCAGACTCATTATGTATAAACCTCGGCTGTGATGGGTCCCCTCCAGCACCAAAAACACCTCCCACTTGAGGCCCTGGCACCCAACCCAATAGAGCCATAAGTTGGCACCCATTACAAACTCCGAGGCTGAAAGTGTCTGGACGGTTATAAAATGCCTGAAATTGGTTTAAAAGAGGCTGATTAAATAGAATGGATGCTCCCCAGCCTTTGGCAGAATCAAGTACATCAGCATAACTAAAACCTCCAACAAACACAATTCCTCTAAATTCATCCAGAGTGATTACTCCATTGAGAAGGTCTGACATTGCAACATCCCATGGTTCAAATCCAGCAGCATAAAAAGCTGCAGACATTTCTCTATCTCCATTGCTGCCTTCCTCCCGGATAACAGCAACCTTTGGCTTTGAAATGGCAGTCATATACTTATCAGCAGTAAATGTTGGCGTGAAAGATAGTTTCCAGGATGGTTCATGACGATTTTTTAACCCTACTTTCTCTAATTCTACACATGATTCCAGTCTTTGGAACTTTTCCAGTTGAAAGCTAGTATCTTCCCACATATCCCTGAGCACAGAAGTTTCCTCATTCAAATGTACAACCCCATCAACCTTCAATTCAACTATTGGAGACGAGGTAACTTGACCTATGATATCAGCAGAAACATCACCATAGCGGAGCTTTTCCAGCACTAAATCCACATTTTTCCTGCTAACTTCAATGAGAAGGCCAAGCTCCTCAGCAAAAAGTGTTTGGGGTATAGTACTCCCAGAAGAGGTTAAATCCAAACGAATGCCACAGTTCCCTGCAAACGCCATTTCAAGGGCATTCACTAAGAGTCCCCCATCACTGATATCATGACCCGCAGAGATCAGCTCATCAGAGATTAGATTCTGAACCTCATTAAAAACAGTTTTAAGATAAGAGACATCATCCAAATCAGGACATTCATCCCCAATTTGATCAAACACCTGGGCAAGAGCAGATCCACCGAGTCGGCGTTTTCCTCTGGCCAAGTCGATATGAAGTAGCACACCATCATCTCCAAGCTTCAAGTCTGGAGTAACGGTCTTTGTTATATCAGGACACGTCACATAGGTACTGATGACTAGATTCCCTGGAGCTTTAACAACTTCCCCCGATGAGTGGGCTGCCATGGAAAGACTATCTTTCCCCCCATCAATAGCAATGCCAAGTTCAATCATCGCTTCAGAAAGAGCAACAGCAGCATCATACATTGCAGCTCCTTCACCATCTAGTTTTGCAGCATACATCCAATTCCCACTTGCTTTAACATCAGAAAGAGATGTAACCTTCGCCCAGACAAGATTTGTGAGTGCTTCTCCGACAGCCAGCCTTGCCATTGCTTTTGGATCCAAGAGACCTTTTATTGGCTGCTCTCCAATTGAACATGCACCTCCAGTCAAGCCTGTATAAGTTTGAGCTATAACAGCCACATCAGCAAGAGTAATCTGCAAGGGACCCACAGTTTGCTGCTGTGCCACAAGACCGGTGACACACCTGTCAACTTTAGTGGTCAAGAATCTTTTCGAACAAACAGAAGGAAGCCTCAGGACTCTCTTCAATGAATCTAAAACTGTTGTTGCAGGAGCAATATCAAGTGGTTCACGCAGATTATTCATGCGACTGAATTCAAATGTCTTTTTGGGCATATCACCAAGCACCTTCTCAAGCTCAAGATCCACTGCAGGTGGGGGAGGCGGCAGTCCACTAGACTTGCATTTTTCAGCTGTCACACTATCAACCAGAACAATACGGCCCTCACCATTGATTGTTCCAATAACAGCCATTGAAAGCCTTTCCCTTGAACAGATAGCTTGCAAAAGTCCACGGCTTTCAGGCTTCACCAGTATGGCGTCTTGCTCCTGATATTCTGCACCCCAAATTTCCAGAACAGACATTGTGTGATCGCCAACTACAATTGCCCTTATATCAATTTTGGCACCCTGTGGGTGTATAATCTCTTTCACAACATTACAGTTTCCACCGGCACCCTGATCATGAATGCTTATGATTGGGTTGCTGTCACCCATTTCGATACAAGCACGGACAACCCGATATAACTTTTGCGCCATCTCAGCATCTCCACGCTGCACAGCGTTGAAGTCAAGCTCAGCATCATTCTGTCCACTGACCATGCTGGATGCAGCACCACCTCCCATTCCAATACGATATGCTGGTCCTCCGATCTTAACCACCAACATACCAATCTCGGGTTCTCCCTTTGATATGTGACGGTGATCTATTTGCCCAATGCCAGCACTAAACATGATTGGCTTCAACCATTCCCTCCTCTCACCACTTGGTAGTCTCATTCCAAAAGTTCGAGTATAACCCTGAATCAAGGGCTCCCCAAACTTATTCCCATAATCTGATGCTCCATTACTAGCATCAATAAGAATCTGCAAAGGTGATGCCAAGTTTGCTGGGTATGTGAAAGAAGGATCTTCCCACGGAGCATATGACCCTTCAATGTTAAGATTTCCAACACAATATCCAGCTGTAGATGCAACAACAAAAGAACCCCTTCCAGTAGCATGGGTATCCCGGATACGGCCTCCTGCACCTGTCTCGGCGCCAGGATAAGGTGCCACAGCACAAGGGAAATTATGGGTTTCTGCTGTAAACAAGACATCAAGGTCAGTGCTAACTGCGTCCAAAGGGCATGTCGAACCAGGCTGAATAGGTCGCAATTGCTTCACTGGAAAGCCCTTGATAGCACTGGAATTATCTTTGAATCCAATAACTGAATTGTTTGGATTTGCAAGTAAAGTGCTTTTAACGATCTGCATAAGAGTCTTATCCACAGGTTGACCATCTATAACAAGATTTCCTGTAAAGAACCAGTGCCTACTATGTTCACTATTAGATTGAGCAATATCAAATAGTTCTACATTCGTCGGGTTTCGCTTAATATCCTCCCTGAAAAGTTTGGTGTAGTACTGTAAGTCTTGCTCATCAAAAGCCAAGCCCATTTCTTCATTAATTTCCTCCAATGCTGTGCGACCCATTTCCATGACAGGTATAAATCGAACCTCCTCTGGAACTATGCTTGTCTTGAAAGAAGTAAGCTTCTCAACATAAACACATTCCGTCATTCGATCATGAACCATTGAAGCAAACTCGTTAATTTGACTATCTAGAAGTGACCCATTGACATATAATAAGTACCTCCTAGAGCGCTCCATTCTGTTTATCTCTGTTAGCCCGCATGCTTGGCAAATCGACACTGCATTAGCAGACCACGCTGTAGTGAAAGATAACCGTGGACCAACTTCAATAATATATGCACCTCGAAGTTTCCTCTGCTCCTTGTCAAGAAAACTCTCATTTCCCAAGCTCTCAGGCTCATAAGTTTCTCCTAAAAGCCATTTAAGCACAGAAAATTTATCACTTGAAAGATCTGATGTGAGTCCAATGTTGAAGCATTGTTCAGTTTTCAAGCCAATAATTTGATTAGAGATCTTTGCCTGAACCAACTTGAGAAGCTCAGCTGTGGCACTGTCTTGTAGAAATGGAATACGATAAAAATGTATCAACTTTTCAGCAACCTCCTGAACTTTGCCTGACTCTTCATCCACCAAGCTACTGACATTCACCGGAACCACAGCTCTAATCTTTGCTGGAATATGGGACCTGAGTCTCAGTTTTTTATGTGAATACCCAACAGGGCTCTGTCTTGGAAGTGCACCCCAAAGCAAAAGATTCGTCTGCCTACTAGAATGTCTAGGCAATGCTAGCTTTTGTCTATGAAACCCCTGCAATACGAAATAAAATAGAGTTAACAATTCTCTCAACACCATTGACAGAACATATTCATGAAAATAAAATTTAGCAATGATCAATACTTGTAAGAATTCGGTAGTGGTAACGTCCCAAGCAGATGTAGCCATTGCCAAAACCTGCTGCTGCAATATATAAGAGGAGATAAATTATCTCTTTTATTTTAAAAAAAAAATACCAGAGCCTACAATAGCAATCACAAAGAATCAAGAAACAATCAGCAAGAAAGATTTTTGAGCTCAGAACCAACTCAACTTCTCACAAATTAACAGAATATCGATAAGCTACAGAAAAAACACAAAAACCCAAGAAAACTTCAAATTAAATACCCCACTCAAGAACAGAACACTTCTTGCTACAAAGGAGTTGCCTTTAACCCAGTTTAGGCTATTTTCCAAAAAACAAATACACCCATATGCTTTTTTAGCATAAAAATTAAGCTACAATAGCGTGCACATCAGTTTTGCATGCTAAAAATCAAAACTTGAAATAAAAATTCCATCTTTCTCCACAAATTTTCAGCATAAAGTAAAAAAGATACTATTTTTATAGCAAGACAATACCTTTCAGTTATGGCTCAAGCAAAAATGAGTTAAATTTTTGGCAAATTGATCCGGGAAAAGGGAAGAGACATAATTTTCAATGGTGGGAGGAGCAAGACCAGTGATAGTGCTTGGGCTTTTGGACAAAAACCCTAGTAACGATATATTCTCTCTTTTTTCTTTTTTCTTTTTACTTTAAGTATTTATAGTCTAAGAATAATTAACTAATTAAATTTTTAAAAATACTACTATCATTAGATTTAGGGCTAATTTGGCTGAGTTTTTGTGATTGAGAGATAATAGTAGATAACAGAATCGACTTCAGATGATTGTTGAGCGGCTACTACTTTATTTTTTTCAAATATTATAGTTTTATTTTTTTTTTCTTTTAATTGATGAAAAATTATATAATACGTAAAGTAACATTATGAAAGTTGGCTTTTTTATTATTGCTATTTTACATAATATAATTTATTTTTTTAGATTATTTTTTTATAAATTCAAATAACTTAATAACTTGACGCAATTATCTTTTGATATCGTTTAGTAAGCTAATACACCATACTTAATTGAACCTTTTTTTTGTTGTAAATCGATAATAATAGACTAATAGTAAGTTGCATAGTTATATGTAGTAAAAAGTAATAAAAGGTGACTAATTGAAATTCTTTATTAAAAAATTATATATGTACAATAATTATATAAAGTAGGGAGGTTAAAAGGTACTTTTTATAAATAAATATTAAATCTTAAATATCTTTGATGAAATTTTTTACTCATCATTTAATAGTGTTGTTTTCTTTAATGATAAGAATAGTTACTTTTTAATGGACAAAAGAAAATAGAGAGTCAGCATCTTTTCCTCTTTTTCTTTCGTTTCGTTTCGTTTTCACTTATTTTTTATTTCATCAATATTTTTTCCAATTTTTCTTTGTTTCTGACAAAAAATAAATAAAAGAAATGAAACAAGAATAAAATTTTTAAGATTCATAATTTTGTCGCAATGCTTTCAGAGTAATTATTGTATTTACTTGTAGTAATTTCATCATAAATTTTTATTTAGATAGCAGTAAAAAGTTTTAATAAAATATAAAATATTTTTATTTCTTAATTTTTTTCAAGTTAAATTAGATTAAATATTTTTAATTAAAAAGAATATTATTAGAAAAGTAGCGTGTTTAAAATAAATAAAAGAAACAATAAATTATTTGAGAAGGGGATTTTTTACTATCTATTAACAAATAAAAATATTTTTGGACTAAACTTTGATAGCAAAGACATTTATGAATTAAAATATTTACTGAGGACATTTTTATTTATTTTACATAATTTAAACTACTACTTCAAGATTACTTCAAATTTCCTTGCACATGAATCACAATCTTGATAAATTAAAACCTCTCTCTTATGGTAGTTCACATGATTTTCTTTATCCATTTTATAAAAAATGGAGTTAAATATTCTATAATGCATCATATATTTGCAATAAATGTACACATTTATATGAATTACCAAAGGCTTTTTTGTTGGTGATTTAATTGTTAAGAATTCATTTTTGCCTAATTAGTGAATTTTGATGTTTAGGAGATAATTTGTGTCAGACAAATAAGAAAATCTTGACACCAATTATTTCAAGTTCATAATCAGACCGTCCATTGTGAAAAAAGAGTAAATGTATTAATAATAAATTTACAAGATAACATCTTCATCCAATTTCAACTGGAGATAGCTAGCAAAATTTAATCTAGTGTAAACTTTTATCAGTTTGATAATATTGTTAATTTCGTGTATTTAATCAGGTTAGTAATGTTGTATCACATACCGCAATTAATTTTATGCAAAGCAAATTACATGAGATACCATTTGTTTTTTCTAATATAAGTCCTTTTAAAAATAAAATTACACAGAGGCATAAAAACGTACATGTATTATAAATAACAAATTTTATAATGAAAAATATATATATTAGATATATAATATATATGAAAAGCTGTAGTCAAAAGAACTTTTTTTTACTTCCCATATTATTGTCATATCAAGTAATAACAAACCTTTACTGTTTCTTCAATCCAGAGTTTGCCATACTCGGCAATCACCATAAAAGTTTTCTATGTACACAACATAAGATTTAACAGCCATAGTCTTCTCTCACACTCATGCAAAGTATTGACAGATTTGAAGATGATGCAACTAGGTAGCCATCAAATTTATTGAAAACAATAGCATGTATATGCATCATGCAATCTAATCATTCTATGCTTTCTTTATATGATTCACCCCAATAAACTTTTGTATCCTCCTCCAGAGACACCATTTTCTTTCAAGTATATAAAAAGACATCCAAGACCACCTTCGCCAGAAGGTATAGTGCAGCTACTGATGAAAAGCCTATGGCGGGTCGCATTTTCGGTCTACATAACTCTCTTTCTAGTCCTGTATTTCAAGAAATTCATACTTTTGCACAAGCAAGATTCATCAAAGAATTGTGCTTGTGGTTTCAGCTAAAAAATTTGATTCATCAAAATTCTTGGTGTTAGAACCAGAACTTAATTTATTCTTGAGAATGTTGAGTGCCATGATAACAATTATTCACTCAAAACACTGGGGCAACATGCTTCCTCTTCCATTTCAGGGTTTGACCCATCTCCTCTGTTTCTATAGTGCCTGTACTCCATGGTAACTTATATTTGGCCATTCTCCTCTTTTTTGCCGCCACTCCCATAGTATCATCAAACCTCTGCAATAAGGAAAGTATGGAAGTAAATAATAAAAAGATATTCAACAGAACTTATTTTATTCTTAACCTGTGTGTTGATTAAACTCCCCAACTTTTTTGGTACAAGAACATTGTCAAGAGTGATCTACCCTAGGAGTTCTCTGGCAATTTAACCTCTTTGCTGCATACATTTCTCTTTACTATGTGCTCCCTTTGGAAACTCAGAAATCGGAAAACCATTGAAGACTACAAGATCGAAGAAGATATTTGCATCCTCTTGATGTATCATGCTCTAGCAAAACTTTCGGATATAGATGATGTGTAGGGCTTACAATTCCCAGGTATCTAGGCCTTAGCTTTCCAAATAGAGGAAAACAGGTGCCAAATTCCAGTATCAAATTCCTCCCAACTATTTTCTCACACTCCAAGACACCAATATTACTCTCTTGCTTAGATGGTGAAATTTTGAGTCCTAGATGTTGATGAGGATTTGCATATAGTTGTTTCAGAATACTAGGGTATAAGAGATGACTAACTTTTACAATGGTACGAAAGAGGAGAAAAATAAGAAGGAAAGAGGTGGAGTGATCAAAAGCCGATGGGATTATTAAAATTTTCTTTCTAGTTTTTCATGCCTCCAACAAATAGAATAAATTTGCTTACAGTTTGGTTGTTACAAAGAGTGAGACAAGTTACCTTGAGGCAGAGGCCTTCATAAACATCACAAATGGGATATTCAATTGGGCAGCAATAGTCTGATCCATGACAGCAAACGCCATACTCATAAGGACAACACTGATGACGGAAGCATATGCCAAAGAAATATAACTCACAGCAACAAGTTTGATATTCAGGACAGTAATACCAGCCTCCACATTCACTTGGTTTTGGACGGGGCGGAGGAGGTGGTGGTGGGCATGGC
>JAOTQJ010000049.1:15444058-15471713 GCA_025642045.1 Solanum sejunctum
ACACACATATATATATATATATATATATATATATTTCTCAAATTATCTTAACAAATGTCCATTAATATGAATATAAATTAAAAAAAATAATTATTATATTATACTAATATTTTAAATATCATATAAAAAAGATCAACTATTTTGAAATGAAAAAAATATCTCATAGTACTTCTTATGACAACTATGTAATTCTTTAACGTAAGAAAATTATAGTAATTAATTACATTTAATGAATTAAGGACTTAATTCGTGGAAGAAGACGAGAATAACCTTTATTTTAATCCATTACTAATATTATTATTTTTCACAATCGCAAATAGAATATGTATCTCAATTAATTTCATAAATTCCTTCACCAATTATAAATTACAATCAAGTAATTCTATCAGTAAAAGTCAGAGCAGGAGAGATTGAAAGTCCAATACTAATATTCGTTGTGGGGATTAACAAGTACTTTCATTGTTATTTTTATTTATTACTATTTCACTTATTAAGATTAAATTATATTATATTTTTTATAATATGAATATAAGAAGAATTGTAATTTATAATATTTTTTTGTATAGTTTGCAATATTTTAAATTTTAGATTTCAAATATTAAATTTAACTATTTTAATTTAGCGTTGAAGATTAATCAAATTAATTTTAAAAAATGAATCAATGACAAATAAAAATAAACAGAATTAAAATGTATTACCACATCAATATTCAATAAAAGCTATATGAAAATCATTAAAAAGAAAACTACCAAGCAATTTCAGTTCTGTTCAAGTCCAAGGAAGAAACTTCATGAGTATTGTCCATATTTTCAGCAACCCAAGCTAAAGATTGAAGGTTCCATCTCAGGATATTATCAGTCACCTCGCACGTGTCATCTCTACAACTAACTTGAGGAATATCCACAACATATGATTGAATAGCCACTGTCTTATTGCAGCTAATTATTGTATCTTCTTCTCCTTCTTGTTTATCCTCATGCAAAGTGATAGTAGATTTAAAGTTTAAAAAACTATGATCCGCATCGACAACACTGAATATAATCACATGCATGTCATCGTCAAGAATATCCAACCTTTCTATGCTTTTTTTACCTGGAAATCCAGAAACTAAGTTGACTTCTCTTATACTACCAACACCACCATCACCAGATATTAGTGTGCAGCTGCTGATGAAATTCTTGTAACATTGTGGCTTGTCAAATTTTCTTACTAAAGACCATACTAAAGGAAGTGGGGCATCGATAGTTTGGACTAAAAATGAAGAACATTGTCTTGGTGAGAGTTCATGTGTGTGGTGAAGTTTGACCATTTCTTCTAAAGCTTTTGAGTTTTTTGGTGGATTTGTGAATAACATGATTAGGTGCATGCATTTGGAGTTTTGAGTGTATATGCCTCTTTGCTTCATGTGGGTTTTATTATTTTTGTTATATAGAGAGAGTGTGTGGTGTGGTTTAGGGTAATTTAGAGTGGGAATGAGGTTAGGTGAATTTTACTTTTTGCATATTTAAAAGGTAGTGTTCAAAAATATTTAATGGAAATGTTCGAGAAAGAGAAAGAGGCGGTTTTAATTTTGTGGTGAGCATCTAATGTAGAAAAAAAGTAGACGTAACATATTTCATAAGCGTCTCAAGTCGCATATAATGTCGACTTGCTAGTTTTTGAGTTACCTATTTTATTGCATAGATTTCGCTAAAATTACGATCATTGTTGGAAGTTTGTATGAGATTTTTTATTGCACTTTTTATTCATGAGAATTAAAATATATTCTTATTGTTTATTATTATTTTTTTATTTTATTTGATGTGATATTTTTTTAATCATGTTTCAAAAAAATATTATTAATTTATTATTATTAATATTAAAAGTAATTTATATAATTTTTGAAAGTTTTTTCTATTCTTAGAGGATGTATAACTATACAAATATTTAAGCTTTATTATAAATTATAATTTTAAAAAATTATATTTTTAAAATATTATGTCAAATTAAATGATAATTCATAAACAAAATAGTAATATTTATTTCTGCCGTTTCACTTTAAATGATATTTTCGACTTGCTTGGCATGATTTTATAAAACAAAGAAAGTTTTTAAAAATTTATTGTGTGAAATAATTTATTGATATTAAATTATTTTTTTATTATATTAAGGTGATATTTTTTAGGGTAGAATAGAAAAAATTACCATAAAATAAAAGGAAGAGAGTAATAAGTACTTATTATTTATTTGAGGAGTATATCAAGTCAAATATAAATAATTGAAAATGAAATATTATTTTTTATAATACTGCTGGGTGATTTATATGTCTCCTCACCAAAAATTATCACGTACTTAACTGAAGTTATTGAATACCAGCTTTTCAAATTCTTATTTCAGAAAAAACACTATCATTTGTCTCATTTTTAAACGAACTAATAATTGAATTATAGTTCTAAAATTAGGTCTAACTAGCTCTGAATTGAAATTCAAATTTAAGAAATTAGATTATGATGTCAATATCTTTTATAAATATATTTTGAAACTTAATTAATCAAAATAGAGATTTTAATCGTGAAAAAGATCAAAATATTTTTTTTATCTTTATATTAAAAGTCATTTTCAAGTGTTGTATAAAGTATCATTAGTCTTTTACATTCGTAATATTAGTGTACTTTTGTGTTTTGATTCTCCGTCAAGCTTTTGTTTATTTTTTAATATTTATTTTGTTCATAATTTTATATATGCAATGTCAAATATTTTTAATATATTTTAGTAGAAAAAATAATTGCATATGAGAGAAGATAAGAAGATGAATACATTGTTCTATTCAATAGAACTATTATTGTAGTTAAAAATAAGAGGTTTATCACGTTGATTTCATGTATAATAGCAAATTTTTTTTTTCTTGCAACTTCATATGTTAAAATGTTCTTAATTTAATTGTAATAATATTTCTACTAAGTAAGACATGATGTTCTTCTTATCTTTTTTTGGAAAATCAGTTGCATGTTTAAATTATTATATAGATTATTTATGATACATTTTATTATTTAAAAGTATATTTATTTACTCCTTAAAATTAATATTAAAAAAATTAAAAGATATTCACGTCAAATAAAAAAATTAAAAATCTTAAAAAATGAAAAATTAAAATTTCTCTCAGCCCTGCCCCCACCCCGAACATCTCTGCTTTTTCCTTCTTCATTCTTTATATTTCATCATAATTTTTTATTTTTCAGCATAATTTCAAAATGGAGACAATAGAATAACATTAAAATTCTCCCTCTGATCATGGCATTGCCGTCACCGTTGTTACCGTCACCGATGGATCTTTAAATGTCTTTGCATTATAAAGATATGTATTTTAAAAAATTAATATTGAAAATGATCGGACATGATATTTTCGGTGAGATGAGAAACAAAATGATGAGATTTAGTAATGAAGTAGATATTATTATTGAATAGATTTTATGATTAGTTAGGAAATAATTAGTGCAAATTATAATTAACAAAAGAACTAAATAATTAAAGAAAAATAAATAAAAAGATTGTAATTATTTCTTACATGACACTGATTTGTCATACACCACATATGTAAGAGCAATGTCACACGTCAAATTGATATTAAATTCACTTTTAAATAATAAATATGTATAATAAATTATTACGATAATTTGAATGTATAATTATTTTTTTGAAATAAGTTCAGAGAAAATTTAAATTTTTTTATTTCCTTAATAAACATAGCAGGCTACTAATCAACTAATTGAAAAATATATAAAAATAAAAATACTAAATAGATTGTTTGAATTGAATATAAATGGATTAAGACAAGTCAGAGTAATAAATAAGTTCAAAAAATGATGAATGTACAAATTTATAAT
Source organism: Solanum sejunctum (assembly GCA_025642045.1). Lineage (NCBI taxonomy): Eukaryota > Viridiplantae > Streptophyta > Magnoliopsida > Solanales > Solanaceae > Solanum > Solanum sejunctum. The sequence continues at coordinate 15,447,922 of JAOTQJ010000049.1, forward strand.
GGATCACGTTCTTCAAGTCATGCTTTATCTTTTATCATAGCATTTAAAACAAAGTTTTATTATATAACATCCCTCTAAAAATTGGCATGGAAAAGATTCAATTATGAATAGTTATTTTATTGAAATAAATTAAGCTAAATGATAATTTATAACTTACTTTAATGTTTAATTTCCTTATTTATTCTTTTATATGTAATTATTTTAAACTATATATATAATTACATATAATTATATGTACATAGCAAATAGTAATTATTTTATTATTTTAAAAGATAGTTTGACAAATAATTCATGAATTAATTTGAGCTGCATATACTAGCTCAAATTTTAATGAACTAAATTAATAAATTAGGGAATAAAAAATTATTCAAAATTTAAAATAAATTAAATAATTTTATATTTTTATAAACCATATTTCTGTATATAAATATGGATAGTCCGTCATTAAAATTTTTAAATGGCTATGCATCTAATTTTTGAGACACATAAAATAAAATAATTGATCATTTAAATAAATCATTCTTTTTATGGGCATAAAAATCTGATTTGATAATATATATATGTTATCTATTTAGTGAATATTGTAACTTGGATCAACTTAAGATGACAATTTTGTATAACTATTACTATCTTAATGTTCTTCTTACTGAATTTTTTCTTCTTTGCTACATAGTTAGATTAAATTTATTTGATTTGTAAATTTTTGTATAATGTTAGTTTTTATATATTTTTATTAGTTTACATTTTTAGTCATTTGTTGAATATATAAAGAGAGATAGAAAATTAAATTTCAAAATAACGCACATAAGTAAGCTATAAAATTTATGTCTACAAAAAGTAATCTAATTTTAGAAATTATTAAACTCATGTATTTTTAAAAGATAAGTCATAATTAAAAATTCTTTGACCTATAAATTTTAATAAGAAACATGTGCAAATATTAAAAACCAAGAGAGCCAAAACGCGCAAAATTTTACTACAATTTTTGTTTCTTATCATAAATTTGACTCATCTTATTTTTGGTGCTAATTTTTGGTTTCTAACATTAATTATTAAAAATAAAATAGATAAAATAGTATATTTTATATATTTATAATAATGACGTTATGTAAAATGAAAGGAGGGAGTAGATATTTTAATTAATGTCTTTGATATACTAATAGAAAATAGGGACAATGCATTAATTGGAAATAATAGTGAGATTGAATCGGTGACAGTTATAACGAGATCCGAAAAGAGGAAACAAAGTGAAGTAGAAGAAGAGGAATGGCCGGAAGAGAAGTGGAAGTTGCCATTGCCAAACTAACCCTTTCCTCAATCCCGACAAACCCTTTTTCTCAAATCACATATACTATTTTATAATCATACAGATTCAGATTAAAAATCGTAAATAAAATAAACCAATACAAAAGCTAAGTCAGCACCATTTAGATTCAGATGGTATGATTTCAAGAACCATTCAACACTTCTCCTCCTTCAATACTAGGTAATAGTATTTTCATATGGGTATTTTGTATTATTGTTTAGATTTCATAGCTTTGGGATTGGTGAAATCGAGTATAATGCTATGTGTTTTTTTTTTGGGTTATGAGAAGTGATATGATTATTTTTCTACTTGGGGCATTACCAACTTTGCAGCATTGGAGTTTTATGTGATCAAGTTTCAACTTTTTGGTGAGAGTACTGCAATCTAATTACTAACCCTTTTGTTGGGGTTATAGTCATCCGAATCTTTACAAGCTGAGTTATTTTCTGGTATTGGATTAGCTGTGTCAGAGGAGTATTTGTTTTTTTTCTGATTGGATATATTGCATAAGTTATTCTATTTTGCCAATCTTTGGATGGAGTAATTCTGAGTTTCCCTTGTGTGGCCTCCTAGCTTAGGATAAGAGTTCCACATTAGCAAAAAACACACGGGCCTTACACCCTAGTGACTGTTTGAAATCCATGGGGTCTAGGCAATGACGGAGCCAGGGTTTTAGTCAAGGGGTTTCAGAATTTGAAAAAGCAAACATATGAGTCAGTCCAAGGGGGTTCAACGTCTACTATGTATGCATAAAAAATAATTTTAACTATGTATAAGTAGTATAATTTTTCGTCAAAGGGGATTTGGATACCCTCTTGTCATAAGGTGGCTCCGCCCAGAGTCTAGGCTCACAGTGGATGATATCAATAGTGGGTTGGGCCGTTACACCTTGATGGGCATTCTGTATGAGGGATAGGTTGGGGTCATTTTTCTATTTAGGGAGAAATCATGTTTAATTAAAAAACTATCAGCACATTTCAATGACCTTTCAGTCCAATATCTGGTTTTGGATGTTGATCTCGTTGAAAAGAGGCTTGCTAGTTGCAAGATCTATGCACAATTAGCCTGGAACGGAGGTTATCCAAATATGTAAATACGAACTGTAATAAGACCTTCAATATATTTTCTCCCGCTTTATGTGTTTTTGACACAAATTTTAGTGGAATATCTTCTTAGTGAGGGAGGCCTGATCCTTACATATTTTATTGAGGAAGGGAACAAAAAATTAATGCACCTTTTTGCTGGAGAAAAGGGGGAAATATTTGTTCTACATTTAGACTTGCAATATTTTGTCCGTAGAGAAAACTATTATCTAATTTAAGCACAATGCTTTGTTCTTACCTAGTTAGATGCTGTCTTACTTGAAAAGTCTCCTTCTTAAAGCTAGAAAAGTACAATTGACCCAATATTATCGTTGTCCAAAAAAAAAGGGTACAATTGACTCGGACTTCATTTCATTGTTTTGTACTATATGGTTCAGTTTCTTGCTATTTTGATTTGTACTAGTGTCTCATGTAGTCTGGAAAGCCATATTAAACTTGAAAGAGTTTGCAACTGCTTTTATTTGTGACTTTGGGCCATTTTATTTTATCTCTAGTATCAGGCCATGCTTTTGAACCTTTCTATTTTATGTTTTTCTCATATTAGGTTTGCTTGCATAATTTGTCAGTCAAATAGGTATAAATGTTATTGGATATGAAAACTTGACATTGAACTTCATCAAAATTGGAAAGTAGACTCTGGATCAACTTCCATCCCTTTGATAATGATTAAAAAAGGGTCTAACACCCTCCCGCGTGGGCAGGACTGGATATTTGAAGCGTGAATAATATAATTTGGAGAAACATATGGTAAAGCAAGAAATTGGGATAAACCTAGGCTCGGATGTCATGGTAAAACTATGAACTTTAGGCTAACTGAACATTGCTTAATATCATACAAGGTGTCACATTTTTATTTGATAAGAAATGAACCTCAACTCTAACAAGACCCTAAAAGTTTGCTTATGAGTTAAGCATTGTCCAACACCACAACATTCCTACTTATATGGGACTCAACACCTGTGAACGCCACATTGGAGCGTGAAGCAGTATACTACTTGGGCCTAACATTGGATAAATCAGTTGGAGATAGTCTTGGCTCTGATACCATAAGAAAACCTTGGGCGTAACCCCCCCGAAGCTATCTCATGGGGGAAGGATTGCCCTAGACCATTGTTAGAATAGGAACAGGTGCAAGAACAGTATATAGCATCCTACTTGGAAAAGAATTGTAATGTAATATCTATAGATAGGATCTCAATGTAATCTTGTGGTTATACAATTCAATAATAAAATTTGTAAATCTACAAATAAAATCTCATTCCTTCTAACAGTATAGTTCTTAGAGTTTTGTTTAGGGGGAAAAATTTGTGAGAAATTGATTAGATGGAACTTGTGTGTGACAAGCCCTTCATATCACATCAAGCAACTGTCGAAGAGTGCTGGACTGAAAAGGAAGGGGTTCTATCTTGTAGGAGACTCTTAAATAATTGGGAACTGGACAGAGTGGCCAACTTATTCCTTGAAATAGGGGGCTTCGCAGTAACTACTTCAGTTCCGGACTCTATGAGATGGAAGCACAAAAAGGATGAGATTTTCTCTGTTAAAAGTGTCTATGAAACGGTGAATACACAACAAAACAGAAGACAACAAGGGTTATGGATAAATGTTTGGAAAAACATCTCACCAACAAAAGTAAAAGAGGAGAATAATAGTATCTGGGTGTCAACTTTGCGGGGAAACAAATGAGACAAATAGTCATCTTTTCTTGCATTGTAAATTCACTGCTCAGTTGTGGAATTTGTTTCTTACTCTCACAAACATGAAATGGACCATGCCTGAGCACACTGTCGATCCACTGAGTTGCTAGATTAGAAGAAGTGGAAGCAAGAGCCAGAAGAGATGGTGGAAAATCATTCCACATTGCATCTGATGGACTGTGTGGAGAGAGAGAAATAGCAGATGTTTTGAAGATAAGTCCAATTTCATTCGTAGAGTTAAATGGAATTGTATTGTATCTTTCTTTTTTTTTGGTGTAAAGAAGCAAATATAGAGGAATTAGAGCTGTAGACTTGTTAGGCTCTCTGTAAGTAGTTTCGCCCTCAATTCTCTTTTTTGTTCCTCTTTTGAAGGTCTCCAGCATATCCTTAGCTGAAGAATACAACATTACCAATTTCAAATAAAAAAAATAAATAAAGGTATTTCATCACTTTGAGACCGACTATCACTTTGACAGTGAAAAGATATTGTTTGAAGATATTGTAGCAAAATTTGTGAATTCAAGTGATCAACCGATAGATATCTTTACCAGGTCCCTCACTGGTCCTCGTATCAATTACATTTGGAACAAATTTAGTACATATGACTTGTATGCACCTGTTTAAGGAGGAGTGTCAGAATAGGAATTGGAATAAGAAAAATATATAAATTCTTCTTAGAAAATGATTTTCATATAGTGTCTATCGGTCCTCAGTGTAGTATATAATACACAATTCTATAATATTTTTCTATTATATTTCTCACAACCCTATAAGAAGACCCATTTTTAGATCCCCAATTGATGCGGGATCTAACAGATTCAGCCTCTTCTAAGTGACTAGTAAGTTTTTTAAATATGCGAGCAACACACCAAATCAAGTTCCAGTAATTTACTTCAGCATCTTTCTGTAAACAATGCCGTGCACTTCATTAATGGTGAAATTAATTACATTTTGTTATCGTGCTTTTACCAGGACATCTCCTAGAGTTTGTCTGGAACTTTTGTTGGATATATATTGGCTACAGTTATCACTTACGGGTCACAATATGTTGAACATGATATAAAATTTTGAATCTTTGAGGAGATGGAGAAGACAGGAAGTGATACGGGGCCAGCTGAGGCTCTGCCTCCTGATTCTCCTTGGTGGCCAGCAGATATTTCCGACAAGCTACAGTTGATCACTTTGGTTTCTTCAGAAGATAAAGCAAACTCTACTGTATTGAGCAGCAAACAGGAGCCAGAGGGTTTAGCATCAAAGAGAGCGTCTCAGATTCTGTGGGACACAGGGGAACTTGCAGAACCTATTCCTGATGGTTTCTACTTTGTTATTCCAGTGAGTATAACATAGCTTTTGGTGGCCTTGGATTCTTCTTCTTCTTCACTTGGAAGATTTCTCTGCAGATGAGAGACCGTTATACTAATATGGCAAGACGAGAAATTGAATCATATGTTTTTAGTGTAGCACACTAATTTTTTTTGGGGGGTCAATTATATTGCTAAGTGCTAACATGACATTCTGAATATGTACGTTTTGTTTGCTTTGGTTCTTTTCTGGAAGGGATCTTTTCTTTTTTTTTGATGACAAAGGAAACCCAATTGCTACCCTTTGTGGGCGCACATGGTAAAACCCCCGCTCCTATGAAATAGCTTGCAAATCACATAGGGGAGGTAACCCGCACTAGGCAAGCCCGGTGCAACGAGCTCGACCCAAAAGGCAAATCCCTTGCTTTCACTGGCAAGGGGTTTCACACTTGAAACCTCCAACATGGAAGTCCCAAGTCTAAACCACTGGGCCACCCAGAAGGGTCTTTTCTGCATGGGATCTTGTCAACTCAATATTGTTCTAATTCTCAAATTTCTGCAGGAAAGAAGATTCAAGGAGTTATTCGATACTATTCCATCTTTGGATGACCTTTATGCTCTAGAGACAGAGGGTCTTCGACCTAATGTTATTCTTGTCAATCTGCATAAAGATAAGAAGCTTTCCATGTTAAAACAGCTCACTCTCACTTTAGTGAAAGGATTGAGTTCGACTCCAGCAGTTGTGGTGAAGAAGATTGCTGGGTTGGTGCGTCATCCATTTTCTTTTGTCTATACTGGGTTTAGTTCTGACTGGTTGTTAGTTTCCTTTTACTATAGAAGGCATGATAACTTTTCTTTTTCATTTTCCAGTAGCGTTGGAGAAGACATCGCATAAATAAGATTAAGCTGTTATCAGGATATTGCATAAATAAGATTAAGCTGTAATCAGAATATAACATGTAGTATTATTTTCTGCAGAGTTGAAAAGGAAACTGAAACTAGATAATCATTTTCTCTCAAATACAAATTAAGGTTTCTCAGGTGTAAGAGTTCAACAAACCTAAAAGTTCTCAACAAAGTATTTCTAAGGAAGTTTGTAGTTACCATGTATGCTTGAACTTTTTTCAAAAGTTCTCTTAATTTCTTGAACCAGGGTATTCCTCTGGAAACAATAATTTCCAGATGGAGTGTTTCTCAATTTTAATTTCCATACAATTTTATGGAATTATTTGATACCAGTTTTATGTTATTGTTACTTGTTAGACAAAAAAGAAAAAGATGAGCCCAAGATTTGTTATCAAAATGTTTTCTTTTCCAATGAATCATTTTTGGTTCAGTTTTTGTTATCTGTTTCACTTTTCTAAATGCATCATGTGAATTTGACAGTCCTTTAGTGCATGTTGGGAAAAATCTAGTCTTGATATAACCCATAATTCTGTATGACATATGTTTATTGTCTTGATATAGCCCATAATTCTGTATGACATATGTTTATTGTGAAACTGTGAATTAATTTTCCCAAATAAAAAGATGACTTAACTGCAACGGTATTTAACCGAAATGTCTGTCTTCCTGAGATTGCGTGGTTTTAGTCTGACATCATATCACTGTGGTTAGGTTTGTGACTTCTATAAGCATCCCAAGTACAAGTCCACTCATGTGAGTGGTACACTTGAGGAGGTCTCACATGCTTTGGGTAGTCAAGGAATCCACATGCTGTGCCAAATAAAGGATGGTTCCTGCCATGCTCGAGCAATCTTATTCAAAGTTCTTGCTGATACTGTGGGCCTTGAGTGCAAGCTGATTGTGGTGAGCTTTCTATTTCTCTTCAAAATGTTAGTCTGCTTTAAGTAATTGGACAAAAGATTCTTTTCCATCTTAATGTTTTAAGTAAATTGGATTCACTTGAATTTTCAAGCTTCCGTTCGATGCACATTCATTCTGGAGTTTCTTTTCTTCTTCCCAATCCCACCTTTTTTCTTTCAATTCCCTCCATTTTATTTTCGAACTAATATTAGGGTTTCCCAAGAGGAGGAGCGCTGGAATGTGCAGATTCGTCTAAGCACATCTGTGTCACAGTCATTCTGGATTCTATAGAACTACTGGTTGACCTTATACATTATCCTGGCAAGCTGTTTCCTTGTTCAACGAAGCAGATACATCGCTCACATTTCTTTGGTGAGAGTGATTCTGTAGAAACAGATTCATGTAACTCACCGTTGGATCCCATTAGTCCTACCTGTTTCAGTTCTGACTACAGTGGCACTGGAAGGTAAGTATATAAAGCTTGGGGAAGCTAGTTGGCATGATATTTGTTTAGAATGCAAACTTTTTATTTACTTCCTTTCAAACTAATCTGGTTGACCTGGTATATATTCACACACACACACACACATATTTTTGATGGAGACTCACTAACCATTTTAAATAAAATGACATTTATATCATCTAAAAAAATGTACGTTGGAAAGAATGTGGCCAAAGTTAATGTTTTTATGCTGGTGAAAATTAAGTTGGTGTAAAGTGAACACCATTTAAAGTTTTTAGTTATTCGTCAGTCCAGAAAGATAGTTCTAGGCCTATCTCAGTTGTCCTTGTCCTTTCCCTGTAAAAGTAAAATTTTGATACTACTTTTCTCTATTATATTTTCCATGAACCGTTACGAATTCATAAATATGGCAAGGATATCTATATTGCAAGTATGGAAACGCTCCCGAAATAATTATATAATTATATAATAGGAGCATTATTGGATTGTAAACTAAATTATATGCATGAAGATAGACTTCTCAATTCGTCACTGCTGGCTCGTCTCTAAATGTCAGACATTCAAGGCACCTTGTCACCAGAGAGATTACTGGTTGCGGCTCATCCTGGGAAAAGTTGGTGCCTGTACTTACTAAACGCCACCCTGGTCAATTCGTTACTGGTACACGCACAAGGCGCCTTGTCACCAGAGAGATTACTGGTTGAGGCTCATCCTGGGAAAAGTTGGTGCCTGTACTTCCTAAACACCACCGTGGTCAATTCGTTACTGGTACACGCATGTGATCTGACAACTTTGTAGAAGAACAGCCATAATTCTGGCAGAATAGGCATGATTCTGCAAGAGCGTCATCGGAAAGATGGGCGGAGATGTTGAACCAGTCACCAAAAAGAGGATCTGTATTGCTTTAACAATCATTGAAAGAGGCCCTGTGCTGTCGAAGTTATCATCTTTAAGAGGCAAGAATAGTAAACAATGAGAGTATATAATTTTTTTGTCTCGGTAGATGATGTAAGACAACCTACTGGTAAGCAAAACCTACTTAATCCCTGCCAAGATTGTAGAGGCACTGTAATTCATACATGAGAAGAGAAGAGAAACTCTTGTTGAAATTAGTTGTTAGCAACATATAAGAGAGCTTTAATATAGAAGTTTGAGCTACTGAAAAAAGGAAAACAACAACAACAACAACATCATACCCAGTGTAATCCTGCAGATGTACCTAGTGTAAAATATGGGGAGTTTCCTAGTTCTAGTGATTTCAAATTACTATGCCATAGCCATTAAGAATTTTGTAGACAATACTTTTTATGATTCTCTTTGACTTTAGACAGGGAACACTCAAGATCTTGTGGTATTGTTTATAACCCATTTGGAATCAACTCACTGTTCTAGTCTGACTTTCATGTTTTAAGTTGTTGACCAATAGACTACTAAACAATTTCAGTCTTTGGTAAACTTAAGTGGTTTAACACATGCATGGTATTAGTTTTCAGCCATTGAAGGTCAGGAAGTTGGGGATAACTGCTAACAAAATAGATAGAACTTTTTAATTGAAAAATAAAAATAGAACTTTGATTTTGTTTCGCTTATGCATTTTAAAAGCCAGTCTTTGTATCAGCATAAGCTGGTTGGACCCCAATTACTTCATTTGGCCCATCTGTGACAAGCATATTGCTGTAGTTTGACAATGAGGAAAGTTTGAGTAAATAATGCAGCTGCTTTTACTACTCTATCTGTATAGATAAACATCTTTGTTTACTGTTCAGTCTTCTTCATCTTTCTTAATTTTCCTATATTTTACAAGGAACAAATTACTCTCATTGTCCCTTTGGGTACTGCCTTGTGTTTGCTGCTGTGTCATTCACTTTCTTCAGCTTATCACACAGTTCGCCCAATGTCAAAAATTCAGTTAGCCATGGAAGAACAAAGTTGTATCTGAACAGAGGGCCTCAAGTTCAAGGTTCAGTTTGTCCTGTAACTTCCAGGACTTAAGATACAGAGAATCCTAAATTTTCCAGATTAAGTAGCTGAAGTTAGAGATTCAACTCCCAATTGCTTTCTGATGTAACTGTTCTTGCATGCCCAATAATCAATGTCCTCTTCTTCAGAAGATGATCTATTTCATGTCTCCTGAGAGATACACTGAGGAATATGAGTTTTGTTTCCAATGCACATGGCGAGGTCTTACAACTTAAAACATAATTTGTTTATGGAATTAATTAAAGGCACCATTTTCTCGAGATGAAGTCTCTGCAGCTAGTCCTCTGATTAATTTGATCCAACCTGTAAATACGAACAAGAACAAAAAAACCTATCCTGTGAAACCTTGTAATTAGTTTAAAATGAAAGAGAGTTAAATTCTTCTTATGACAGATAAACTGTTGAATGGATTGATATTTATTTTACTTAGTTATTAGTAATGTTTTTACTTATAAAGGCTAGGAACTATAAGTTTTTTGGGTTTCTCCAGAAGGAGAAATTAAAGAGAGCTGGAACTCCATGCAGCTTTTGAACTCCAGTTCGGATTTGACCCTTTTTCTTTTCTGTTCCCATTTCTAATGTCTTCTTTCTTTTGCGATTGTTGGTCAGTAAACCAAATAAATAATGAATAATTAGAAGATGACATTTATTCATTCTGGCTTGGAGTTTAAAAGTTTTAGGGCTGGACAAGGAGGCATAGACCACTAAAGTTGCATATTTAGTTGCAACCTGCTGATACACTGCTATATGATTACCTTCTTATATACCTAGAGATAGATCTACGTAGTATGGGCCAATTACATAATTTTTTTGTATTCGTTTTCTTTAGAGAAATATAGAGTCATCACTACCTTCAATTGTTTTTTTTTAATATTAACTATATCATAAAAATAAAATATTTATATTTGGAGTCAGTCTGTCTTGGTTCATCGTATATTTTAGTCTGAAAGCTGTGTGTATTTCTTTATGTTCATACAGCAGGTTCAATAATCTGTGGGGAAAAGTGGATCTCCCCATTTATTGTAACCATGTATATCTATCATACAAACATAGTCCTGTTTCATACTTCTGATTTGTCAGAATTGTTGCTAGTTATTTGCAAGTTTCAACATGTTTTCAAATTTTAACGTAAGACTATTGCGAGTTCGTAAAACAGAGATGTTTATTTTATATCTCAGGATGGTTAAACTTTTCCAAATTTTCTTATAAGGCAATCTTTCTTACTTAGCAGTAACATGAGTTTGTGTTGGTTGTTAGAGTTTCAGGTTTTCTGTTGATACTTAAACTTGAAATCCTTTTTTCAGTCCAGAGTATCCTTTCTTCCGAGGACCTGGGAGATCCATTCTTGGTGGTCGTGCGCGGTCTTTCAAGGAATGCAACTATGATGTTACTTCTTCAAGGTTCAAAGTCTAACATTTCTTATATATTTATAACATTTCTTATATATTTAAATTAAAGGTTATCTGAAATTGTCATAGTCTGAAGGAACATACATTTCCTTTTTCATTTAACGGCTTCAGTCTGCTAGTTGGTCTTAAAGATATTGACCTGATGAAAGTATCCTGTTCCAGTTTTGTTTTAATCTAAATGATTGGAATAATTAGTGACGTATCTCAAGAACCAATTACACAGAAAATAGCTTTTTGTTTTATTTATCTTTCCCTTTTATGTATATCTTATCTTTTAGTTACAGACACAGTATTATGCTATCTTATCTTCTTAGCTAAAAATAGAGTTCTAGTTTCAAAATTTTTGATTTGTTTAGAATTCTTCGCCTAAAACTAGAACTCTTATGAACTTATTTGGAGGCTTCAAATATGTTTTGCTAAATTGATTTGGCATTACAATTCTCTCTATTATCCTCTTTTTCATGCTCTCTTCTCAGTTCTCCCTTCTTTTCTTCTCTCCTTTCTCTGTCTTTGTATTTGTCCTCTCAACGAAATTTTTTTCCCTTTCTTCGTGTCCATCTTATTCTCTTCACCTCTTTCTCATTTCCTCCTCTTGCATTTTATCTCGTTCTTGTTGCTGGTACTTTAATTTTTTGTCAAAGCTGAGGTTTGAAACTTGATTCATCACACTGCTGTACTCTTAGTATCCATCATTGATGAAGTTTGATTCATCACATTACTGAACTTTTTAGCATCTGTCATTGTTATTCCTGCCAATAGTTGATGGATCTGTTTGTCTTCTTCAGTTAGTATTTCAAGGTCCTTTGGGAGTTGGTCTAACAGTTTCACCCATCAGGGTCGAGCTTTATTCAGTTGGTGGAATTATGAAAGATTACACTATCTGTGTCTTTGATTTTTATTTGGCTTATCAAAATAATTTCTTTTTAAGTATTAGAGAAATGTTTATCTTTTAATGATAGAGGTTTATTAATTTTAAGAGTTATACTTGAACTCCTTATCTTACACCCTAAGTTTTTTGTTTTGCTAAACTGATTTGGTTAAAGTTTCTCTGTATCTTCTACTTCCTTCTCCCTTATGTTCTCTCTTTGTTTCTCTCGCCCAGTCTCTCTTTCTTTCTTTATCTCTCGATTTTTCCCTTCCCCATTGTTCTCCCTTGCGTTCTCTCTGCTTCATTCTAGGTGCTACATCAATTTAGTATCAGAGGTTCCTTTCCTTTTTGTTACCACATTATTAGTCAGTAACGTTAATGAATCCCGTGTCTGTCTATCTGTTGTTTATCCCTTTCATTGTACTTTTTCTGGTTTAACGATCAAATATCTAATAACTATACTATCAAATTGCATCAAATATAGCATTTTTGCTTTCTAATTGTTACAATCAGACTGTAGAATAGCTTTTCTAATCTCTAATTCTCTATTATGTCAAATTTGTCATTATACTGCCTTGGTAGCATAATATTCTCAACCATACAAATCATGTTTGAACGAAGAAGTGATATGTATGCATAATCTGTGAATTGTTGTAAATTGAGGGGCGTAGTTGTTTTACAACTTCCCCAGTGAAGTTGGAGGGTTCATATGTATAATATATTTGAAATGTGTTATGGTTAATTGGTTGCATTATGTATCTAAAAAGGCTCCTTGAGCATTATAAGGTTTGTATTTTAGCAATCAAAGAAAAAGATATATTTTTATTTTCAGGCAGTAGCTTGGCCGCTTAATATATTCAACCCGATAGATCATGCTTGAAACGAGAATTGATAGTGGCATGATCCATTGATAGGTGGAGCTGTTCATGTTTCCTTAGTGAACTAGGAGTTCATATGTATTTGAGCTTTGTTGTGTGATAAGAAGATACCACCTAAACTTATAGGTAAGTTTTACAGAGTGGTGGTCAGATCTTCTTTGCTATATGGGGTGGAGTGCTGGCCAATCAAAAATTCACATGTTCAGAAGATGTAGGTCGCGGAGATGAGGATGTTGAGATGAATGTATGGACACACCAGGAGTGATAAGATTAGGAATGAGACCATTCGGGAGAAGTTAGAGGTGGCTCCTGTGGGTAACAAGATGAGGGAAGCGAGACTGCGATGGTTTGGGCATTTGCAGAGAAGAAGTATCGATGCTCCTGTTAGGAGGTGCGAGAGGTTGGATTTAGGGGTTTCACGGAGGGGTAGAGGTAGACCAAAGAAGTACTGGGGGGAAGGTGATCAAACAAGATATGACGAAATTTTATCTCACCGAGGATATGGCTTTAGATAGAAAGGAGTAGAGGTCGCATATTAGGGTAGAGGGCTAATAGGCTAGTAGGGGTAGGTCGATGTCTGGTCTTGTGATATAGTAGGTTAGGTTCGGTTAGTTTAGTATGAGTAGTCGTGTCTTTATATTCTATGATTGTCATTAGCCGTCCTATATTTGTTACTTTTATCGTATTTACATACTATCATTTGCTTTTCATTTTTAGTCATTTTCCGTTTTTCTTTCTTTCCCTTTTTTTATATCTAGTATCTTCTGCTTATGGGGTTCGATTTTGAGACGAGGTTTTTTTGAAAGCAGCCTCTCTATTTCTAGGAGATAGTGATAAGGTCTGCGTACATTTACCCTCCCCGGATCCCACTTGTGGGATTCCACTGGGTATGTTGTTGTTGTTGTTATCGATTATCCCTGATCTCTGAAATGCATATATTCTTCTCTGTTATTTCATGGGGAAGTGCACCAAACAATCCAATGTTTTTATTAAAAAAACTGACTCAATGTTCTTATTCTGCCGAGGATAATTTGTTAACTTTATGCTTCTTTGCCATTATGTTTTCTCCTGTCTCTTTATGGGAGTAGTGGCAGAAGTTCTCTGAAATGTTGTCTGCATCTCATGGCTTAGCATCATTACATGACACATGAATTGAACTGACTGCAGGTCTGCTGGTGCTTCACCTATACACACTCGTAGAAGAAGACAGAGGTCCATCAGCATGATTCCGGAGATTGGTGATGACATTGTAAGGTTGATCATGTCCCTTTGCTCTAATTAAACCTCCTACTCCTTTTATCTCAATTTATTTGTCATTTTCCTTTTTGGTCAGTCCCAAAATGAATTTTTTTATATCTAGAAACAATTTAACTTTGAAATGTCCATTTTCCCTTAATGAGATGATATATAGCCACTCAAACATCTATGACTTGTTTTAGACCACAAATTTCAGAAGTCTTTCTTTCTTTCTTAAACTCCGTGCCAAGTTCAAACAATATAACATAAATTGAGACAAAGAGAGCATTACCTTTAGCTCTCAGTCATCTCCTTTCTTCTTCTTCTTTCTTTTATTCTCCATTTCCTTTTTCCCCCTGCAAAATAGTTTCACATTCTTTTAAAAAGACAGTTTCTAATACTTAGCTCCAAATGAGTATATAGTACTCCCTCTATCCATTTTTACTTGTCCAGTATTAACGTGACACACCTCTTAAGAAGCAATAAATAGAGTGACAATTTTACTGTATTACCTGTTGAATATAATTAGTTCTATGTTTTAGAAAATTCATAGGGAGATGATTATAGTTAATAATAAAGGTAAATTTGGAACTAAATGATAAATTATTACTTGATTTTCTAAATTGAACAAGTAAAAATGGACATTTACTTTTAGCAGTGGACAAGTAAAAATGGAAGAAGTAGCTCTTTTGTTGCTTACGCAACTTATGCGGAATAATAGTTATAGCGTAGCTCTTTTGTTGCTTACGCAACTTATGCGGAATAATAGTTATAGCAGAGGTTATTTTTATACATACAACGCTAAGATATTTCCAAATGAGGATGTAACTAGATCGAATTGTTTTAACATCTTGTATTTCCACTATGAGCTGTACAACTAGTTTTGACAGCTCATTGGAATGACACGACAAAAAAGAAGTCTCAGTTTGGACAAGAATAGCTCGAGAGATGAAATGACTACCTTTAAAGAAAACCGACAACCACATCAAGCGCTTTAATAGTGTCTGTTTTGGCACCAGCTATAAATGCACACGGGGTTGCGGAATCTTCTAGCAAAATTTATAAGTTGTATAGAGGTGCCTCCATTTTACTCCATCTAGCTGAATGAGCCATCCAGATCTATTCTTATTCAAGATATATATATATATATATATATATATAAATAGCACCTATTTCCTTCTAGGTTAAACCAAATTTCTGCATATCTCGTAAGCTTATGTCTGACCTTGAATGCAGGGTTGTTCGGGAAATGAATGCAACTATGAAGAAAAATCATCTCTCAGCGGAACAAGCAACATTTGATTTGTCTACAAGGACAGGGGGAGATAATTCTGGTCATCAAGTGAGTCTTTTTTCTCTTGAACTCCTTGTTTACAAAAGGATACACCAGGTATCTAGTTGTCTTAGAATTATTTGCAAGAACTTGCTTCCAGGACCTTTTAAAAGGTAACTCTAAAAGTTGGAAGTTATTATCCAAACATATTTTAAATTTAAATTAGGTAAAATATGTTTTTGATTGATTACGTCTTTCGTGATAAGGAAAGGAGAGTAAATTCCAATTGGATTAATTCTTGTTTGGATGGATCTGAGACAGATGCTTATTACAGTAAATGGGATTAGCCTCGATCTCTAATTGGTTGAAAAGATGAAATAAATAATGACAGCTGGTAAAATCAACCTACCCCTAGATAGAACCTAATTCACATTAAGCTTAAATGAGGCCTAATCTGGTGCAATGACTCCCAATTTACAAATCTACCAAATATTATCTCAGAATAAACAAAACTTCCTCCAACTAAGTCCAAATTTGTTGCAGTGGAAGTTACTGTTGGGAGGTATTAATTTGTCATGAAGGACACAATGTGTCTATGTTTCTTATATGGGCTTAAATATGGCCACCTAGGGTTGACTGAGAGGTTGAGCCATAGGAGTAACAATTTGGACATCCCAGGTTCAAATCGTGACAACAACATTCAGTGCGTGCACATCTGCTCCAACCTTGATGGGTCGGATAAGCCAGCAACTTGTGTTTGTTGGTTGTAGCAAGTTGCTTGGTAGATCAGTCGAGGTGTACAGAAGTTGATCCGGACACCATTGTCATAAAAGGAAATAGAAAATCTTAAACATGCTGAGGGCATGTGCTTAATAGTTTTTTTTCTAAATAAAAAATTCTTACATTCTTCAAGAAATCCACTTCAATTTCCGGGAAACAAAGCTATGATTGTTAAATATTTTTCCTAATGTGTTTAATTTGTGATATTGTTTTCAATAATTTGCTGCTTATAGCTACTCACAACTGGTTCTCTAACTTGGTAAGACCTTGTTTTCTAGGCTTGTTAACTTGTTTGTGAGTCAGTTGGATTAACTGATACAATTAAAGCCATGGAATTCACTCAACATAATTGTGACATAAATTATATTTGCCACTTTCCAGGTACCGAATTTTCATTCAGATGACCCAAATACAGGAAGTGGTGAAAAAGGTCAAGCACAGCATTTTCCCAGAAAGTGCTTGACATCTGACAAAGCAATATCCCTGCCTTCATCTCCACGCTGGAGCTATGGTAGAGGCAAGGCACCAGGAATTTTTGGCAGTCCTAATATGGCGTCAAGATTGGACAAAGTGATTGAATCATCAAAGATCCTCAACAAACCATTGTTACCATTTGATGAATGGAACATTGATTTCTCTGAAATAACCATTGGAGTGCGTGTTGGAATTGGTATACATTCTTCTTTTATACTACAATATGACAAATAATTAACCCACGTGTAGTTTGAAGCTCCAGGTGCTTATTGAGTTATGCATTCACTAGCAGTTAACTAGAGGTTTTCCTAGGGGTGGGAACACAGGTGGTTGGTCAGTGGACATTGCTCATTTCGCATTTAGGGTGCATCTGCATTGTTTTCTCTTGCTTTTTTCATTTCTTTGAACCCAAGTGGGTATACAACAACAACAACACACCCAATGTAATCCCACAAGTGGGGTCTGGGGAAGTTAGAGTGAGACCTTACCCCTCTCTCATTGAGGTAAAGAGGCTCTTTCCGAAAGACCCTCGCTCAACTGCAGCAAATCAAAGCAGTTGTGGAAAAAGAAAATACGGAAGTGAAGAAAACGTGACAACTAATAAGGAAAGCATCACAAAGCATTCAGAAAATTAACTCAAAGAACTATGATTCAACAATAGGTTGTGTACCTGTCACCTCCTAATGTTTTCATTCTTCATGCAATGGCATAATAACATTTTTTAATCAGTGTGGGTCGTAGCAGACTCTTAACTTTTCATGTGACAGCAGGTTCTGAAATTTAGTTTAAGTTGCCAGTAATGCCTCTGAGGAATAGAAAAATGAAATGAAGGTGATTCTTAAATCCAATAGGGAAATGAACCACATCCAATATGTGTGACAGCACCTGTATTCCTTGCTTCCATCAACTCGATATGCTATATCTGCATGACTCGCTGTTTGGTTAGGGTTGAAAACACAAGCTAGTCACTGGCAGTGATTGAACCGTTTAAGCCAGAAGAAAAGAAAAGAATGATTTCATACAGTTTAGTGGGACATTTCTCTCCTGTACAGTTTGATGTATGCCCTTATCAAGAAACCATTATTATTTTGCTTATATATCTTAGTGTTGTATCTTAATTGTTAATTCATTCTCGTGAATCTGCTCCTTACTATTTTCTTTTGGCAGCATATTTTTCACCTATCTGCGACTCAATCTTGTTTGGCTACGCTGTCAAAGTTTTCAAATCATTATCCTGAAAGTCAAGGATAATCTTTACGGAGTAACATCTGTCATTTGTGCTCTTTCCTTTTCTCATTTCCTTCTGATAGCATAAAACCCTATTCCAGTAAGGTATAGAACAATAAAGCCTCAGGCCCAAGCAAGTTGGGGTGAGGATCCATCATAAATTGACTATTTTTTTGTTGGTTGTAACCAACTGTAATCCTCCACCATTATCCGGGCTTGAGACCAGGAAGTGAGAAAGCTCGGTGTATCAGATAATAATCTTACCCAGATGGACTGTGGGTAGTGTTTTATTAAGGATTGAATTAACAAAAGGGTGGGGAGGGACCTAGGCGTACCCTTGGAGGTACATTTCTATTAAGAGTTATTGGAAGAGAGTTTATGCAGCTGTACAGTCTAGCTAACCAAACAAATCTCTTTGTCATATCTAATTCTTATGCTAGGGAGTTGCCATTTTTCTAGTTGGGACGGGCTTTTATCCTGACTTGGCAGCCACTGGAAGGACTGGAATATAATGCCTTCATTTGTGGATGTAGCAAGTTTGATCAAGCAGGCTGCTACTGGTTCGTCTCTCTGTAACAATGGCTAACATATACTTATCTTGGTTTAGGATTGCAATGATATCTTCAATCTCCTTCCTCAACTTTTGGCTGTTAGTAGTCTTGTTCAAAATATCAGCATCAGTAAAGCTCCAATATGAATCTGATAAATCCATGTGTAACACCATTCAATTCAAAATCTGGCAGCTTTTGCTCCTGCCATCCTCCAATTGTACACAACTGGAGAGGAGAAGGTCATGGTTAAATCACCATGTTCATCCCTTCTCTAATGAAGATGCCGTTTGTGTTGACTTCCACCAGGCCAGTGGGTGGTCTAGTCCACTGCACCTGCTTCTATATAGGAATTTGTTTCAGACTCTCCACCATCTCACAGATTGTTTGAGCCAATTCATGAGTGAAATCTTTTCCTATTGCGGCTTTATTGTTCCAGTCACTTCCACATAAATATGTACTGCATGCTAGGAGCAGAAGATTTTTGGTCCCTATACTTACAAGCACATCTGCTTCTCCATATCTTCTTGCAAATAGCAGTTCGACACAATCTGTAATAAGTATTTGGCGTCTACCTTCTGAGTGTTAAACTGCTGCCAACTTCTGAAGACATTTTTGATAGGCCTAATATGATTCTGTATGCCCATGGCATTTGCAAAAAATGAAAATAAAAATAAAAATAAAAAAGCCACAAGTGAACTGCAGCGCCACTTTCAATGAGTACATGGTGTAAAGTTTCACATTGTGATCATTGCAACAATCTGATTTCCAAACTTAGCGATAATATCATCCAAATATAATTTTCTTTAAATCATCTCCATGTCAAGAAGGAGATTCTAAAAGGAATGGGCCTCTGCCATATCTGACCAAGTGCTCAGGTATCATTCCTTCCGGCTACCATGCTCCATGAAATCTTTAAGTCTTAGTTTAGCAGATCTTCTGGAACCTGGCGATTGGATAGTCAACATTCCTTTTAAGGGTCCAGTTGTCCCACCAAGAACTCCATTATCCAAAATATGCTGCTTCAAGCCTTTCCATGCCTGAGAGTTTCCTGAAAACCATTTCTCTGAGAAAAGCTTCCTGCAGTGATGGTTGAGTCCTGAATCTCCACCTTCTCTTCATAATGCATGTGTCACTGATATTTTCCATTGTACCAACTCCAATTCCTCTTTCATCTTTGGGATGACATAATTAATCCAAGAACTCCTATGATAGTTCTTCTTCTTTCCAACTGAACCCCATAGGGAGGAGTTATTAAGGGATATTAGCGCAAAATAATGGATAATGATTACCGTCCATGTTTTTTTCTTTACTGGGGTACATTCCTTCACCGATTCTTAGAGTTAACTTAAACAAAGAAAGAGATAAGATACATACAGTATAATTTGATGGAGGGCAGAGATAGAGAAATCAATGATAGACTGGGTGCCTTGTATTCCTTCTCGGTAAGATTACTTAAAGCTTCACGCTTATAAAAATCACAACTTTCTTGGGTATAAAATTCTCATAGATCTAGTTGAATAAGCAACATAATGTCTTTCTAGTTGGATCTGTTGAGCATGCATTGGCTCTAAGTTTGCAAGTGACAAAAGTCCATGTCAAGATGATTTTCATATTCTCCAAGTCCTTGACAGTTGACTGGTTCAAAGAACAAGATTGGTCACAAAGTTTCATATATAAAAATTCCATTAGATAACTTCATAGTTTCTTTGCTTTACTGCTTTTCTTGTTTCTCATACTTGTTCACAACATTTAGTTTTGTCAAGACGTAAACTCGTTTGGGGTGTAAATTCAAATGGCGTGACACATGAGCCAGGAGTGAAAGGGATACTTGATACACAAGTCATTGCCAAGAGAGAAAGACTTAAGTATCTGGGGTCTTGATCCAAGGAAATGGGGAGAAAGATCGAAGATGATGTCACAAATCGTTTTGGTGTGACAAGGATGAATTGGTAGCTTGCATCCAGTGTCTTGTGTGACAAAAGAGTATCACCAAAACTTAAAGGTAAGTTCTACAGAGTGTGGTTAGATCGGCTATGTTGCATTGACTCTTAGGCTCAAAAAAGATACAAGTGGCAGAAATGAAGATGTTGAGATGGATGTGTGGGTATACTAGGAGCAATAGGGTAAGTCTTGTCAAAGGCACGCTTAAACCTTGAAGCAAGGCTTAAAACGTGTTGAGCGCTTCACCTTGCTTTATGTGCTCTTCAGTGTCATCATCAAGGTCCTAAGACATTCTTTTCCTTGCTAACGAACTTCTTTTGAAGAGATGGAACTAAACAATTGATATTTCACTTTATCATTATTTTTCTTAGTCTTGGACTAAACATTTATATACTTGTGTTTCTCTCTTAAATCCTTTTTTTCATTAAAACCGACTTTTTAGTTTGCTCTTAAAGCCCCAATGGACCTTAGAGGTTTTTTGCATTTCTACCTTTAACATTGCTATAGGATTAAGAAATGAGGATATTTGGGACAAAGTGGGAGTGACCTTCGTGGTGAACAAGTTGAGGAAGAGAGACTGAGATGGTTTGAACATATATAAGGAGATATGTGATTGCCCGGTGAGGAGGTGTGAGCGGTTGGATATAGCAAAGTTGATGAGAGGTGGAGATAGGCCGAAGAAGCATTTGATGGAGGTGATTGGACATGATAGTGGCACATGTTCAACTTACCTAGGACATGAGCTTAGATATGGGGTATGGAGGTCGAAGATAAGGTAGAAGGTTAAATAAGTAGTTAAAAGTTATCCTATTACTAGCTTATTCATGTAGTTGGTTTGGTTTACTGTGTTAAGGTGATCACACTTGGGTCATTCTTGTTACAGTTTTTTGCATATATGTGCTGCCTTGCACACTCTACCCTCACTAGACCCCACTTTGTGGGATTTTACTGAGTATGTTGTTGTTGTTGAAGAGGTAAACTCATCATGCATTCTCAACTCTTTATTTATCATTACCAAAAAAAAAAAGCTCTGTATTTATGAATATTATTTGGTAGAAGCGGACATACAAGTCCATTAACTAAGTATGAGTTCTCTTGTTATTCTTTCATTAGTTCTGTTTTATAATAGTGGAGATGAAAACATCATCAGTTTTTAATCTGTCCTGGAGATCATGTAAATGGTGTTCATATAATACTTACTAATTCTATTATTCCCCAATAGTATAACTAACCTATCATCACGCAATCCCAATGTTGGTAGCTAGAGATAACTCAGCAATTGATGAACTCCTCCATAATCCACCTAGATTATTTTGTTCGTCGTGTGCTCATAGAAAGATGCTTTAGTAAAAGATCTCCAGACTTGAAAAGCTCATCAAGGAATACCATTGGTCATTTAGGGTCATAGAGAGATGTTGAGTATCATCTGATTAATCATGCCTATTCCCAAACTGGGGTTAATTCCAAATTGCACGCTCATCCCTTTGGTGATTTACTTTTGAACTATGTATAGGATTATGTTTGTTAATTTTCTGTTGAGCTCATATCAAATAAATCTTGCTGACTGAATGTTATGATTTCAAGGATTTTTTGGAGAAGTCTTTCGCGGTATTTGGAGTGGAACAGAGGTCACAGTTAAAGTTTTCTTAGAACAAGAATTGACTGAAGAGAACATTGAAGATTTTGCCAATGAAATATCCATCCTGAGGTAAGTTGTATTAAACAAATCATTTCGTCCTTTTTCTTCAGGAACATCCTATAAAGTGAAAAACAAATCAGACATACTTATTTAGCTAGCTTAACCTTGTATCTCTTTTCTCTTTATGCAGCCGCATTCGTCATCCAAATGGTAATTTTTCTGCTCTCTCCTGAATCTATGTTAGTGCTGTCATACTGCTTGTACCCACTTCATTGAATATGCTATTAAAAGCGGTAGAAGGCACTTGATCCTTGAGATTCAATGGGAAATCTGAAATACATTTCAGTTTTATGTTACCGAAATTCAAAGAATACACTTTTGGTGGAGGAATAGTTCTGTAGTTGTTTGTCAAACACATTTTTCCTTTCAGTTATCTTGTTCCTTGGTGCTTGCACAACTCCACCTCGTTTGTCCGTGGTTACTGAATTCATGGAGCTGGGATCCCTATATCATCTGATCCATGTAAGTGGACAGAAGAATAACTTCAGCTGGCAAAGGAGATTGAAAATGATTTGTGATATATGCAGGTATTTCCAACATAAACTCTGTACTCAGATTCTGATTCACAGTTCTTGGTTTCCGACTAACTCTTTTATCTCAACTACCTTTTCAATTATTTTGTTTTGGGGGATTTGCGAGATTTAGCAGAAAGCCTAGAAATGTTTTACATTGTATCTGATAAAGGCTACTGTCCATATGACTGAATACATGCCATTGCACTTCAAAATTCCTTTACTTTCTTCAGTTGGATGCACTTTGGAAATTTATGTGGCTCTTTGAAAAGTTGTAAATGACTCCTGTTAAGATCCTTAGACAAACAAGAAGTCACTTTGGAGCTAAATATTATTCTTAGAATTAGTAAAATCATAATTGTGTTCGGTTGGGGAACTTATGCACATTGTCAACCACTGCATGATTTCTCATCATAGCAGATACTAAATCCCCTGGGTTACATGAGTAAATATTTGTACGAATGAATGTTTAGTGAATCTACCCATGCTGTTATCATTTGTCTACCAATGAAAGAAGTAGTTTTATTTAATAAAATACTCCCTTAGGGTACAAGATTGTAGTTCCAATTTGTAGTGCTGAATGAAGAAGGGAGCAGCAGGACCTTCAACGGTGTTGGAGTCATCCTGGTTGTCAAGCTGGTTCTCTACCTTTTGCTAAATCGAACCTCCATTGTCTGCTGTAAATTCCAAGTTTTTGGATAAATGTTCTTAAAATCTATCGAAACTTCATGAATCTAATAGTGATTGTTAATTTTGAAGTAGTAAAGATGTATGAGTTTATGACATATAATATACCAAGAAATGGACTGGAAACTGATAAACCAAACCATTATCGAAGATGGACTTTATAATGGGTTAAGGTACATTTGATCAATGTTTCATTACATACCTGTTATCTATGTTACATTGACTCGTTTTTCCAGTACATCGCAAAAACAAGTTAGAAGTGTTTTGGTATGATTATGTGCAGCTTTTTTGCCAACTTCTAATGTTCTGTAGAATCAACTTCATACCCATACCACATCTACTAGACAGGCATATGACAAGTCTAATGAAGGATATTTGTAACATAGCTTTTGGTGAGATCACAATTAGAATTGGTCTTTACGTAAGGTGAAATGTCCAACATCGAATGGAAGAGACATGAGTATTCAATATGCATTAAGCATAAGAAGAAAGAGATGCACAGATAGATTTCTAGACTCATGTCCTGTCAGTAAAGTGTCATGTCGCCTCAATCAAAAGGAGTGTCAACAGTACATAAATGGGGGTGGGGGGGGGGGGGGGG
>JAOTQJ010000049.1:15487230-15514353 GCA_025642045.1 Solanum sejunctum
TAAGTTTATGATGATAAGATTTTAACTGAATTAAAAAATGTGGTCTAATCTTTCCCGTTATTTTCCTCTAGTTTTTTCCCTTTCTTCCGTTTTCTATTTTAAGACTCTTTTTGCTTTTGTTATGTTGACCAATATCTAACCCATTAATCAATACATGCACAAACGGGGTGGAGCCACTCTTTGTCGAGAAGCGATAATTTTTTGTTGAAAAATTATATTGTATATATAGGTTAAATTAATAAATCTTATATAATATTAATATTTTTTAATATAAGTTAAATGTTTAGTGTAGTAGTTAAGTGATTGTAAAAATTATTTGAGGTTATATTTTCTATTCTCGTAGCAACAAATATATTTTCATTTAACACCCTTTATTAAAAAAAACTAGTTCTGCCGCTGTGCACAAAACTCATTTAATGCATTATTTATTTCTCATACAAAACTCAACCTAAGAAACTTAATTAATGAAAGATACAATTCAAAGAAATTTTCAACACATTCCGTGAAAACTGAGCAATTCACTTATTTTGGAACATCAAAAATCCCCTACAATTAACTTAATATGAAATAGAAAAAATAACTTTTACGTCGATTCTATGTTATGCAGTAATTAAGAAATTAAAGTAGACTCTTGGCCTCCGTACAAATGAAGTGCCAAAGATGCATATATGAAAAAATGTGTTTATGTCTAATCTTAATTTTGTTGTTTTAAATTAAAATTATGTTAAATATACTAAAATGTCTCTAACTTTAAATATGCCAAGCAAAAAGTTAAAATTAAAAAATTATTAAAAGAATAGATTTTTTTTTTTAAATAAACTTAAACAGAAAATATGTCGTTATTTTTTAAGGGGAGGAAATACTATTTTGATGCAACAAAGGAAATTTTATTTTGGATTTTGAAAACTTCACCTACTCCACTAGATACATATTCAACCCCTAATGAGTAATTAACATATTTTAGAGAGCTTGAAATATTCCTTCCACAAGACAAAAGAACCTGAGTTAGTTCCAGGTTAGCTTTCAACCACACACAAGCAATGAACTTGGAGGAAAAAAACGAAACGTTATAATTGAGTTTCCATTCAATTTTTCTAACTAGCTACTACTAAAATCACTTTATACTGCTTTTTTTTTTTCTATTTATTTATTTATTTATATGTATATATATTCTCTTTGTGGGATAGAAAGAAAGAGGACTCCACGTTCTCCCATGAAACTGACCAAATACTTCCCCTCGTTTTAATTTCTTTTTCTCTTTGTTATACTACTCCTTTTACATAATTTTTTTTCCACTAAAAGGGATGGGGAAAATAATTTATTTATCTATTTTGGCTTGACTTTTTGTTTGAAATTATACTTAAAAGATGGGGAAATTAAAGGAGAATTGATAATGGGGTTGCCTTAGTGACAAAATGACATGTAAACATATACTCTATCCATCATCTTTTTAGTTGTAATTTTTGAAAGTCAATTTTGATTGATTTTTAAAGTTGAATTAGATTAAATTCATTTAATATTTTAAAATAAAAATTTAGATATTCAAAACTTTATGAAAAGTATTATCGATTGTAATTTTTTCAAAGTCAATATGATAAAAAAAACACATCTTAAAATGTTAATCAAAATTTATATAATTTAACTTTAGAAATGAAAATTGTAACAATTAAAATAGGACAAAGAAAGTGTATAACATTGATGGATGGTTGCAGTATATGGTTGTAAGCTTATAACGTATTTACTGTTCCATCATAACTATGAACTCTTTAAACTAATGATCTAAAGATCCCTTTTAAATGAACCGAATTAAATGAACCGAATTATGAGGAAATGTTGCATATTCTAAACTCTTATACGGTTTGAGTTTTGTTTGTAACATTGAGAAATGGTAAATTTTTTTCTAAATATGGCATTTCTCTAGCATAAAGAGAGTTTTTTGTTCGTGTTATAAGGATGATGAGTGATAATGACATGAATTATGAGAATATATTACACAGATAATTATAAATATAAATAATAAATTAATTAATTTATAATAAATACAATCTTTTTTATTTACATAAAAAAATATCTAAAATGTTATAGAAAATATACAATGACTATACAATATAATTTACCAAAAGACACAGAAAGTATGCACTGATATATTATATAGATTACTTATATATGATTTATACACTAAATTTATATTATGATACATTCAAAAACTTAATATAACTTGATTGTACATGAAATATACACTAACTATATATACATATATCACAAATGACCTTTTTTAAAATAATTACTAAGGCCGAATATCCATTTACTGTAATTATTCTTATATTAAAATTGAATCTAATATAATCTGAAAGATAAAATTTCTAGAAGATTATATTTTTCATGACTTCTTAAACTTATGAATAAAAGTACAAAAAAATACAAACACATAGTTTAAATTGAAATTATATCGTATTTGTATATCTATACAACTAATATGACATAATGTGCAATTTAGCATATTGCTAAGAATTATTTGTATACGTATACAACTAATTGATTATTATACAAATAATGAGTATTATTGTTAGTAATATGCATAATTAAGCATTTATATATAGATGTGTATTTGTATATTTTAAAATTATACAATTTATCTATAGAGTGAGATCATTTGTATATGAATGTTGGAAAAACTAACAATATATTTGTATAGTTTATTGTGGTCCATAATGTATAGGCAAATAAACTATATATTAATATATACAAATTATTGTGTATACAAAAATGATTTATATAAATTGAAATTATATAAATACTTAAGATTCTTCAAATTTGTTTAGAGCGATTGAATGAGAAACAACACCATTATTATTGAAGTAATTACCTGTTGAAAAACGAATAAAAGATGTCATGATTAGGAAGAATAAAATAGGATTAGAAAAGAGAAAGAAATCATTCAAAATTTAAAATTAATATGATTGAGAATTTTTCGGAGCTAAATTAGTGAATGGAGATAAGAGAGATATAAAGGGATTTGAAAAATCACATATTTATAGGGAGATTTGTATTTTTAATTCTTATACAAATTGAATTAGTGAGCCAAGAATATAATAGTAAATTTTGCTCAACAATAGTTCTTAATCATAATTATGGGAAACTATAACCGTATTAAATAATTACTAGTAAATATTGATAGTCGATAATAAAGTTATATTGGTAACAACTTTGTACTCTTATTTTGTGTATTAAACACATGATTACTGACTACTGCCAGATTTGAAGTGAATTTTTGTATATTATTTCTTCATATTTCCCTTTCTTCTCTTTGACAACTTGCCTCAATGGATTGTGACAAACTGCTAACTCCCATAATTTTTCCTTTTTTTCCCCTTAAAGAGGCGTCATTTGCATGAGTAAGTTGAAGTTGTGTTCGGCAGGAATGTGACTTAAGTAGCCCAATGGAAGGGGGCCTTGGTTTTGGGCTTGGCCCACAAACTTTTGAGCCATTGCCCACAAATTTAATGTAGATGAGATACGCCCTATAGTTCCATAGGTGATAGGACTTACGCTCCATGTTTTGAAATTTACAACTTGCCTCATACTATATAAAACATTTTGCCTTACGTTTCTATTTTTTTGAAACATTAAGCAAGTTAAAGCAAAGAATAAAAATATGAAATAATTATTAATCATCTGATACTTATCACTGGAATATTTGATCAATCAATATCTTGACCGACAAATTAATATTTTTAAAAATTAATATTTGATAAATTAAATTATTGTACTTTATTATTAGTTTGATTCATTTAATAAATGGATTTACTAGTAAAAAAGAATGAAAGACTGATTATAAATTTTTTTTAGGAAAAATAGAAATAAATCAAAGAAGAAATAAAAAAATAATAATTAAATAATATATAGCATATTTTTAATTTATCAAAGATACGAAGTTAATAAGAAAAATATATATAGAAATTAAGAATTGAAATGGAAGTGTAGTAGGCAATGCCATCACAAACTAATCATGACTACGTCGTAGTTGCCGTCTAGCTTTAATTGAGAAGAAAATTAACTTTCTTTCGGAAAAATATAATATTTGAGGTAGGGTGTTAATAAAATGATTGAATTGATTATTTTTTTAAAATGATATCATCTCATATTTTTGAGTATTTTATAATGTATAATTACTTGAAAATAATTTCTCACAAAAATATAAGGTAAAATTGAGTATAATTGACCGTTGTAGTCGAGTTCTTCTCTGATCTTTGCGCATAACAAAAGCTTTAGTTCACCAAGCTTATTTTTTTTTTTAAATAATGTATATTAAAATCATTCCAATCATATAAATTTTTCTTCAGTATTTATTCAGGTCGATTAATCTTCTATTTTCTTATTTTTTAAATATCACTTCATAATATAATATTATTAAAATATTTATTCACAAGTATAAGAATATAAATTTTTTTTGTCATACTAATTCTTTGCTAAAAAATACTCTTAAACTTGTTATGAATTATTAATCTTATCTCTAAATTATAAATAGGCTAAAAGCATCCCTCAAATTAATAGATTAATTTTAAATACATCATCAAACTTAACATAAATTATTAATTTAATCTCTAAATTATAAAATTTTATTTTCAAAAAGTTTTTTCGTACCAAAGTAAATTAAATTAATTAAAGAAAGAGATTAGTTGCAATATTCGGAACTTGTCATCATCGACCCATCCCCGTTTCTCCGTTCCGTCCACATCACACCCGACAAATTCACAGAACACACACACGCCTACCTGAAAAAATGAAAAATATTTTACTCAAAAATAATCAAATCGACAATTCCAACTCGAATTACGTAACGCAAAGCTTCCGTGCTGTTGCCGTCTGTCGTAACTTTCACGCGCCATTCCCGGCGACTTCCCCTTTTCTTATGTCATCATCTCCGTACACTCTCCTACTCATGCGGCTCACGCGCTTTTCCAATCGCCAACCGGCGATAATCCTTTATACCCTTTCCTCTTTCTCCCCTCATTCTCCGATCATCGTTTTCTCTTCTCTTCTTCTTTCTTTCCATCGATGGGTGAAATTACCGATTCCTCCACACAGATAGCCATGTCGTCAAGGCCGTTGCCCTTCCGTGAGGATTGTTGGAGTGAACAAGCTACATGGACGCTTGTTGATGCTTGGGGACGCCGTTATATGGAGTTGAACCGTGGAAATCTCCGTCAAAAGGATTGGCAACAAGTGTCCGATGCCGTAAATGCCCTCCATGGTCATACCTTGAAAACTCGCAGAACAGATGTTCAATGTAAGAATCGGATTGATACCTTGAAAAAGAAGTACAAAGTTGAGAAGGGGAAACTCGTTGAGTCTAACGGAACCCTAACCTCATCCTGGCCTTTCTTTGAACGGCTTGATCTGTTGATTGGAAACTCAGATAAAAAAGCTACGCCGCTGATGGTGTCTCCTTTACCTTTACAGATGTCGTCTCCGCCTATGGGAGTGCCGTTGCCTTACCGGAGATCGGCGGTGGTGACACCGGTTAGTTTGCCTCAGAAGCGGCAGCTGCCGGCTTTTGATGATTCGTGTTTCAGGAGAAATTATTCGGTGGTAGCTGCTGCTGCTGCGGCAGGAGGAGGGGAAGAGGATTATGATGAGGAGGAGGAAGAGGAGGAGGAGGATATGGAGATGACTGAGGAGAGTTGGGAAGAGGATGGGATGAGGAGGCTGGCGAAGGCTGTAGAGAGGTTTGGAGAGATATATGAGAGAGTTGAAGGGATGAAACAGAGACAAATGGTGGAGCTGGAGAAGCAGAGGATGCAGTTTGCTAAGGATTTGGAGGTTCAAAGGATGCAGTTGTTTATGGATACACAAGTTCAGCTTGAAAAGATTAAGCATACTAAGCGGTCTGGCTCTGATGGTATAAAAGTTTACACCTTTTGATTTCTCATGAAGCTATTTTGCTCCTTTTATCATTCATTCCTGTGAAAGTTCAAAACTTGTTGGCTTAGCATGCGTAGATGTATTAGTGATAGAAGTGCTTAATGTTTTAGTTTCTAAATTCCTCATCTCATTGTGATAATGCTTCTAATATTAGATTCCTTTCAATGATTTATGTTTTGTTAATTACGGTAGTGAATGCTGTGCCTCCTAGACTTACAGATGTGTAATAGATATTGAGGCTATGTATGGTAATGCATGATTGAACAAAATTAGAAATGTACAAAATGGTAGTGAGCCTCTATTTAAAATTTGAATGTGTATTTACATATTGGTTTAGAGATTGTTTAGGGCATTTGATGGATTTGCATGTTTAACTTGTAGCCGGGGATATAATCCTCTATTTCTTTATAGTTTTTGTTTTTCAGCTGAGATGGCTACTCTTTTTACTCCCTGGGTCCCAATTTAAGCATCTTACTTTCCATTTTCGTCTATCCCAAAAAGAGCGTCTCTTACTATGTTTAGTGAGTTTTCCCAATCCAATATTCTACATGGCAAGTTGATTACACACATCTTAAGACCGTAAGATTCAAAAGTCTTCCGTTATTTCTTAAACTTAGTGCCTAGTCAAACTAAGACACTTAAATTGGGACGGAGGGAGTACCTTTTAGCATAATTAGTTTTGGTCTCCAGTGTTGGGGTCTGAACCACTAGGATTGCATCTTCATGTATTTAAGTAACAATGTTCTGAACTTACATCTAGGAACGGTGTTAGCTTTCATGGTGGTGGAAAGCTTAAACACATTTTCTGCCAGTATTTCATGGACCAACTTGTAATTGGAATTTTAGGATATTGTTCCAAAATGATAAAATACCAAAACTTGTCCAGTTTATGGTAGTGATATAATTTTACGAGAACATGGCAATGTTTTATTTTTTGATTTAATACCTTCAACAGTAGTCCTTTGGTTATATGATGACCAGTAGTGGCAGATCTTTTTGCAGTTTCACATAAAGAGGAGACTGGTTTTTCCTTTTGCAAGCTTTTGTGGAGAATAACCCATTCAAAGTGTTTCAAGAAGGATCTATTGATCCCAGTTCAAAGTTTCTGACGTTCCTTTGTTTTCTGTCTCAAGTTTTATCTTTATTTCTGCCTAAGGACCTATCTTCATGTCTTTGATAGGGTTCTTTGCCTTCTGTAGCAAAAAGACTGCAAATTAAGTTGGTGGAAGCTGATCTTATGCTCTTTGCTTTGATATCCATGCCAAGGAAAATTAAGAATCTTAGAACTTATCACTTCATTTAATTTATCTTATAACTAATTAAAAGATCAAGGCTATACTTTCCTTTTCTGAAAAAAAAAAAAAGATTAAGATGCTTAATATGGGTTAGACAGTATTGCACCATTACTAATAGTCAGATGATTCCTGACTTGATGCTGATTGATGAGTGTCAAATTAGCATAGTTTCTGTTGAATGACATGTGCAGCTGCTTAGGTTTGACGTCTATTTTTTTGCTCAGCTTACTTATTATAAAAAGGGTGCGGTGTTCATCTTAACTCTCTTTAGTTCCAGCAATTCTTTTTATATAGATTCTTCTTGACCATCTTACCTTTTCTTCTAGGGGGGGGGGGGGGGGGGGTCAGTGTATGTACCATGTACTTGCTGAGGATCAATTTTGTGTTTCTTTTCTTCCAGTGAGATTCGGCATATTAGGCTTTCTGGACTAATATTGAGTAATGGATAAAAGATTGATAAAGTCCAAACAGCAATTAGTGAAGTATTACAATTGAATTGTAATTGAGGGAACTATGAGGGAGACATAGTGTAGTTACTTCCAAATTTCCTGTTGAACTCTGTAACAAGATGTTGTTCAACATCATGTGCTTCCTTAGCATAGAATAAGTGAATATAACTCATGATCATGGACTGATGGCATTGAATGAGATTGCGGACTCTCTAACCTCAGCTGAATCAAAGGTCCTAATTCATGGAATGGTATGAGAACCATAGGCATGAGTTGTCAGAGTCTGAGAAGTAGATAAATCATTTTCTAGGTATTACTTTATGGAGAGTGTTAAGGAAGTTGCTTCAGTCTTTCTGAAGGGTAAGATCTGCTTACCCAACCACTAATTGCCATTGCATTCGATGGCTTGGAGATGATAAACATTGGAACAAATTCAATCTCCCGCTCTAGAACTACTTTATAGATTTTGTTGTTTCTCACAAGGATGTGGGAAATGATTTTCTTCTGTAGCCTCTAAGTGATAGGACAGTCAATCTTGCATTTCATCACTTGGTTAAGTTGGTCTTGCTCTCTGTTGGAGCAGTATTTAGCATGTTGATGTTTTTAGCCTAAATGTAAGCTTTCTTCTAATATGAGTCGGGAGATGTTTTAGTTAAACATACTTTTGTCAACGATGAATCCATATTCAGTATGAAGACATTTATTTTCCATTTAGTAGTGATTGATGACTGAATGTTGCCTGTCTGTTACTATGACTTCACTGTCTAATTGCTTTTTCTTTTCCCCCAAATGTTGCAGATGTGTATAGCTAGCTCTGTGGCAAAAGAGCTATTAAAAAGAACCAGGATTGCGAGATTATGGAGTATCGTGGGGCAATCCAGTCAGTGACTCCTTTAGTTATGTCCAAATTCATATCTTATGATGATCCCAGTTTAACTGATTATTACTTTTTTGAGCAGGAATAGTTGGTACTTGTAGTTAACTTATCTTTTATTTAGCAAATCTAAAATACAGCATTAGCCCGTATTGAAAATTTCTGTATTGGAATCGAGGGTTTTAGCATTTTGTTTGCTACTCCATGAATCAGACAATGGTGCATCAACAAGGTTACTGTCACATGCATTCTCTAGAACAGCCTATGTCGCATTTTTTACATGGTAAACAGTTCAAACCGGATTCTGAAGGGGGCATTGAAGGATTTTTGCCCCTTTTTTCGTGGATGCATTACTAGTAAACCACATTGCAAAAGTTTGGTAGATAGAACAATCCCCCGTGTCAATCTTGGTGCAAATTTTGGCGACCATTTCCAGTGTGGGGGTGTGTATTTGGTTTCTAGTCTTCTGTTATCTCCTTTAGTTTCTGACTTGATGTGCAAGTGGTTTGATGAGATGGTCACAAATCACCAAAATTTGCCATCCCCTCCTTACGTTCTCGGAGGCATTTTGCTTGGCTAATTGTCAAGATCTTAACAGGATTGGCAATGTAAGACTCTTTCCTTTTCAGAATTACCATGGTACTTTCCGCTGATTGTTTGGTTCTTCAGAATTGCCATTGGTTGTGGTCTTATAGACAATTCTTTTTCAGATATAGTTTGAAGGTATTGGAAGATGTTGAGGGTGAAGAAGTTTGGCCCTCCCAGAGTGCTAGAAAGAAAATAAACTCACTTCGATTTCCTGCATTAGTCAATGATTTTTCTCAGTCGGTAAGTCATTTTTATGTTGGTTTGGGACCAAAAGTGTATTGATTTTGCCAAAAAAAAAAGAAAGGGGATTCAGAAATTTGTTGTTCAAATGATGGATTTGTTAGTAAATCATTTTTCTGGATTTGTTAACAACGTACTGTGGTTTGGACGGTAGTATGTGCACAAACTTTACTCCTACCTTTTGGGTTAGAGAGACTTTTCCGGTTTGTCAATGATGGATTTGTTAAAGTCTACAGATTCTTTGTCAAATACTGGAGATTGATCCAGTTTAATAAGATTATAAGGCATAAATGATCAGGTGAGGAATCGAACTCTCACTAACAAAGTGAAAGTTTAGTTAGGCAAATTCCCAAGCCAATGTTCCTCCTGCCAAAATCTTCAAGTACCACCAGGAAGGTTTATTTGGTGAATACAACACCACATACACCTTGTTTACAGTTGATATGGATGGTAACCTAAGAATGTATACAAATGTTGCTATTGGCAAGCATGGGAGGACGTATTACAAATCAACTTTTCTATATATAATGATTGAATAAGCGAATGCAAGCTCCTTAGGAGGTCTGGATCGTGAGGCGTCCGCTAAGTGTAAAACTTGAGAATCCTATTTTATAGAAGAGACTTGTGGTCTAAAATAAGTTGTAAGTATTTGTGAGACTATAAATCATTAAATAGTTTAAAGTTAAGTTGTTTTCTCATGTCATTGAGCATGAACATGATACAATTTATTTTTTCAAGAAAAGATAAAAGAAATAAATACTTACGTACATAAAATAGTTTAAGTCAAAACCAAAAATATTTCTTGGACCATTTGTCAAGAAGGTATGTGTGTGAATTCGAACGCACGGGAGGATTGGTAGGGTGAAAAAACCTAAGGGGATGTGCACTTTGCTTTAGTGTAGGGGAGGATCCAATGTTGATTACAACATATTAAGTTAATGTTATTTTGTCACAAGTAGGTGATATGTAAAAGGTGAATTTCAATTGATTAAACATTGTCAAATGATGAGAAAATAAACTTTGAATCTAACTTAATCTCAACAGTCATCTCAAGAAGAGACAGATTCTCATTGCACTTACCACCATAGGACTACTAACACCCCTTGCACGCCTTGTCAATTAGGGCATGGATAAGATAAATATGAGGATTCAATATCGAATAAAGCAACAACTGAGTGCACTTGATTTTGATATCATAATACAAAAATAATAGATATAATGCCTACATCGATTCCAAAGCTAATTCAAGAAGTGAAGATTGTCTAACATCATATAAGGAGACAAGTTATGATCTCCCCTACTAACAAACTTAATATGTAAATACATACTCCTTTCGATTCTAATTTTAGTGGCACTTTTTAAAGATAAATTTACTCAATATTCTAATATTGAAATTAAGATATTCATAACTATAATTAGCTACATGCAAAGATGGGAAATTACAAGTAATTGGGCTTTTCGGAAAACAACGTTGGTCAAGACACTCCCAATTTGGCTACAAGATCTCAAAAAGTTGATACATTCTTTCTAGTTTTGGCAGCTTTATATATCACTTATTCTATACATCTACATTTAGTCAAGATTTCTTTTCTTTCTAAAGTTTATTTGTCATTTCTACACATAAAAACTAGACTATAGTCTATAAATATTAGACAAAAATAAAATAAAATTATACCTTCAAATTCAACCTCATCACTTTTTTACATGTGTGATGAACTCTGTTTAATTACTTTTACTCTCAAAATTGAACTTGTTAGCCAAATAAATAAAAATTTAATGATAATCTAATTAATATCAATAATTGACCTTGACCATATATAGTGAATTGAGAATGGATATTAATGGGCCTTCACCACAATTTGCACTAAGAGACAATTGGAGAAGAGGGTAGGGTCCATTCACGTGAATTGGCAAGGCCCCATAAAATATAAATATATTTTTTTGAAAATTGATAACTCTACCATTAGTAGTGTGTCGTTTCATATCTTCTCTGAATATCCACTTGTATTATTTTCTCTTTTCAATCCACTAATATTCCTCTAATAAGTGATTTGGCACTTTGATTTGATGGTCCTAATAGGATAACAACCTTTAAAGGTGCGTAATAAAAGCTTGTAATTAATTCAGAGGAGCAAATTCAAAATACGATATTATATACTATGTTACTAATATTTGGTTATGGATTGATGATATTTTTAACCGAATGTATTAGATCATCAACAACAACAATATATTCAGTGAAATTTCACAAGTGGAGTTTGGGAAAAGTAAAATATACGCAAACCTTACAATTACCTGATAGAGATAAAGAGATTGTTTCTCAAATACTCTCATCTCAAAAGTATCATTCCCAATGTATTAGATCATCAAAACTTTTAATTTTAACTAATAATGCATAAAACAACATTGACCATGTTTCATGAAGTAAATGGTTTGCCCTAATATCTCTTAAAATCATAATTGGAAGGTTGGAACACCATTGATCTTTCTAATGGGATGGATTACATCAAAGAGAAAAGTCATAATGAAGAAATTAACAAAGTTGAACAATATGCTAATTTTTTGTTAATTTCAATTGACATAGATGCATCATGATTTGACTTTTTTCAGAAAAAAAAAAGAAAAATACGGGAGAAATTACAGCATGATGATTGAATCTTCATCAAGGTGAAAATTCATATATAATACACTAAATGAGTTATTAAAATTCTCCAATTTTAGCAGTACTTTCATAGTTGTACTAGAAGTAAAGTTTAATATAGCACAAATATAGGTCTATGATTCATACAAGTAAATTTGATGGTAACTTTTCTTTGTTGCTCTAGGTAGTATGTACATGACATACTTGATTGTTTTTTGTAGTCTCTACACCCTTTAATTTGTTACTATATGTATAAAAACTAGATACCATACACTTAATTTGATATAATATGTATGATCTTTAGTGGTAATTTTTGCTAGATGGTGAAGTTTTTGATGTTGTTCTCACCATCTTATCCACGTTTTAGAGATAGACTGAAGATACTATGCGTGAAATTACAACTAACAAACAATATAATGAGAAAACATACACAATTCGTAACAGTAATTTTTATCTGATAAATAAATTCTTGAAGCGTTTTAGTGAAAGTTCAGCTTGCTGCTCCAATTAAAAGTTATTCCACTTATTTCATTTCCAAACTAAATAAGCAAAGTTTTTAATTTATTGTATTCCTTGTGTGGCCTTTAATATAGACATAATCAACAAAAAAAACACAAAATATAGTACGGTTTTGTTTTCTATTTAAACAAAGAATAATTTTGGTGGGCCTATCTGAAAACAACTTAAAAGTTTTGATGCCAAGTGAAAAAATTATCCTAAGAGAAGAGGGGTCAGTGGACCTAATTAGCTAACTTTAGGGGGGAAAGCTAGCTGTACCAACGTACTATTGGGAAAGATTTTAAGAAAAAAATGGTAAATGGAAAGAGACCATGCAACTAAAAGCATAATGTTAAATTTCTTAATTACATGAAATAATTTCGTTTGAGTCCTTTTTAGCGAAAGAGAATCTATATGTACCGATTAGAAAAAATAAATAATAAATCTGACTGATTAGTTGTGTGAAAGCAACAATTTGACAGACGTTAAATTGAGGCATTCTATAGAATAAATTTTATAAATGGCAAACATATAAGATTTGATTATATTTCATAACTATAGTTTAGTAATTATATTTCGTAATTATAATTATAACAGTATTTATATAGTTCGAACAGATACAAAGCATAGTTTTTTATACATTGTCTATCTACTTCTCTATACAATTCATACACAATATTTGTATAATTCGTTATACGATTCACAATGTTTCTATATTTCGCTATACAATTTGATTCTCACACAATTTTTGTATAATCATGCACAACGTTTGCATAAATTGCGCGAATTATACAAAACTGAAACTATAATTACAGCTAATGTTTACTGCAAGCCTTAATTAATTCAAACTATAACTATAGTAACTAATTAATTAGTATATATTTACTTATCCACGTATTTTTTTGTTTTTTAACTATAACTTTTACATATTGTGCTGAGTGGTTATAAAATGCATGTGAAGAGAAAGAAGAATTAATTATATATACAGGATCTTGGT
Organism: Solanum sejunctum; assembly: GCA_025642045.1. Taxonomy (NCBI): domain Eukaryota; kingdom Viridiplantae; phylum Streptophyta; class Magnoliopsida; order Solanales; family Solanaceae; genus Solanum; species Solanum sejunctum. The sequence continues at coordinate 15,500,738 of JAOTQJ010000049.1, forward strand.
TTATGATCTTCACTCGTTATCTTGAAGCATGAGACGGTTCGTCATTTTTGATTACCTTAAACAAAAGCAAGAAAAAGAAGAGAGTGGATAGGATTTATTTTTTGGTGTCCAATATTATATTATAGTTCGATTAATTAAATTCACGTCATGTAATCTCCCATTTGAGGGAAAGTATCTCTACCAAAAAAAATTTTATATTCAGAATTTAAATTTAAAATCTTAAATTAAAAAAAACTAATTTAAAATTTTATCTATTGCATCATCATATGTTTGACGAACAATACGAGATAAAGAAGGAAAGGAAATAGTAGAAAAAGGAAAACCAAAGGAGAAAGAATAGGGAAGGATTCTCTTCTTTTTATTGTAAAAACATTAGGTCCTACTACCCACGTGTGTTGATTGAAAAAATACCTTCAAACTTCAATGACAATATTGAATACCCCACACACTCTTTAGATCTCCAAATATTTTACATTCTATATAAACTTTGAATTTATTTTAGTATATCATTTTAGAATTCATAGTACTATTATTATTATTCTCTTTTTCAAATTAAAATTCTTACTCTTCCAATAAACAAAATGTCATTTAAGTCCCACGTTTTGAACAACTAATTTAAATAAATAAAAATTACTAGGAGTAATACCTTCTTTTAAGGGGTGTAGGAAGTGAGACCTTTAAACAGATACACTATTAGCAGCAGGTGTCAATCAGAAATAATATTTTACCTTCCAAAATATGAATAAGATTTGCGTATAAACTATTTTTTCTAAATCGGAGTTGTTGTAGGATGAATACAAAAGTAGCAAATATTAACGTAGGAAGCCAAATGCATGGCAGTTCGAGGTGTCTAATATACGGAGTAGCCCTTATTGAATGCATTGGTGGTGGCCGGTGGGTAGGGACAATTCAACCTGACTCTGAAATGACTTAAAGGTTTTTCTTAAAAAAATAATTTATTTATTTTACACTACGTACGATTTTTAATAAGGTTTTCATTTTTCAACAATAATTTTCATGACATATTGCTTGTATTTTGTATTTTTTTGTGTGTGAGAAAAAATTGTGATCTCTTTGTCTTTAGGTTGTGTCTCTAATCTTGGCAAGCTGGAGTTGAAAGGAATCAGGAATGAATAGGAAGAATGAACCACGAAAAGATATGTTATAGTAGAGTGTGGATGAGACTGTTTCTTACTTAATTAGAGATCTTTGAGTTCGAGTTTTGACTTCTGAGTATGTAAAAATTTTTGGTAGAGAGCATTTCCCCCGAATGAGTCCTACGTGGTACAAATTCGAATTAGTAGGACTCCAATAAAAACACCGAGTAAATTAAAAAAAAAGAATGAGATGGACGAGTATGATAGAAGAAAGATGAAAATAGCAATAATATATATTCATACTTTTAAATGTTATGGAATTATAGTCCTTAGGAAATTACTTTTTCAGACAATGTTAGACTCATACTAATATTTATTCACATATTTCTCAATTTTTCTAACAAAATATTATATTGTCATCTAATATTTATAGTAACTTATAAAATTTTAGATCATAATGTATTATTTTCTCATAAATATTTAATTTGATTAAATAAAAATTTAGATCATAATCTGAATACGAAAGAAATAAAAGAGAGTCATTTATTAAAAGCATATGATCACAAAATGATGATTTCTTTTGTTTCAAGACAAATAACATAAAACCGAGCCAATATCAAACTCCAATTGTCCTAATTTGTAATAATTAGATTTATTAACAGTGAATTTAAGAAAGTTAATGTCTGTAGATATTTTTTTAAAATGCTGAAAAATAGAAGTTAATACGTCAGGGTGCTTAAGTAATAATTCGCTCACGACGTCTTGTGAAATATTATTGAAAAATATAAATACGGTGGTAGGTTAGATGAATTGACCAATTAGCACCGCTAAAAGATGGGACGGAAAGCATTTTCACCCTCTAACTTTGCATTTAACCCTCAACTTTAAACAATAAGTAATTTTTTTTATCCTAATTAACTCTTTAAAATATTTATTATACTCTTTCATTATCACTTTTCTTTTACTTGTTTAGAAATCATCATATTTTAATTTTTTTTATTTTGTCATAATAGGTCTTTCATAACGCATAAACAATTTTTTTGAATGAAAAAAGTGACAAATACTAATTAAGTAATAAGTATATAAGCTAATGTGTTTTATAATGAAGTTAATTAGCATGATGAGATAATTAATTTTATTAATAATAACTAAAATTCTAATATTAATTTATACAAGTAAAAATAGCAGAGAATAATAATCATACAAATATATTTTGATGTAGAAGATATAGATAACTAATTTAATTAACGATAATTTTTAAAGATTGTATTTATCTAAATTTTAAATTATTTTATAGTATAACTTATATAATACTTCATCAATGTCAATCAAAATCATTTTACTTATATCAAAGAGAATACCTAATGTAATTCATATTATTTGACTCTCATTCTAAAAATAGTTGTTCAGTTTATGAAATTAAAAAAATTTAATATTTCTTTATTTGTACCTTTAGTATTAAATAACTACATTAAATAATAATAGTCAAATTTAAAGTTTTAAAATATAATCAATAATGGTAGTTTAGTAAAGTAAACCTCTAATTAATTTTTTTGAGGATGTAAAAAAGAGGGAAAAAAGCAAAAATATACTCATGCATACATGTACACACGCTTAATGCATATTGTATTGAAAAAATAGTCATAAAAATGAGGAATACTAAATTTTGTGATAAATTCTTAAAAATATTATTCTACTTATAATGTTAAAGAACTTAAAAGAAAAAAGTTATGAATACCTATGTTAAAAACTAAATTATATATAATATATACAGATATTAAATAAATGTGATATAACAAAGATAACATGAATAATACATGAAATAAAGAGGGGGAGTTTGAATTATTGTCCAAAAATTAAGGCGATAATTTAATTTTTATAGCAAAGTTGGAAGGTGAAAATAAAATATGATGTACCAAACAAGATTGTTTTTTTTAAATCAGAACAATTTTAACTTTTGAATATGAATTTTTTTTCTAATAAAGAGAATATTTTTTCTAAATAAATTCTATATGATATGAATTTATATTAAGCGAACCCAAAAAATCAAAATGGATAGACCAATTAGCAAAGAATGTGTGAAGAAGCAGGTAGGATATCTAGGTGTATATTATTATTAAAACAAACTAGTGGAAACACAAAGTCAGGAGACAGTATCTCATGACTGGATTTTTTTGCCACCAATTAACAAGCCCTTTTCCATCAAACATTATTTAAGTAATTAATGAATCTACTTCCACGGAATACATTTATTTTGGACAAGTTTTTTTTTAATCTTAGGTGAGAAGCTTACCAAGTGTCTCAATCTAGAGACTTTTTGGTGACAAAAGTAAACTAAGAAAAGGGTAATTAACAACCTTCTTTTTTTCTTTTTCAGGGGCCTTCCAAATTTATTTATCCACTAATTCATTCAAATTCAACAGCCCAAGTGTAACTTTCAAAAATATATATTTCCTTGGGTGGAAAAATGTACCATCAATAATATATTCAATAAAATTTTACAAGTAGAGTATAAAAAAAATAAAATATTTGAAGACCTTATAACTATTTCATAGAGATAGAAAAATTATTTCCGTAAGACATACCATATTAAAATAACTAGCTAGCTTAGACTTTCAAATAATTTTTTGTTTAACCATAGTATTTAATTAAGTCCTATGATCCAACTAATTTAGACACGTGTTTCTTAAATCATTTTTTTAAGAAGTTGAAAACATCTTCGTATAAGAAATTTATCAATTTTCAAGCTGAAATGTGTAACTAAGGTTGGTGGATCCATCCGGATATCACATCCCTCAATAATTTTGAAATTTCAAATAAGAAAAAACGTAAATCCAAGGGATTGATTATGAAATTGGCATAACAAAGAATTCTATTTTTTAGAAAATAAGATAGGTTCTTGAAGAATTTCCCCTTTTAGGATGACAGTGAATCTGTGCTACCCATAAATATGCTGGCCAGTACAACAAAGCATCATATATAATAATGGTGAACCAGAAAACACTACCTGATCTGATGGTTGGACCCATCTCTCATGAGAAAAATGGCTTCAAATTATTACTTGAAAAGATAATAGAAAGAAAGTTCCTTAATTTGGCTACTACTTGGTAGTAGTATTTTTCTAACCCTATAGTATACAAAAGATGCATACACTTAATTTCAAGCACGCAAACGGCCAGTGAATGAAATTTCGTTATTATTCCATCAGAATCTCTCTACAACCATAACTAGCTTGGATGAGAATTGTCAGATTCTTATATGACTGAGATAATTTTTCTTTTTTTGAGCTGACTTTTAGAGTGTGAGGTAGATTCAAAACTTAATTTGACATAATATCAGATCTCATCCAATGTGAGCAGTCAGGTTCCAGACAATTAATCCATACTCTTTTAATATGTATACATCGGATCAGACAACGAAACTTCAAATAAAAAATGTTGACCAAATTTAGAGGTAGGGTGGGGGACGAATGGAATCCTAAGCGGCTTGGGTAATCCTTCTCTTTTCAAATTAACTTTTGAAGTATTAGTTAGGTTCGAAGTAGATTATATAAAATGCACTATTTCACTTTTCTCTATTTAATTTGAACAATGAAATCAAATTTAGGAAATCTACAACGCTAGAGATACTCTATAAATTTTGTTGTCATACAAATTTAAAGAAAAAGCAAAAAGACTCGACAAAAAAAATGTAACAACATATAATAATTATCTTTAAATCCGATTGTTAGTTTACATCATTCTATATAGATACTTTATAATGGGCTAGAAACATGAATTTTTAGCTATATTTCATGTTTTATTTACTACACTTAAATTGTATATAATGCTAGTACTTTGTACTTACATATTATGTGAATTTATAGAATTACTGTTGAAGCTGAAACGAATACTTTGGTACACCGAAATGTGATTACAAGTCAAAAATTTCAATAGAGGTCGAGTTTGGAGTTCAAGGATTGAGTGTACATACAAAAATGAAAAAAAAAAAAAAATTTTATTTAGCGCGCTGCACCTACACTCTTCATTGGCATTGCCTCAGCCTTTGAAGTTTTTGCCTTGGGCATTGCTTCACGCTAGACTTATTTTTAGCAAAATTTTCGTATTTAGTCAAATTAATAATATTTTAATCCGGAATTATCGTACATGATATAAAATTATTTAAAACATGATTTTAAGAGGGCATCTAAGGGGTGAAGACACAAGGATTCACTACTTTTCAATTATGAAGAATTGATTCAACATATATGGAAATTTGAATCGACAGTTGATGGTAATGATTTCTAGTTTTCATTCTTCTTCAATAATGAGTTTTTCAATTATCATGATTTTCTTTTTTGTAGAATTTTGATAGATATGTTGATTTGAGATTTTATTGGGGTTCCAATTTTGTTAAAAAGAAATAAAATTAAATGCAATATTTTTTGAGAGAGCAGATTTTGACACGACTTGGTTGCATATGATATCATTATACATTGTCCTTTAATTTTGTAATTAACTAGTAGTTGAATCTAATCCCAGATTATTATTAATTGATTAATGGTTTTAATTAAATGGTCACATCGAACCTATGCAACATAGTTTTAGAGAAGTCAATAATGTGGCTGATGATATTATATCGAAATATGATTGTTTTAATAATGCTATTATTTTCTCTATTCTATATTAAGTAAATTTTTTTATTTTTTTAATTATTTAAAATAATTAAATCGTTTAAAGTTCAAGATAAATATTTTAATTTTTTTTCATATTTTGCCATTCTTTTGATAAAATTTTATATTTTCAAAGAGAAAAATTACACTACATGAAAATAAATAAAAGAGTAATAATAAAAATATAATTTAAATTATGTCTCTAAATGCTTTTCTTAATATATAGATGTGTATTGCTTTATAAATTCAAACAATATATGGAATAGAGGGAGTATTGTCCTATTATATTTTATTTCTTTGAACTACGAGAATCAAATTAATCAATATTCGATATGAATTCGGTTAAAGACTTCTAAAAGAAAAGATTAAAAATAAGCTTTACATATTTAACAACTACATAAAAAGTATTATAAATTATATTATTTAATAATTTAAAATATTTCAAAAAATAATGATAATTTTTTTAACCAATCAAATAATAACTGAGACAAAAAACACATTAAAACAATGAAAGAAATATAGAATATGTTTTCTTCTAATACCCAAATGGAAAAAGTTTGTGCATACTAATGTATATTACGTACAGTATTTGGCCCTTCCACTCTCTTCATAACCCTACGTTTTGTTACTCTTTAATCATGACGCCTAAGAACACTAGTTTTTTTTTGTTTTTTTTTTCTCAAATAATCTTATTCTATTTTGTTTATATATTATTTTAAAATAATTACTTATATCTTAAAATACAATTAGTTTTATTTAATATTCACTTTATCTATATATTATCTCATAATTAAGGTGCATGTAAATTTTAAAAATAATTACTATAAATTAAAAATTGTGGCTTGTAAGTACTCCATTATCCTTGTAAGTGTTTCCTAACAAAAGTTGTGATAGGTTGGTAAGTACTTCTTTCTTTTTAATTAGAGATCTCGGATTCGAGTCTCCTTGGGTATGAAATCATCTTTGTTAGGAAGTGCGTTACTTCTAATATAAAATTTTCTGATGCAAATTTAAATTTAATTAGATTTTAATATAAATATCAAAAAATAAATGAATATATATAGATATAGATATATATATAAAAGCCACAAGGTTACTATGACAAAACGCGTTAAATTGTAACTGATCAACAATCAAATAATCATTGGGACCCTCCATTTCTTCACAAATGGAGTAATTGCTTCATTTTATTTGACCAACAACATACTTATTATAATCCTATATAGAGTACGATCTCACATTAGAATACACAAAAAATTTTAGTTATACTTTAAAATTAAAGATATTATCTTCAAAAAAGTTTTTGCTAAAAGAAAATAATTTAAAGCAGTATAAAAAAAATAAGTATAAAAAGTATAGAAGTATAAAAAAAATAAGTATAAAAAGTATAGATAGTAACAAAATAATAAATTATAATAGAAATAACTATAACAAAATAAAATAATAATTAAAGTGTGAAAACTTATAATAATAAATCAAAGGACAAACAACTAACCGAGCAATAATAATGTACTACGCACGACCAATATAAGAAATAGATGTTTATTTTATTTGTCTATTTTAACAAATTAAGAAATTTGTTATTTTTTCTCATATTACTATTATTATTATTATTATTATTATTGGTTAACCATATTATTTTTAATATTGAATAACTTTATAAAAGAATAATAGTCAAATTTAAAATTTTAAAACATCAATCTTGATTTGATAAAATACATCTTTATTTAAAATTTTTTAAAAAAATGTGTTTAGATTACATGACTTAAGTAACATAAAAGAAAAGGAGTAATGGAAAAAGTAATAAGGGGGGAGCTTTAACAATTTATCCGCACATACTTTTGGTTCGAAAAGAAGTCAAGCTTGAATCCGTTAGGTTGCAATCAATTATTCTATATCATTTTTTATTACATATTTGTTATTTTAAAACTAACATGCATATAATATAATTTTTTATAATAAGTTATTTTTATATAAAAATGTATTCGCCTTATTTAATAAAAAAGGGTTTATGGAATCTTATTTAGGAGCATTTTCGTTATTTTTATTATTAATAAAAATTCTTGTACCATTAATTCATTCCCTGACAAAAATAAGTTATCCAATATTAATTATTAATCATGATCATATATTTTATCCCAAAGTTAATAATCAAACAAAGATAAAATAATATTCAATTTTATCCCAAGATTATATATATTATCCAACATATGAAACTATACACCATGATGGAATAAAGCAAAATGACTCTTTAAACTATCTGCGCTTCTTTCAATTGTGAAGTAGCAATTAGTCAATGCAACTTTCGACGTTCATCATGGGTCATCCGGAAACAGTCGCGCTATGTTTTTAAACATAAGGGTCAAGTTGCGTACATCCGACCTCCCCTTATCCCGTAATAGGTGAGAGCCTTTGAGGCATTGGGGTAATGTTGTTGTTGTATATGAAACTATACACCATATCAAGCACAAATAAGTAAGGACTATTAACTTTTGTTTTGAAAGTCTTTTTTCTTCGGATGGAGTTAAACAGAAGTGGGATGTAATTTAAGATGTGGTCTAATGGCGAATAATAATTGAATTGATTGTTATGTGATTTCAGATCAAATTTAAATTTTAGTGGATACAAAAAAATATTAGATAATTTTTATTGTTTATCTAAATTTTGTGAATAAATTTAGCTGATATATGCACTAATAGAAAATAATAGACAATAAAATTAATCAAAATATATATAAACTGATCCATATCATGGTTACTAATTAAAAGAAAGAAAGAAAGACCAAGTGGGAATAAAATCAAAATATTTCATCATTTTACATGGAACAATATGAATATCTGGAAACTATTGCGTACCTAATGTTGTAGCATTATTTCATGATACTTTTGGCATAGGACATATGCATGCATGTCATGCCTGCAATTATAATCATGCATGTTTGGCATTTCATGAATAAGTATTACTACTAAAAAAGGGATTTTCCCTCCTTGGGATTAAATTCCCTAAAACAAGTCAAACAAGTATTTCATGCTCTATTATACGTCCTTTTAGCCTATTTAGGTACTTTTTTTGGGGGGGAAATTGTAATTAGCAAAGATTGATACAACGAAATTACTAGCTGGATGCTGAAAAAAAGGAGAAGGGATGCAGGGAGCCACCTTATCGCTAGGGGCTAGGACGAATCTTTTTTCATAAAAATTTGTATTATTTTTATAGTGTTAAAATTATTATTTATGTATAAATAATAGGATGTTAAACCATCTTGACTTATTTGAATGTTTGTTTTTTCAGATTTTGAACTCTTTAACTGAAATCCTGACTTTACTACTGGAGAGAGGATTGAGTGTGGGGTTAGGGTTGGGAAATTAGAATTTTTTTTTCTCCCCCCCCCCCCCTCCTTAAAACTAGTTCCTTTTTTTTCCCTCATAAATTTTTAGCCCTAGTTTTGGACCTAAAATGTCACATGTAATCAGCTACTTTGTTGTTTTGTTACGTTGTCATTGACGAGTGTATTACATTCTTTTTTTGTTGTTGATTGTCGCAAAAGTATCTAATGGATACAATTTCCTTTTAAAGAAAATTGAGTATTCAATTGAAATACATTTTAAATAAAATATTCAAATGAAATTCATGTTATCTTTAGATGTCTCACTATAAATAACAAATTTTTACCATAAAATTTTATTAATCTGAGTATAAATAATCAATATTCTTTATGAATATCGCTAAAGATTTTAGCGACTTTACATGTAATGACATTAATTTAGTTATCGCTAAATATTTTTGCGACAATAAGAAAGAGTTTATGGCCACTACATGTCTTTTTATTGTGGCGCCTGCACATGTATTCACCAAAAGATTTACTAGTATTCCAAAATTTTCTTTTATTTGAGAGAGTACTTTATGAAGGGTCGGAACTATCATTTGGTTAAGGAGTTCATCTAAATCTTCTTTAATTTGACGAAAAATATATTATTTATATATGATTAAAATAGTTTTTTTATGTATGTATTGTAAAATCAAAGTCCTTTCGACTAGTTCGTATGTCAATTCCTTCAAATTTGTAACTCCTTAATAAAAATCTTGGCTCAACCATTAACGTCACAAAGTTGACTAATCTTCTAACCTAATTAGTTTATTAAGAGTCGTATTAATTTAAGGAGCTTGAAATCCAAATTCACAGCTATTTTTGTCTCTATTTACACTTACACATGAAAAGAAGCAAAAAATTTTGAAAGAAAAAAGGGATTATGTATGACGACTCGTGATAACCTCACTTTCAACATACAGATAATACCCAAAGACCAAAACACTTATAAGTAATTGAATTTCAAAATCTAAATTTAATTTAGGCCATAAGTAACTTCTGATTTTCAATTACTAGACCAGAACATCATATGCTTCAATATAGTCATAAATTATCAAAAATAATTTCCTTGACCTATAAGAAAAAAGATCAGACAATCTACGTGTAACAAAACTGTTAACGACATAGCTAACTAAAATCTTACGTTGTTAGATGAGATAGTTACATAAATTATATAAATCTCAATTGAAAAAAAAACTAGCACAATATTTATTCATCAAAAACATAAGAAAAATCCTATGGAAATTAATAGGTTTTTTTTTTTTCTTCTTCAAGTACAAGGCTAATTGCACCGACTAACAAGTCACGGGTACCATAACTTGTGGTGTATGGTACTAATTAAAAACTAGAACAATTTGAAAGGATGATGTTAATTACCATTAATAAATGATTAACATTTCAAACAGTACATGTTTAGTGCTGATAAAATTGTGATTAAAAAAGGAAGAATGAAAATGAAAGAAAGTGAGAGATAAATAAAAAATATTTTTTAAAAAATAAAATATAAAAGAAAGAACAAAAGCACCTCTAGTAAGGGCCCCATGCATTGTCTCCTTATTGGACTGAAAGATGTGATTTTCATCTTTTTTCTACTAACTGCACCCTTCCATTTTCTTTCTCCTACTTTTTTTTTTGTTTTGCCTCTCCTAAATTTTCTTACCCAAAAGAAAAAAATTGAAAAAAAAATGAATCCTTCAGCTATAGTCATGGCAAAGGAACTGCCCGCTGGATCGTCGCGATCTGGCGGTGAACAGTTACAAAATAATCCAGCACCGTTGAGTCGGTACGAGTCACAAAAAAGACGAGATTGGAATACTTTCGGACAGTACTTGAAAAATCAAAGACCACCTGTTCCTTTATCACAGTGTAATTGCAATCATGTTCTAGAGTTCCTTCGATACCTCGACCAGTTTGGAAAGACTAAGGTTCACTTACACGGATGCGTGTTTTTCGGACAACCTGATCCCCCAGCTCCTTGTACTTGCCCTCTAAGGCAAGCTTGGGGTAGCCTTGATGCTTTGATAGGAAGACTTAGAGCTGCTTACGAAGAAAACGGAGGTTCCCCGGAGAATAATCCGTTTGGGAATGGCGCGATTCGCTTGTATTTGAGAGAGGTTAAGGAGTGTCAAGCTAAGGCAAGAGGGATTCCTTACAAGAAGAAGAAGAAAAGGAAGCTTAATAATAATAATAATTCAATTAAGTCCATTGGTGGTGGTGGTGCTCCTGCTGCTGATCAACATAATAATTTGATGCAAGCCAGTTAAATCATATGGGTAAGTGAATTTCTTTGTTCTAGATCGTTCTTTGGTTAAATCATAACGACTTATTTTAATTTTAACTCTATATCCTTACAGTATTCGTCTAAAACTATATTGACACGTTGCAAAAAGTCGAATGGTTTGATTATTTCTTTGAAATTTCTAGTTGTAATATCAACATCTTTTCTTGATCAAAAGCAAGACTTTATAGGAATTACTGGTCATATTTATGATTGCCAAAGTGTAACAAATCTTTGATTAGGACCTTGATGTCAAAGGTTATTTTGCTAAATGAAAATCCCTAAAACCATGATCTTTATGGTCGTCATAGTGAAGCAATTGAATTTGAAGGACAGTAAATATTAGAAAATCTCATTTCTTTTATTAAAATTTGGTGTGTGTATATAGTGTATGAATAGTGCATATTCTAGTAATCTTATAACAAATCTCTCTCATATTCCTTTCTTTCTTTCTCTCTCTCATATCATGCAAATACAGTTTACTAATTTCTTATTCTTGTAAAATATGTGATCTTTTCAATAGTTCTTGGCCCTAAAGAGATTTGGCAAGATTGTGTCTTAATTAGTAAACATGTGATGGTTACTAGCTATATATGGTTGGAGTAATTTTGAAGTGGAAACAAAATCTTAAATTGTATTGGATCATAATATTAAATTTAATTAATAGAATCTTCTGTACATCACCAACAAGCATATATGTATAATCATTACTACAAAAAGTTCCGAACGAATATACAGATAATATAAATAAGCAGACACATTATGCTTGCCTTTTGTACGTATGTTCTAGCAGTCGAGCCTTTTCTTGTATTATTTTTCTGTAAATAGTCAGATTTGTTGTTCTTGGTGAAGAATATATTTTGAAGCTAGTCATTTTATAGCTTGTAATCTTCTACTTAATTCTCTCTTAGGTATGTCTCTCTTCTTCTTTGGGGACTTTTATCCCTTCTCACCCAGGCTTAGGGATATACTATGCTCTGATATTGTGTTAAGATAAAATAGGTATCCAACATAATTCAATATTAAAACTAGCTCACGAGAGAAGAATTACTAAAGACATATCAAAAAGACCACTCATCCCTCAAACCATCGACATGGGATTCTTGATGGAATATAATTTCTCCACCATTATCATTTTAGCTTTAGAAAATAATGCATTGAGACTTGTATAATCTCTTTTTTGGAGTTCCACCTCGTTTTTGGGATGAGAACATAGGCTATAAGATCTTGGACAATGCTTTTCCCCCAAATTATTTTTGAGTTTGAATTAGGCCTAAAGTACGTAACACTTTTCCCTGTGATATATCACGATAGTTTTAAGTTTTTCTTGATGGAATATCTTCAACTTTATTAATATCACGATAGTTTTAAGTTTTTCTTGATGGAATATCTTCAACTTTATTATTTCATAATTAGCTTTAGAAATTAAAGCATTGGAACTTATTTTTACGTACATGCCCGGTTTTTGTCTAGCTCATTAAATGTACAAATACAAAATACTCTCTTCTTTCCTATTTATATGAACATACCTGATTAAGCACATGGTTTTTTGAAAAAAAGATAGATAAATTGATATTTGTGATCTTGAATATATACATTTGTAGTATGGTTATAAGAGCTTCTCATCAAGAGTAAATGAAAAAAAATATTTAAATTATTGTAAATTTAAAAATAATTATTTTTTAAAAATAAATAAATTCATATAAATTGAAACGAATAGGACAGTAATTAGGCTTCTATTATTCGGTAAAATGACTCAGCTTGCAGTATATGAAAGAGAGTCTATATTTGAATTGAGTGGACAATGTACCATGGAGCTTATATATTATATTTGAATTGTAATTTCATATTGGGAGGGAATTACTTGTTAATAAAAATAGCAATCATGAATATAATGCTTCAAACCGTAGAAATTAAACAATGGCAATTAAATTTGCATTGAACATGCATGTATAATCTAATCAAATTTTCTACGAGCTTTTGAAAATTTTTAAATACTATTATAAGAGAATCTGATTTTCATTTTTAAAGGATAAAGTCTAATGAACCTCATACAGACCACAAAAATAACATACTTAATACTTCATATGTTCTTAGATGATGCAAAAGGAGCTATCTTTAAAAATCACTATGTTTTTCTTCAAACATTCATTCTCAAATTTTACTATGCAACTACTAATATAATTTTGATAAATTTATTTGAGTGCAAAGACGTAAATTTTT
>JAOTQJ010000049.1:15523647-15539127 GCA_025642045.1 Solanum sejunctum
ATACTATTATTTTTTTCTTAAAAAGAATTCCGACAACTTAAAAAGTACGGAAAAATATTTATTTTAGAGTTTTTATATTTTTCTTCCTTCTTCCTTTTTAATGATAGCAGGGACTGATTAATTACCCCTGCATCTAATAGAAATAATTAATACATGTAGAATCCTGAAAGTCTAAATGAAAAAAACAAAAAACTTTTGAGTTCAAATATAAGAATACAGTGTTTTGGTTAATGAAGTGACTTAAAAATAAAAAAAAAATATTAGATAATTTTCTTCACATATTTTTCTATCTTTATAAATAAACTATTTTTTTAATTATTATTCATCTAGTATTCCATACTTACATTAAAACTCAATTATTTTTGTAATTAAAAAAAAATTTATAATTAAAATTCAAATTTAAAATCTCTAATTAAAAAAAAAAAACTCAACTCAATACCCACTGCTCGAAGGAAAAGCTAGAAAGAGTTGGGTCACCAATCTTTTCGTTTAAACAGAGTGGTTGTAGGCCTTGGAATATTTTGGGGCCCTTGGCCTTTATGCAAATGACCTAAATGATAAAAGTTCAATAATTACTACTATTACTTGGAGTCTTGCACAATTTATTTAAATGTTTGATACAGATAAGATACTTATTTATTTACTTGCAGGAATTTGTTGGAGTTTGGACAAACTAAGATTCCGAACGTCTAAATAAAGTTAAACGACATCCAATGAATCATATATTGGTTGATGAATGAATAAATAAATTATTATTAGTTAAGTCAACCACGTATACTGACATGAAGATGCTCTGTGTTTCTAATCTAAACTTGTTATTTAGTCAAAAAAATTGTGTTATTAGATCTATTAATTGTAAAGATTTTATTAGATGGGGGATTTAATTAATCTCTTTATTTCATTGTGTTTGTCTTGTTATTTTTTGTGCACTTAAAAAAGAATTAGTGTTTCTTTAAAAAAAAATATTTTTAATTTTTTTATGTGTCAAATTTAAAATTACGAGACAAAGAAAGAGCACAAGATCTAATCAGAATCCACATATGATTGATTGTAATTCTTGTTTCTTTCTTTCATGAGAAAGTTGAAAACTTTGATTTAATTGTCTGTTTGGATAACTTTTTCGAAAAAGTTTTTTGACAATGATTTGTAAATAAACATTTCGAAAATTATTATTTTAAGAAATTTTGTTACGAGGAATTTTATTTAAAAGAATTTTTAAAAAACACTTCTAGCATATTGAAAATGGTTCAAATCTGTTTTCCTTTTATTTGTTGGAGTGAAATTTTTTTTAGTATTAATTTTTATTTAAAATATTTTTTCATCCACGTATAAGATTTCAATTATCCTTTACAATTATTATAATTATAAGATGATATGTGAAGGCTTAATTAAATCCATGATACTAATTTAGTGGTCTACATAGATGTTAGATTCAATTCATAAATAATCGGACCATTATTTGTTAGAAATTGTTGGCGCTAAATATCTAATAATTCTGCTAGAGGAGGATCACTTTTAGCGTAACAATTAACATTAATGGCTATTAGAATCCAAATAAATTAAAGAGGGATTTTTCAACCCTCAAAATTAACGTTTAGGACAAATGAGATTTAATAAATAAAAAGAGTTTAAATCTAAATAATTTTTAATACGTTAGAAAGCAATTTTAATCTCTTTTCAAAGTTTCATTTATGAAATAATCAACAACAACATTACCCTATGCCTCAAAGGCTCCCGCCCATTGTGGGGTAAGAGAGGTCGGATATACGCAGTCTGACCCATATATTTAAAAACATAGCGCGACTATTTTCGGATGACTCGTGATGAGTGTCGAAAGTTGTATTGACTAACTGCTAATTCACAATTGAAAGAAGCACAGACAATTTAAAGAGTCATTTTGCTTTATTCTATCATACCCCAAAACCAAAAAATTTATTTATTTATTTTTGGAAAATTTAGTGTGACTTTTAACAACGAAACAAAAGCCAGAACCTTGGGGACCTAAAAGTGTCTTTGAAGAAGCAGAATATTAAAATTTGTCTATCAAATATACGCCTCACCTGTATTTAATTATTTTATTTTTTGAGCAAGCATAGGAAAAGCCGATAGTATACAACACTTTTGTCGTCTAAATGTCTTTATCTTAAGGAAGAAGTTCCTAATGTTGTGCTTTAATGTTATTCCTTTTCTTGAGCTAGTATAAGAGAATACTAGTACCGTCATTCCGTTTTTTGCTTCCTTAACACATCATTCTGTCATATAATTGTAATTAAAGTTATTGTCATCGTCCTATAGTCGTATTTTAAACTTATTTGCATGTTGTGTTTGTGTACATTTATGTTGCTGACACTTGATCACTAAAAACAATAATATATCTTAATTTCATATATGAAATATGGAGAGGATAGAGAGTGTATGCAAGTCTTAACCTTACCTCATAGAAATAGAGATTAATAATTTTGAAAGACTTTCGATTTAAATTAATTAAATCTTTATCAACAGATGAAAATTTAAATAATTTATCAACTGAACGAGTAATATATACTAATTTAGTTTGACAGAAATATTGTTAGACTTTGTTATGAACATCACAAATAAGTATTTATCGTTCCACTTTGTTTTGTTGAGTCAATGTTATTATAGCAGACAAGCTAGGAACAAATTTCAAACTATTACGACTAGTAACTATAATAATATCCCAAAGTCTTATAAACTAAATGTCATATATGACACTTCTCCTAATTTGTAATAACTGATTTGAGGTTCAACGTAAGTAATATAATTATCACTTGTGATCAAAGAAAGAAAGTTGGTGTGGGTATTTCTCATTTTTTTTTTCACTAATCAATATATTAAAAGTACATAGTTTTTTTTTCTATATTTTTACTTTCATACTAATAAAGGGTAAGGTCAGTGCACCCCTCACCTGTTACCTCCTAATCACATGATAACAATTTTATCTGTACTAATCAAGGAAGATTTTATTTATTGATAATTTATTTTTATCGTTATGTAATTATTTTTTAAATTAATTGAAGTACTAATAAGCAAATTTACATTTTCAAAACTTAGTTAATGGTACGAGCAACTTAATAAAACAAACATAATATTTATTAAGGAGAATGCAAAGTTGATTTGAGTTACAGTAAAACAAAGCATAAAAAGAGAGTATTTGATTATTAGTTCTTAAATCATGGAACATATTTTTTCGTCATACATCATACTATAGCTATATTATACTAGATAAAGGACGTATGAATTTTTATTATATATTAAATGAAATCAATTGAAAGATTAAAAAACAAAGTAGATCAGTAAGTTTAACATAATATACATTTTTTTAAAAAATACTTATATGTTTTAGTACTTTTTTTCGAACACATCGGAGTTCTAAAAATAAAATAATAAATATAATTATCAATACAGAATAATCGTCAATGACAAATTTGTGATGTCAAAAAGATTACTTCAGAAACTATGTATGTATTCGATGTTTATTGTACTCTTTTCCATTTTTTTTCATATATATGATAAAATAATTAAAAAAAAAAAGAATATAAATACTAATATATATGACCAAATTAAAATAGAAAACAGAGCAATAATGACACAGTATGAACAAATAATTAGCCAGACACAATACGAGAAAATTGCTTATGCTGCATAAGAAAATAAAGAATCAGAAAAACTTTTTGGTTTTTTTATTAGTAGCACTTAGATAAAAGAAAACTACATATATTCTTATTTTAAATTAATGGGAACCCCAAATGTATTCCCACTATTCAAATTACCAATAGATGAAGGGCAACATTGTCATTTAGTCTGTTCTTCTCCACTAATTTCGGACACTATATTCATCTCATATATATAACCATATACAAAATTCCAATTTAGCCCTTTGAATAAAATTGAGGATCGTAATTACGCCTAAGTGTATATTTTTCACCTTTAAAATTTCACTATCTCCCTTCAAAATAATTTGACAAGTCATATCGTATATTTATTGTAATAAAATTATAAAAAATAATCATCAAAGAATGTGATTCAACGAATGACACTATTTCTCTCTTAACTAAATATCTCAAATTTGAACTCTAAGAATGAAAATATTCTTAATAACAAATATTTCATTCTAAATGAGACTTTGCACATATAATTGAGCCCTAATATAAGAATTAAATATTAGATAGATGAAAAATAAAAATAATTACAAAAAATTGATATACTAAATTAAGCCAAACGCTCGAAATTAAAACAAACATGAAAAGACTGAGAGGGTAAACTGTAATTTCATTACTGATAAAGGGCAATATAGTCTTTTTACTGTTGAACCTGTAATGATACCACCCACCCAGGGGAGCATGGCTTGCAGAGTTGGCAATGTCGTTTCTGTTTGGACGAATTCACCATTTTTCAGTCTCTCTAAGCTGAAAACTATTGACCCATCGTTTTCTCTCTCTATAATATACAAAATTTCTCTCTATAATACATCACTTTCTCTATCTAACCAGTAGTTAAGCTGCTCCACTCCTTCAACTACCCCTCTTACTTTCTCTCTCATCATTCCTTCATTTATTACTCCTATATTTATTAGTATTTTCAATTAGAGAGAGACAGAGAGGTGTGAAACGGAACGATGCCGTTGGTCAGAACTGCGGTGAGGAATGTCTACGGATTGGGAACGCCGGAACTGTACCGAGACGCCGAGAAAGAGGATCCAAAGGCGGTACTTGATGGAGTTGCAGTCGCTGGACTTGTCGGGATCTTGCGTCAGCTCGGCGATCTCGCTGAGTACGTTTTTCAATTTTTGAGAATTTTTTAGGCACATTTTTTATTTTCTGCTCTTTGCGAGCTTTGAATAGTCGTCATTCTTTCTTATTGCTTAATCTTAGTGGACGTTTTCCGAAAATTTTTCACCATTTAGTTTCTTTGAGTTCTATTTTGTTATACTGTGGTGATGTTGAAGTAATTTCTGAAAAAAATTTAACTTTTTTTGTGCTGATAAAACGAAATAATGTTGAAATTTCAAATTAGTTAAGCTGCAATTTACTGAATCTCGAATTTAAGGTGACAGCTTAGTAAAGTTGCATTGATTTGATTAGACGGAATTGTCTGAATCTTGCTCATTGTTATCAACATCTTTCTTTCTTCTTGTTTTCATTCTTTCATAATTATTGCCCTACTCACAGTGCATGCAAAATAAGTTTTTCCTCAGTTCCATTTCTCATGACATAAGTATGTTGATTTGACTGGTAGAATTATATTCAAGTAGTGGAGGAAAATGCTAATGTGGTTTAAATTTGGAAAAATAACATAATTAAGTAATATATATTTACATTATACAACTATAATTTGAAAAAATTATAATTTATAGCTATAGTTACGATTTTGTTGCTGTAGGTAGATTTTGTTGCTATTTTCTTTCTCCCTCTCTTCCCCCCTCTCTCGCCTCTCCTCTCTCTCTCTGCAATTTCTTGCAAATATACAATTACAAATATATACCATCTACATATATATATATAATTATTTTGATAGATATATATAATTAAATTTGACACATATACATATACAATTCGCCTCTCTCCACTCTTCCTCGCCTCTCTCCTCACTCTGTATCTCGCTTGCCAGATATACAAATATATATGTATATTAATTATACATATACAATTATTGACAACTTTACACATACAATTTGACAAATATACATATACAGTTCGCCTCTCTCCTTCCTCTCTCGGTCTCGCTCGCCTCTCTCCTCCCTTCCAGGTCACATAGCTGAGGTTATATTGTGTAATTATGTAAAATATGGCTATTTGACCATATCAAGTTTTAAACCTAGGCTATTTATGGAAGTTCCTCTTTAAATTTTCCTCGGTATCAATGCAGGCTTAGCTAAAGATAGGGCATAAGGGAAGAGAAAGATCCATATGTCATGCTACTTATTGAGAATAGGTTTTAGACTTGTTAGAGAACTTCTAATATTATTATTATTATATATGTGAAATGAACTTAAGTGAAGAAGTCGGGATTACTTGATTGAGACCGAGGTGGAGTTTTAATTGTTGTTTGATTTGGATTTTTGAAAATATAGTATTACTACTAGTGATGCTAAACATTTCTGGATATTTCAAATTGAAAAGGCATTTAAATTAGGAGAAAATAAGACGATGTCTTAAAATTAGGGAAAAAAGGTAACGTTTTTCCCTGTTCAATATTTTGGTTACTCATGATCTACCAAAGTCAAGTTGACTGAATTTTGGGGAATATGAGAAAAGGATAAACTTTTTAGTTGAAGATAGCAAATAGTGATTTACAAAGGAAAATTGTGGTAAAAGTTTCGTCATATTTGACTCTAGAGAATTTTGAAGTGAAAAAAATCTTAAGTCAAAAGGGGTATCAATAAAGTTCGTTCAAAAGAATCTTACTCTATGGCCATCATGCTGCAAGGAAAAATTTTGTATTTGGAAAGTTCAATGTTATTCTGCTTACATTTGGAACATTTAGGATGAGGCACTTGGTGGACATGATCAGAGAAAGTTAAGCTACTGATGATCTTAACATGAGACTGCATTGTAATTGTTGTCTTGATCACTTGAATGGTGGTTCTTCACACTTACTTTCGGCTGTCAACTTGACTAACGTTTTCACCTTTCGGCAGTCATCTTGTACAACATGGTGGGGTTTGTCGGGGAATACTGTGGTTCTAGCATTCCACATTGATATATTGGGTTTTATAGGATTTGACATCTTTAAATTTGTTATTAGTGAAGAATCTTTTTTTTTTTTTTTTTTTGGTGAAGTGCGTGCTAGTCTGCTAGAAACAAGCTTTTCTTAGGCTGATTGGAAGATATGGTTGATTACAGTATGGCAATGATGGACCTGTAAGACCAACAAAAAGTCAGTAGAAAGTCCTGAATTGTTATAGCTCATACAGATTATACCGAGTAGTCATAATGCGTCTAAGAAATAGTAAATGTTGGGCCAGGATTACTTAAATGGAGTTTAATGTGAGCCTCCGCCCCCCAAGGATATAGCTTACTGTTCAATGTAGTTGAAATGACGACCATGAGAGGCCAAGGTTTGAATCCTGGGAAAGGCAAAAAATTAATATGATTTCTTCCCATCTGCCTAATACTTGACAGGTAAAGTTATCTGATACATGTGCCTGTATTGGTGTAAAGATGCAAGTACCTGTGAAATAATTGAGGTGCGTGCAAGCCAGTATAGACACTCTGTTCTATTCCATATATTAGAAAAAGAAGAGGAGTGCAACGTGGTGGTCTTACCTTCTTATCAGAGGATAATGACTTCATGCCTTTTGTAGGAAGAAATAATGACTTGTGCTCAACTATGCATTTGATTTCTGTTGCGCAGAATTCTTTTGTTGCTTTTGAGTTGTTTTCTGAGTTTTGGTTTAGTATATCTTTTACTGCAGATAACTTACGTCTTCTGAATTAGTTATCTGTTATTTGGAGCTGAGGTTGATATTGATATATAAATTGCATGGGTTATTTCAAACAGCCAATAATAACATGTTTGAGTAAGCTTCTGAGAAGACAAAAGTGCTTATTTTAGAGAATTGGGGTGTTTGTCCCAAGGTTATAGGAAAAAATAAATGCTTCTAATAGTAGCAGATGCTGGAAAAAGTAGCTTTTTCCTAGAAACACTCCTGCAGCCTTGGCCAAGCAAAATTACTGCTCTAATATGGCAAAATTGCTTTCCAAATTGATTAGCCAAACACAAACTACTATTCAAAATCACTTTTTTAAAAAAGAAAGCAGTATACAAAATAAGCAGATTTTTTGGCAGCTTGGCCAAACAGGCCTCAATGGTATTAACATTTTGTCTCATCCTTTAAGGTCAACACAAGGTTCTCAGGAAGATTGGGCGTACATATTATTATCTATAGCTCTATAATAATTTTTGGTCTTCATTTGGTGGAATGAGATACATATAACAGTTTGATATCCAATTAAGCATTGGAATGCAACTTTTTTTTTTTGATTTGCACCGGGTGTCCGAGTCTCTTAGAGCCCCGACTAATCCCAGGGGTGCACAGGCTCTCGGCAGGGAGTTTCCCACAAGTGCACCACAGTTAATTCAGGTTTTACCTAGTCCAATGGCCCTCAGAAATTGTTTGCACCCAGTGGGTTTCGATCTTGAGACCTTGAAAGGGAGCAAACCCCAAGGCTATTGGAATGCAACTTTTGGATGATATGAACATAGTAATTGAGTAGTTTTGTACTTGTAGATTTGCAGCCGAAGTGTTTCATGGCTTACAAGAGCAAGTGATGGTTACATCCTCAAGAAGCAATAAGTTGGTTGCTCGGGTGCAAAAAGTTGAAGCTGCACTTCCTTCACTTGAGAAATCAGTATTGGCACAGCAGAGTCATTTACACTTTGCTTATACAGCTGGTATGACTTTTTAATCTCAATTACTGGATTCCTTCAACCTATGAAAGAAGACAGTGAGAATGGGGGAATTTGGTTTTATCTATCTCACCCAGATATACCTGTCTATGATACAAATGATGTTGAAAATAGCTCCATGAATGAATTTTTGCTTGTAGGAAATACTTTGATTTTGGTGTATTTGGAATATCCATTTCCACAGCTTAAATGGCTTCTTTTTCTTGTTTGAGTTTTTTTTTTGTTTTAATGGAAGCAGTTGATATGCAGGATCCAATTGGCATGCCCGTATCCGTAGTGAACAAAATCATTTTATATATGATGACTTGCCAAGATTTATCATGGATTCGTACGAAGAATGTCATGGCCCGCCACGCTTGCATTTGCTTGACAAGTATGTGAATTCACTGTTATAACTATATTTGTATTCTCCTGATTGCACTGTTACACTTGTAAAAAACTTTTACTTGTCTCTCCAGATTTGACCCTGGTGGACCTGGATCTTGCTTGAAAAGGTATTCAGATCCGACTTTCTTTAAGAGAGCATCAATTGGGTCAGATGAAGAATATATTGCCAAAGTCTTGAAAGAACAGAAGGGCCGAAAGATTAAGGTATCTCATGAATAATTCTGAAATCACCTGCCACAGCTTAAATAATGTAGATTGCTTTGGGGGTTTTCTGAGCAGTATCTTCATATATATTCACAGGACATAAAGGATATTAAGAAGTTGAAGAACTACATCTTAAATAGAAAAATTCAAGTATTACAAATCAGTGAAGGCCTCTCCAAAATGTCCCTTGCATATAGGTAGAGCCAGAAGTATGCTGTAGCACCATATAATTTTCAGGGACAGTTAGAAATTCGATTAAGAGGGAGAAGATCGTTTTATGTCAAATATATAGATTTAGGAGTATAAATTTGTATGCTTTTATTTACATAGACAAGAGAAGTCTAAAATGAAATGTTATATAATTATTGAAACCTGAATGAGATGAAATGGATTCATCTTTGATTGAAAACTATCACACAGAATTAGCTGATAAAAGGAAAAAAAAAAAAATAGACCAGCTTGTTAATTAATATTACAATGGAACTTGTCTCTTCAAAAAAAAAAAACAAAAAAAATTGCAACCTGATTGTTTATAATTACAGTTCTTCTCAAGAAAATAACTCAACGAAACTAAACACCGATTCCTCACTGTTGGATTCATTTGATAGAGCGAAGAAACATGTCAAAAATATTAATAATGTATATTAAGTGTTGTAGCTGTAGAAGAATGACATTCGTCCATATTTTTTGCACAAATATTATGAAACTATATCAAGTAGTGGTTCATATTAAATTTTCTTTTAGACATAGCATTGTCATCTAAATAATCTAAGTGCAACTAATATATGAACTTGCATCTGTCAATTATTGGAACCAAGAAATAGTCAGTCCGGTGCACTAAGCTCCCTCAATGTGCAGGGTCTAGGTAAGGGATAGACCACAACATTGTGTTCTCTTTCATCTTCCTGCATTGTCTGTTTTGCTGTTTGTTTGCAGAACTTTCTTTGTGTGGAAAGCTATATCTCATGTATTTTTCCTTCCATTCACTTACATTTAGACTTGGCACAAGAAAGTAATGATTGACATGACTATTGATTGATTGGTTTTTAGTATTAGGTCTTGGAAAATTATTTGGGGAATAAATAATTAATGCTAAGGGTAAATCACAGAAAATAGTAATTGTCTTTTTTTGATATGTTAAAAGTGACAAGTAAAACTGAAAATTTATTTTTTGAATAGTGGACAAGTAAAAGTGAACAGAGGGAAAAATTACTATCCTCGATTGGGAGGGTGTGAGAGCATAAATAGAAACCAAACAAAGTCCAAAACTAAATAGTTGGATTAGTTCGTACCAAGTGTTCCGCATCCGCTGCCAAAATATCAATGTATGTTTGTCCATTTTCCTTTGTTTTTCTTGTTTTGGGTTGTTCATGGGGAAATTGCTAAGGGATTTGGCATAAAATAAATTTTTTGAGGAGGTGAGGGAGGAGGACAGGCCCCTCTAATGCTTCACTTTTCCATCTGAGCATATTAGTGCTTGACATTGATGAAATCTAATTTTGCATGGTGAACATCAAGGATTTACTAAAAGCACAAGTTAGTTCTAACTCTTTATAATTGCATTGATCTTAAATTGTTGCCATAACCACACTCCTAGCAAAGAGCAGAAATGAAAGGCAATGCTATAAGCAGATTGAGCAAAAGAGGCAAGGGGGATGGGCTTCGCAAGAGTCATCCTTCTGTTAGTAAACTTTGAAAATGATCAGTCCTCATTTGCACTGTGATTTTGTTCTATTCCCTGGTATAGACTATGGCCTTATGTTTAACGGCCTGAAATATTAGAATTTACCTTCTGGCATGCTGCTTATTATAAGCTCAACAAAGAATGTAGTTCCATTGGTGTTCTTCCAGCAAGTGCTCATGAATGTAAAACTAAATCGGAGCAATAGTTAACTTGTTACTTTTTGGTGGTAATTTCCATAAAGTTCTAATGCAAATATGTGTCAACATTGAACAGAAGAAACGATCTTGGAGGAGGAAAGGAGAAGTCTCTCGTAGTGCGTCTATGCCCAATTATGGTAGTAGGTATGCATCATTTGTCTTCTCTTGTGGACAGAAAATTTGGAGAAAAAAGTGGTGACTTTAGAGAATTGATGTATGATAGGGGTAGTATATTTGTAGCTTTTACAGATTGGAATTTTCTGAAAGATAACTCTCTGATTTTTGCAGAATGCAATTTTCTTCTAAGAATCTCGATAGGCGTCCTTCCTGGGTTCAGAGTTTCTCCACATATGATACAACCCTCAAATCTGACATAGATTCGAGACATGGGTCAGGCCTGACAGAATGTGTTTCACAGCCAAGTTTCTCTATTCGACCTGAAGATGGAAAATCCAAGACTGTCTCGTCTCCAGTAAAAATGCAGCATAATCAGTCTTTTGATTATTCTTTTCTTGAAGAAAAGAGTGATCATGCTTACAATGATATTGACAATGATTTTTCTCAAGAGCTAACTGATCTTGTTTCAACATCTGTTGCTTGGAACTTGAAGATGCAACCTGACACGCAAGAGTCTAAAGGAACCTTTGATTCAACTTCAAAGCTCCATCTTAACAATATGCTTGATCATGCTTTTCCAGAGGAAAGATGTGAAGTTGTTTATGATGACCTTGGTAATGTTGTATCTGAAGACCAAGCTGATCATTGCACGTCTTCTGCTAATTGGAATGATAAAACAAGAAGTGAGAAACAAGAGTCTAGAGAATCCTTTTCTTCTTCATCTCAGATTCATGCTGATGATGATTTGCCTGATTGTGCTTCCCCTGATCAAAAAGGCAATGATGAGTACAGTGATATGGGAAATAGTGTAGCAGAGGACCAAACTGGCCGCAACTTATTGTCTGTTGCTTTGAGTGGTAACACGAGAACTGCAGAAGTAGAGTCTAAAGAAATCTTCTACTCTCCATTGCAGATGAATCCAAGTGTTTCAATAGAAGATGCTTCTCCTGATGAAAAGCTTTGGGCCATATCTGATGAAGAGAGTAACAATTTTCCACAAGGGCAAGTGGTTCCTAGTTCACCTTTCTTAAGTAGCAGTGTTAAGAATGACCAGTTGGACCTGATTATTCAGAAGTATGATTTTGATGGGAGTTTGGAGATACGTGAAGAAAATCTACTCCTAGATACACAGGTATTTGATTTAGCAACTTCTGAAAATATTGAACAGCAAAGTTTTGAGCCTGAGGCTGAAATTATACAAAGGTCAATTTCTTATGAAAGCCAGTTTGATGACATTGAAAGTGAAACTGACAATTATATGGATGCACTTAACACCATAGAGTCCGAGTCTGAAACTGATTTGGATTGCCAGAGAAAACAAGCAGTGGAGCTGGAGTCTAGTTTGAAGACTGAATCATCCTTGAATGGAACCCTTGGAAATAGAGCAGAACTTTCTGATCAGAATTTGTCTACTCCTACACCTGAGGCCGCAGCTAGAAATTCCCCTGAGAACTGTGGTTTGGGTGGCAATACCAACTTGGCATCTGCTGACTCTGATCCTGGAGCTTTTTCTTCCTCTGACAAAGTAAAGTGTGAGAAAATTCCAGAGAGTATCTCTTCAGAGTTTGGTGAGTTTTTATCATCTCCGCAGATGGCTAGAAATACTTTTAAATCAGACAGTTCTATAGGTGTCCCTTCAAGTAAAAGATCCGATATTCTGGAAGGATCACAAGAGGAACCACTTGGTAGCAATCATGTCACCTCTAGCCATAGGAATCCTGGTTCAGCATTGCCAGTGGTCAACAAGATCCATTGTGGTCCTTCGGACTCTGAAAAACCTCCACCCCAACTTCTTGGCACTCCTAAAGCCAAATTCTGGACAAATGGTGGCTTGCTTGGTCTTGAGCCCTCAAAGCCACCAGATGATGTAATAAATAGAGTTGGTCAAGTTTATGAAGCTAATCAAAATGAGGTGGCTGTAACCAGCAGTGAAAAACAAGCAGGAAAACAAGATGATGTACAGAATATGTCAAGAGAGAAAGCTAATTGCCAAAATACTGGTCAAGCAGTTGCCTTTTCTATTAAGAACATAGCTTCAAGATTTTCAGCCAAAGATTTAGATATCAAACTTGACAAGTCAAGTAATTTATTCCAGCAAAATTGTACTGATAAGCCTCTACACAGTTCTTTAACTGGATCTGGTATGACATCTAAGACAATGGGACCAGTGAGTCCAGAATCCCTAGCTATTGGAGCTGGTCAAGAGAATGGAAAGAATTCATCACGTATTCTTGAACTAGGTAACAGATTGCTTACAAATGGGTTCCATGGGAAACTCTCACTTGGTTGGAATGATAACAGTGATTCAGTCAGTTCCTTGAATACTGGAAGCAATGAGCCGATAAATGATTACCAACAATGTGTTGGTAGAACAATAAAAAGCTTCCCAGGAAGAGGATCCCCCTTCTCCTCACCTTCTTCATCACCCCCACTTGAACATATGAAAATCTCATTCCAGCCGATAGACAGCATCGAGACTTCAAAACTGAAACTCAGATTTCCTGATAGGGCTAATATCCATGAAAGCAATAGTGATATGTTTCCTTCATTTCAGTTGGTACCAGAGCCTTGTATTCCTCTGCAAGAAGTTGATTCAGATTCAGATGACGACACATTTTCCAGATCATCTCCAGATTTATCAGATGATATTCTTAGCCATCAGTCGGAGTCAAACTCTGAACAATGGGAATCTGGTAACTCTCCTAATTTAAAGGACCAAGAAGTATACAATGCTTTGCAAAGAATATCACTAACTGAATCAACTTCAACATCTTGCGAGAATGGCCGAACAGCACATCAAGATATTCACCCCTGCAGTAGATGTCATATTCCTCTTACAGAATACTGTCTGGAGGATTCTCAGTCTGATAATTTATTTGATCTTCCAGTTCTGGATACTCAGAATTCCTCATTCAAGCATGGAGTAGGTAATGCACTGGATTTTCTGGAGCCACTGTCTGGTAAGGAGTCTACACCACCTCCTCCACCTCTCCCTCCAATGCAGTGGCAGAGTATGCAATCGCATTTAGATGACGAACAAAATGATCTACATCTTTTCTCTGTAAACTGTCATGTGTTTGATCACAAGGTGTCTGGATCTACCATTTCACATCAACCGAAGCCACCTCCATTTAAGCAAAACCAAGTTACATTGAAAAGCAAGGTATTCTTCTTGACCCCACTACAAACGATCAAAAGGAACAGAAATTTTTACTTTTCTGCTTTCATATGACACTCGATTAAGTAGGAGGTGACAATAACACATTTACAGATGCAGCAGCCACACTCGATAGACACAACTGGGCGGCAATATCATGCTGAAAATGGCAAAGGAATCAATGAAAAGGAAGACTTGCTGCACCAGATTAGAGCAAAAGTGAGTGATCATTATTGTCCTGTTGGTGATTGAATATGTGCGTGCAACTGGTTTTTATTTTGATTAGGGCAGATTTGCTTACCATCTTTATCTGTTAATTTTCTTTAAGACCATTTGAATTTGCTGAATACTTGATGAATTTATCTGTTTTGAAAATAGCTAGGAGCTCTTTTTGAATTGGATATTGGCTAGTTGTAGCTTGCTCCCTCAATGGGTTAGCCCTATATTACCCTCTAATTTTGTTTCTCATGAATGCGGTATTCTTTGAAACGTGAGTGGAGTTGCAGTCTTTTTTGAAGAATGATGTTCATACTCGAGGATGATGAAGATTTACTAGTTACCAATCTCATTACCTTTTTGTTGTGTGATTCAGTCCTTCAATCTTAGACGAACTGCTCCAGCAAAACCAACTGGAGCTACAGGACCTCCAACAAGTGTCAAGGTCTCTGCGATTTTGGAGAAAGCCAATGCGATCCGTCAGGTATATCAATCAACCCCTACCCTCCTGTCAACTTGTTCTTTTTAATTGACTTATTATTTTTAACTTGTACTCAGGCCGTTGGAAGTGATGATGGAGAAGATAACTGGAGTGACACTTGAAATATTTTCCAAGCATGATGACATTAGTCTATCAAATCCAAGCGTGTATAATTTTGCCTCTGGAGTTAGGTCTGTAAATAATTAGCTCTTATCTGTAAGTATTTTTAGGTCCTGTCTCGATTAGCCTTTTACCTTTAGGTAGCTTTCAACCTGTTTATGTAAAGACTGTAGTATGCATAATTCCTCTTATCCATGCTTTCAACCTTCCACAGCTCCGACTACACGTTCCTGGAGTCCTAACGATTCTTAAATTTATATTACTGTGCTCTTGGACTGCTTAATCATTGACATGACACGTATTCCTTGAAATAAATAATCTTTAGTAGTATTTTTTCTATAAAGAAAAAATCTATAATTTATTATTACTAAAATAAAAATTGAGACTCCCAAATTTAAAAGCCTAAAACGCTTATCTTTTTCTAACATAGTTGAGCTACCCTAACAAATTCAGCTGGTGCTACTAAAAATAATGGGATCGTTGCTCC
>JAOTQJ010000049.1:15560634-15582512 GCA_025642045.1 Solanum sejunctum
GGTTGGGGAAACAAAAATAGGATAAAAAACTAGAAATCAATCTAAATTGGCTTTTAATATCTTTGATAGTTTTTAAACTGTGGAATATATATATCCTTGATTACAAACCAAGATAACCAGAATAATCTATTAGAAGTATAATTTTTTTTGTTTTACCTAATTTTAGGAAATAATCTCAACCAAACATACAGATTTAATTTCAAAATTTATATTGGACAACTCAATTAATCCCTCATAACTGACATTGCACTACTTAAATTAATCCAACAATATTAAATATATTTGAAAAGAAAAATACTTTGTAATATATTTTTAAAAAAGATTATACCTGCAATGGGCTCACTAAGATTGGTTTTGAATATTACACGACAAGGATCACAGTACACAATTCCTTCAAGAATAAATTGATAATTATCAGATTCTTCAACGGCTTGAGAAAGGGAGAACAAGCAAATAACACTAGCAATAAAGATTATTGCTGATTTTCCCATTTTTCTTACTTCTTTATGTTTTTTTAATATATAAAGATATTTTTGGTCTTTCTTTGTTTCTTTCTGCAGGATGCAAAATCGAAATTAGAAAGCCCCTTTTTTGTCAAAAGGAAAATATGGAAGGATGGTTTATAAATACTTTTATTATTCTGGCAGTTATTTTTATTAGGTTGATATTAATTTGTGGTCGTCTGTGGTGAGGAATTCTTTCATTTCCAGTGGTAGAGAAAAAGGCATTCCTCCTGTTTTAACTCTACTTCTTTTAAAAAAAATAACCCCTTTTCTCTCGTTGCATACACAAAATCAATATTTACTTTTTGATTTGAACTTTTCTTAAAAGTAGAAAAAGAAATAATTCGCGTTGTAATTTGAAAGATCAATTAAAGGGAAGAATAACATTGGACAGAAAAAAAATACTTAATACACTTTTTCAATTTTAAAAAATTCATTCATTTTGAATTATAAAAAAATTATTAAAAAATAATTTATTTTGAACTGAATACAGTAATTAACTGCAATTATTGTGAAAAAGTAGATATATGATATTCCATACCTTACTGTTAGATTGAGCTGTCAAAATGACTTAGCCTAACCAACTCAACTTAACCCTAACGGGCTATAAAGTTAAACGAGTTAGGATGGACTGACTTTTTTAAGGTCTATAAAATAGCAGGCCAACCCAGCCCTATGCAGGCCACGAGTTGGCCCTTTAACCAAAAGATGGACAATATGAATCTTCTTATAAAGACTATGCAACAATGATAAACATAACACCAATACGTACAAAATTCCATATGTTCATAAGTTGCACACTTCAGTAGCATAGTTACAAAATAACAAAACTGCCAAGGTACAATATTCATAGGATTCATAAGAGTAACATAAATTACATAATTTTTTTAATCATAAACAGAACAACAAAATGAAAAATGAAAAATTAGGCATAAGTATGTGCTTCAATGCCTAAAATGAAAGTAAAAACTATGCTAAAGTAATTGTTAAGCCAAAAAGAAGAGGCTAATGTTACATTGAATGAAAGTAAAATAGAAAATCGAATGAAGTAATTGATTAATAAGAAAATCTAATAGGCTAATGGCCCTAAATGTAAAAGTTGTGCAAATGAAATGAGTTGGACTTAATTTTTAATTTTTTAAGTATTTATTGATAAAATTTTAATAGATAAATCACTGCTTAAAATTATATAATAAATATTTTTAAAATTCACAAACACGAGCTAGCCTCTAAAGTTCACAGATTGGGCCTATGAGGCTAGCGAGCTAAATGAGTGCGAGCCAAAAAACGTTGTTCCTAAATGGGCTAAACAAATTTAGCCTAACTCTACTTAATTCAAGGATTGAGTTAGGTCGACTTTAAGGGTCAAGTCTATGTTGATAGCTCTACTTACTATTTGTGTAATAATGTAAGTAATATTAATACACTCTTAAGTATTTTTCTTTAGTGTCCGTTTAGTATAAGCTATTAAGATAGCATAGTTTTAAAATAAAATATAGACTTATTTTAATTTATATTTGATTTAAATTATTAAATAAGTTCTTAATGAAATAAATTATTCAATATAGATAATAAAATGATTTATCTCAAAATAATCCATCTTACGATAATTAATTCAAAATAACTTATTTTTAATGTTAAACAAAGAGAGAGATGATTCCAGCATTTTTTTGTGAGCTAGTGTCGTTTCTTGTGGTAACCATCATGATTATGCAGGTTTGGAAGAAAACGATAACACAAAAATTGGATTAAGGAAAAGGCCAAGTAGGCCTCTTTCCCGGAGTTAACCTGAATGCAGGCTAAGGGCTATGGAGGTAAGTAAAATGAAAGAAAAGAGAAATGTTGCTGATGATGTTGACATAAAACAGTCTGCTTAGCGCGATTTGCACGGTGAATAAGAAAAACAAGAAAGGGAATCCCAAAACGCGTCCTTTCTTTTCTTTCTACACTTGGTGGGTTACCCAACATATATGGCCTCATCAGCGACATTACTTCACCATTATTCTCATCGCCCTTCTGTTTCTCCCAATTCTTCTTCCTCTTCTCCTTCGTCTTCTTCATCTTCTTCCTCCTTTGATCAACGCCGAACCGTTAATTGGAAATTTCTCACCTTTTCTGGTAATTCTCTCTTTTCTTGTCTATTGAATTGAAGTTTGTGCTATTTGGCTTGGTAGATTAATTGATTCTTGATGTGACTTGTTTGATTTATCAAGAAAAAGAATCATGGGGTGTTTTTAGTGCATATTATTTGGATGGGTGGTTGATTACTGAAGCTAATTGAAATCATGATGGATAGAAATGCGAAAATACAAATTAAAACCCTTCTTTTGTTGATTAATTTGATCTTTTCTCAAAGTACAGTGCGGAAAAAAAGGAGTAGCTAGTAAAAATTAGCAGGTCAGGATTGCCGCTGAATCAAATAGTTCTAGTTTGCTTTTTCCGGTTCATATGGATTGTTGGAGTTGTCTAATGGTAAAGAGGGATTGCCATTCTGCAAATAGTAGTGATAATTGACTGCTACTCACATTTATCCATTAAAACAACAACAACATACATCCCACAAATGCTCTCTGGGGAGGATAGAGTGTGCACAAGCCTTGCCACTACCTCGCGAAGATAGGGAGACTATATTCGAAAGACTCTCAGTTCAAATGTATTAACCCTAGAAGAAGAAGAAAAAAACAATATATTTGTCTAAAATGGAGAGCAATATCAACTCTACTATATGAAGCTGCACTATATCCTGCCTAATCACTTCTTCTTAATACTTTTTCGATCTACCCTTCTCCCTCGTGGAACCCCTAAATCTAGCCTCTCACACTTTCTAACTGTAGCGTCGACACATCTCCTTTGCACATGCCGAAACCATCTCAGTTTTTTGTCTCGCATCTTGTCTGCCACAGTGGCTACTCCCACCTTCTTCAGAACAACCTTATTCTTCATCCTATCACTTCTAGTATGTCCACACATCCATCTCAACATTCTCATCTGTGCAACATGAATTTTTTGAACATGTGAGTTTTTGACTGACAAGTACTCCACCCATATAACAAAGACGGTCTAACTACCATTCTATAGAACTTACCTTTAAGTTTAGGTGGTACTTTCTTATCACACAATACTACAGAAGCAAGTCTCTATTTGTCAATGTTGCCCCAATATGACGCGCGACATCATCCTCTATGTCCCTGCTACTCACATTTATCCATTCTATGTTTGTAATCAGATGACAGAAATGACATCAGCCTTTTGTTTCCCCTTGTCATTTGGATTTTCCATCTCCTTAAGTGTTCTTTTGCGGACATGTCTATGGCTAAGGAAATGAAAGGGAAGTGGTATTTACACTAGCTTCTTGATTCTAAGGCAAGCTAACCTTGCTCAGAACATATAGTTGTTTACTTGCCATGGAAATCACTTTAGAGATGGCTTTACATGTGTCCAGATTTGTGCTTCTCAACAAGGCTTGCTTTGATACGGTTGATCTGACCATGAGATTCCAAGTTTTGGAGAGCGCAATGTTATTAAACTTTCCAACCAATCATTTGGGGATCCTGCTAGTCGGAAGGTTCAAATTGGGGAAATTTGGCGACCGTTGAATGTTGATTCAAAATTTTTGGGTAAAAGAAAATCCACTTATCGAATGTTGGATAAGATCATTTTGATAAAGGCAACATTATCAAATACCAACCCATTCATTTCCTCATTTCTTATCTTTGTTTCAATTAGTGGAAGATTGGACAAATCAATGATAACTTCTCTCTGGGATGGTGCAAAAGGGAAAAGAAAGTACCATTTGTGAATTTGAAAGGGGTATGACCCCCTTGAAAGTAGTGGGGGTTGGGAAAATCAAATGCGAGATATCTTAAACAGATCATTGTTGGAAAATTGTTATGGGGGTTTGCCAACAAAGGGGGAGCCATGTGGAGGATAGTCATTAATAAGGTGGTGACCGATATCGGCCATTCGCAAAGGAAGTAATGTCATCTTATATAGGAAAAATATGTAGAAGTAATGAAGGATAAGATGGCCCTTTACATGGTTCATGGAATACAAAATCAGAAATATGAATCGAGTTCTGTTCTGGCTAAACCTTTCGTGTGGGGATAACACATTGAAAGATGACTTCCTGCACCGGGCTGGCAACAACAAGGTTGTAGTAGCTGAGATCCTAGAAATGAGACACATCTGTTTTGGAACATAACTGCTGAAGGACTACTGCAGTATTGAGAATATGACAAGGTGGAGCTGTTTCTACTGAGGTTTTATATTCACTCATAATACAGGAAAACAGGTGGTATGATTTGAGAGGGATACCTGGAAGCACTGCATTGTTTAATTGTATTATAGGTACTGAATCAGAGGAGGGTATGCTTGAGCTCAGACCTTTGTACAGAGGTTTATGAAAGAAAAGGAAGCAAAGAAGATGGCATTCTTTATCAAGTAATGCAACTTAAGAAGCAATATTAGTTATGCCGATACAAAAGAGGCTGTAGGTCGGCTTTGCAGCTTTGTCTCCTCTCTGATTGTAGTCAACTGTTTTCTGAATTTTGAATAGCCATGTAGTCTATCTGAGTTAGGACATAGTTTCTTCTGTTCTTCTGCAAAATCCTTATCGTTACTTCCACTTCACATGTCTTGGCATGTAAGAATCCTTCTTTTAGTTTTGCAAATTGTTTCTCTGAGGATTTTGTCTGCTTTGTATGCAGGAATAAACAACATTTGGAGAAGTCAAAGCTTTAGAGCCCATGCGATGAGTACAACTGAAGGAAGTGTTATGTCACCGGAAGTCTTGATGGATGCGGGGGATGAACCTGAGCATCTTGTAGTTCTTGTTCATGGCATCTTAGCAAGGTAGAGAACTTTGTTTACTCACACTGAAAGGGATGCTTTTATGTATCTAGAAATCTTGTATACATTTATGTTGTAGATATAAAATATGTATGTACATGCATTTGAAAAAATGTAATGCAAAGTGAACATGATTCTCCTTAGAGATACAGAAAACTGTAAGGAGTCTGGGTGTTGGGGTTTGCAGATCAAAATAGAAAACATAAGAGACACAGAAGACAATAGAAAGCATAAGAAGAAGAAAAGGGACAAAGCCATAAGGTTTGAATGTGAGCATACTAGTTAAATTAGCTGCTATTCTCCTTTTCTATACAAAGAAAGAATTGGAATTTAAAAGATGTGCATGGTACATATCAAAAGGATTAGTAACAAAATGCAATAAAGTAGGGGTTTCCACATAATCGTATTCAAGCTATCACGGAGAATTACTTTAAATCTGTATGGATTGACAAGTGAAGTTGCTCTGTTTGAAAGAGCACTACATTTCCAACCAAGAAACTGGGAAAAGGCTACAGTTGACTCCTCTGAGGTCGTTGGGGTTTGCCAACAACAGCAACATACCTAGTGTAATCCTCCAAGTGGTGTCCGGGGGGTAGGATGTACGGACTTCACCCTACTTTTGTGGGGGTAGAGAAGCTGTTTCTGATGGGGTTTACCATATCAAAAAGGAGTTTCAGTCTGAATGGAGTAAAAAGTACCTGTTGGTCTTTCCTCTATTTTTGCAGGGCTGTTAATTTGAGCAGTCAATTTGCCTATCGTCAACCATGCTCAAACCTTGACTTTCTAAGTGGTCAAGCAAGGAGAAGTTTTAACATTGAGAAAACATTTTGGTCAGAACCACATATCATTTTATTTTTTCTGTGACCTTTGATGTAAATATTATGTTTGAGTATAGTGCTATACCGAGGTAAGGTTTAAGTGGTCTTACATTCTCACTTTCAACATGCATAACATGGTTGGAACTTTCCTTTTTCCTGGAGTATGAAACTTGACCTGAGCATTTTTCCAAGTGACATGTCTATATCTATTTGTGTATCACTTTCAATATTTTGTGCTTGAACTTTCTTCTGCGTTCTTGAGGTTGATTTACTTCCTAATCCATGATCTGGTTTTCAAGGGTTTGTGTCTGATATTTGTGTATGGGCAGAGTCTTAAATGCTGATATCAGACATATCAGTCAATTAACTATGCCTCAAGCCCAAATAAATGTTTATATCTTCCATACTCAAAAAAATTCTTCCTTAAAATAAGCATGCTGTTATTTTCATCACTGACCTTTCCAAAGCATGCAGCCCAAGTGACTGGACATATGTACAAGCAGAGTTGAGGAGGCGGTTGGGAAGAAACTTTTTGATATATGGTACGTTTTCTAGTGAAACTTGTCCTTATATTCTCATCTATTTATTTTTAGTGTTCTAGGATTTTTCTTACTTGAATTTGCATGCTACACCAAGAAAGTACATGCTGATGTCCAAATACAAGAAGCTATCTGACTTGTCTTTTTGTGGCGTTCAGCAAGTTCATGTAATACGTTCACTAAAACCTTCACTGGGATTGATGGAGCTGGAAACCGACTAGCAGATGAAGTGAGTATGTAAACAGGTCACTATGCTGTATAGTTGCGAGTCTGGTGCTACTGCGTGGATAGGCAGCCATATTTTTCTTGTTTGGTTGGGGAAGAATTTTGGTGCTATTAAGCTTTTCATTTTTAGTTCTATTTTAGGTTAGCTTGGTTATTTTTTAAATTTGTATGGTTAGCATTGATTTTTGGTTATGGCAATAAAACCCTGACAGTTAGGTATATCCTCCGCTGGTAGTTGCGGTTTAAGAAGTGTAGGTGAATGTTATCTTCCTGTTTTGCGGTAGGTGAATACAATTTCACTGCAGTACGATGTTTGCTGAAAGATGTCCAGCTTTCCATCAAGTGCGACATATAGATTTTTCTATATTCTAAAGTTGGCCTCTATGCGCTTCCTAAAAAAAAAAGTTGGCCTCTTATGTATTTTTTACTTCATCTGCGTATTTCCAACATTTGAATGGTCAAGTTTCACAGTTTTTACCAAACCCAGAAAGAAAAGTATATGAATGGCCAAATGGTTTTTGGCCACACACTTCTGACATGAAAACATATCCCTCTTTAACCCCGTGCTGCTTAGGTGGCTACTTTCAAGTTTCCAATATATAACTTGTTCTTACAGAGTAAAACTATGAGCGCTGATCTTCCTTATTTGGAACTTCTGATTATGAACAGGTCAGGCTGGTTGTAAAGACGAGAGAAAGCCTGAAGAAGATATCCTTTTTAGCTCATTCTCTTGGTGGGTTGATTGCAAGATATGCACTTGCCGTACTTTATTCATCAGACAACCGTAATGAACAGTCCAATGATGTAGCCACTTCAACTAGTGCAAACCTCAAACCAGTAGGCTCCTTAAATATAGGTTTGATTGCTGGCCTGGAGCCAGTCAATTTTATCACCTTGGCAACACCACATCTTGGTGTGAGAGGAAAAAATCAGGTCTGTTCTCGTGGTACAATCTTATCACTTATCCATCAAAAATCTCATCTCTGTGTTTCTTAGATGGGATGTTATTGCCATTTATAATAAGAGTAATTTACCTTTACCTACTATACTTGTCCTTTATTAGTTACTAATTACAATTCCTTGTTTAGGGATTTGCAGTTGCTTTTATGTATTTTATGTGTATGTCTCCTATTTCTTGCTTTTAAATGTGTAAATCTCATAATGGAGTCTCTCCCTTGAAATTCTGAAACTTGAGTGGAGTAGTAGTTGCCAGTGGAGTAAAAACTTTAAAAAGCACTTGTATTAGTTCTAACTTAGATGTTAAAATGGAATCTTATTTGTAAAATTGTTGTGCTTGGGTAACCCATCCACATCTATAATAGAGTGTTGGTCAGTCATTTTTTTTTAATTTGATACATCTTAAGATGTTTGATACCATTCGATTCTACATAATTTCACAACTTCCAAAGCTCAAACTTATGAGGTATTCAAATTTTAAATTTGAGATATGTGATCTATGTGTTCCAACTTTTTCAAAGTTTTTCCATCATTGATTACATACAAGTCCAAGTAGAGTAATAAATTTAAACTCCGAGTCCATTAAAATACTGAAGTTCAAGTCGCCTTTTACTCAAAAAATTAAATGAATAAAATAAATGTGATGGAGGCGAGGGAGTAAAATTTTGTGAATTCTTCATAAGAGTTAAGGCTTAGTGTGAAATACTAGAAAACTTGATTCCATCAGCTTTTATTGTGTGCTTTATGAGGGTAAAAGGATAGAAGCCTGTAGATATGCATGGCTGTGATAAAGCTTTTTGTGTCATGGCATGCAATTGCTGGTATTTTTTGTAGTCTTCATCATCTTTTCAGAATATACAAAAGATACTTGTTACTCCTATTTTATTACTGTGTGGACCCTTCCTTTAATTGGTGCAAAAATCTTAGCAGGAACAAACAAAATGCAAAAAAAAAAAACTCATTCACTATATTTTAATATTTTTTCATACATCAATTGTTGTTTTGAATAAGAGTACCTTTTTAAGTGGAAGTTGAAAATTTAAGTTGTTTGATATTGAATGAGAGAAACTATGCCAGTACTTATTTACTTGAAGAAATTAAACAAGTGTTGATCAATATTACAAGTAAAGAAAATGAACCGTAACACATCCTGTTTCAGTAAAGAAAACATGAGGAAAGAAAAGCAATTTCTTTTATTATTAATGACAGATTATACAAAAACAATCCATAATGGTACACTGCTTACCTTTAAAAAAAAGAAACAATAGTAGTAACAGTCATGAGTACACAGCACCGCCAATAATCCTGAAATAAATATTCTTTTTTACTTTGCTACATTGTGCAGAGTTTCCAGCTTTTATATCAGGACAGTTAATTACTTTTTTCTTCTCAGCTTCCTTTTCTCTTAGGGTTGCCGATCTTGGAGAAACTTGCAGCACCTATAGCTCCTATATTTGTCGGCCAAACTGGTAGTCAGCTCTTCCTTACAGATGGCAAACCTACTAAACCACCTCTTCTGCTAAGGATGGCATCAGACTGTGATGATGGAAAATTTATGTGAGTAGAAATATCTCCACCAGTCCTTGAAGCAGTTGTTTCTCTCATGCCCTTTTTTCCCTTACAACTGGAGTTCCTTCTTGCAGATCAGCGCTTGGTGCTTTCAGATGGCGTGTTCTTTATGCTAATGTCTCTTATGATCGTATCCATTGCAACTCATATATTGTTTCTTCATTTAATTAGCAAAATTAATTTATTGATTGTTACAGTTTCTAGAAATTTGATGCAGTCATCGATTCTCCCGAGAGGTCACAGATACTGGAAGTTAGTTAGGACTGTTATAACTGATTCAGTTAAAGTAGAATCAGTTGGATTTGTACTCTAGATAAATAGCCATTGTAATACTCATATTCATTCAGCATATGAAATATACAAATCTCTTCTTCTTCTCTCTAATTCCTTCTTGTTCTAATCAACTCCACTGATTGTATCCTCGAGCTAGCTCCTGGACAATCTTTTGATCCTCAAATCCGTAGGATTCCTGTAATCGAGTCATTGGTATCAGAGCCAGGTTGTTCCTTGGCAACAATTGGTGAAAGGAAGTCGACCAGTTGGGGAAACAAACAGTGATAATTCTGCATCAGAAATTGGAGATTTACGAGATATGATGCAAAATCTGGTAACAGAGGTGGGAAAGTTAGCTGGTAAAGTCTCGTCCTTGGAGAAATTAGACCAGGCAGTGATGGAACTGAGGAACCAGATTTCAGGAGAAAATCGCATGGGCACTGTTCCATTAGGACAAGATGGAGCTGTTGATTGAAATGATGATGTAAGGGTACAAAGGGAAAGGAGTTTTACCACAAGTAATACATCTCATTTTCACCAATCGAACTTCAATAGATGGTCACGAATGGAGTTCTTGAGATTCGAAGGGGAAGATCTTAGGTCATGGTTGTTCAAAATTGATGAATTCTTTTCCATGGAGTATGTCGGTCCAGATGAGAAGGTGACAGTTGCAACTTTGCAATTAGAAGGAGAGGCCATTCAATGGCATTTGTCCTTAATGAGATATAGGCCATACTTACAACCACCCAGTTGGAGTGACTATGTGAGGGCATTGGTTGAAAGATTTGATACTGATTTTGATGATCCAATGGAAGAAATTAAGAAAATCAAGCAGGTGGGCAGTGTAGAGTATCAAGCAATTCTTGTGAGGAATTTGACAAGAGTAATCTATCACAAGAAAATGCTATTAGTTGCTTTATCGGGGGATTGAAACCTGAGTTGAATATTGCTGTCAAGATTACCAATCCCACTTCTCTATCTCAGGTATACAGGAGTGCAAGGATGCAAGAGGCATACTTAGCTGCTGTGAGACAGCCAGTATCTAATCAACATCAGATGGGTGCAAGAAGATTCATGGACCAAAAGAATGAAAACAATAAGCCTCTGTTGCCTACACCTGCCACCGATACTTCTAGTTTTTCTAAAGGGGTAAACAGAAGAACTTTGAGTATGGACGAGATGAATGAAAAAAGGGCAAAAGGGTTGTGCTATTTTTGCACTGAGAAGTACATGCCTGGGCATAAGTGTAAGAATCTCAAGCAGTTGTACCTGTTAGAAGTAGAGGAATTGGAAGAAGAGCAGGGTTCAACAGATGATCAAGGTGGAGAATTTCAAGGGATGCGGAATGAATCTCTGGAGTTGGGACCACCTGTAGAGCACATGGAGATCTCTATACATGCCTTAAATGGTACTTTGGGATTTAGAACCTTGAAGGTGACTGGTTATCATTCAAAAATGGGATTACATATACTGATTGACACCGTAAGTTCTCATAATTTCATAGATCCTGAACTGGTCAAGCAATTGGGGTGTGAAGTGAAGCCTATTAAACCTGAGATGGTAGCTGCAGCAAATGGTAGTATGGAAGTGGACAAGATGACTACTGTCACCTGGTTACTATAAGGAGCCGAGTTTAAGGCTGATTTTTGTTATT
The DNA here is from genome assembly GCA_025642045.1 of Solanum sejunctum. NCBI lineage: Eukaryota > Viridiplantae > Streptophyta > Magnoliopsida > Solanales > Solanaceae > Solanum > Solanum sejunctum. The sequence goes on from JAOTQJ010000049.1 coordinate 15,572,021, forward strand.
ACCTTTGGGATCTTGTGGAGTTGTGTTGGGGGTCCCATGGCTATTATCATTGGGTGATATTAAGTTGAATTTAGGAACTTAACAATGGAATTTTGGTACAAAGGAAGGAAACATTTACTCAGAGGGTCTGGCAGTCAAGTTTTGACTTCTAGTGCTGGGAAACTGGCCAAACACTCAAGCAATCAATCTCAGCTTTGTATGATTCAAGTGATTCCTCAAGGAAGTGATGTAGCCAAGTGGCATCCATTAGAAGTCGAAGCTGAAAAGGATCACGAAGAGCAAGAGGCACTGTCTGAATTTTCTGCATTATTTGAAGAACCTGTTGGTTTACCATCCTCTAGAGGTGTATTTGATCATAGAATTGCACTGCAAGCTGGTGTGGAGCCTGTGAATAAGAGACCTTATAGATATCCTTCGGTAAAAAAGGATGTTATTGAGAGTTTAGTACAACAAATGTTGGATCAAGGGAGTGTACAGCCTAGTTGCAGTCCTTTTGCATCACCAGTTGTGTTAGTGGGCAAAAAAGATGGGTCGTGGAGGTTATGTGTAGATTATAGGGACTTAAATAAGTTGACTATGAAGAACAAGTTTCCAATTCCTGTAGTGGAGGACCTATTGGACGAATTGGGAGGGTCCTAGATATTCACTAAAATAGACTTAAGGTCTGGATATCATCAACTAAGAATGGCTGCCGAGGATGTACCAAAAACTGCCTTTAGAACTCACTCTGGGCATTTTGAGTACTTAGTCATGCCTTTTGGACTTTCAAATGCCCCAGCTACATTTCAAGGATTAATGAATTCTGTGTTTCAACAATTCCTAAGGAAGCATGTGTTGGTATTTTTTGATGATATACTGATACACAGAAGAACCATAGAAGATCATATATTGCATTTGAAGTCTGTCTTTCTAAAGATGGTGGAGCATCAGTTGTTTGCCAGAAAAAGTAAATGTTCTTTGGTGTTCATAGGATTGAATATCTAGGGCACTTTATCACAGCTCAAGGTGTGTCTACTGATCCTGAGAGGATCCAAGCAATTAAAAATTGGCCAGTCTCGACTACTCTTAAGCAATTGAGAGGGTTCTTGGGCTTAGCAGGGTATTATAGATGGTTTATCCAAGGGTTTGGGATGATCAGTAGGCCTCTCAATGATCTTACATAGAAGGATAAGTTCAAATGGAATCCCACTGCTCAACAGGCCTTTGTACAATTGGAGGCGGCACTAACCCAAGCACCTGTCTTGGCTTTGCCTGATGCAAGCAAGACTGTTGTTGTTGAAACAGATGCAAGTGGTTATGGAATTGGAGCTGTGCTTATGCAGGAAGGGCACCCTATAGCTTTTATTAGTAAAGCTTTATCTGCTAGGCATGCGGCGTTATCAGTATATGATAGAGAGTTGTTGGCAATTGTCCAAGCTGTTACTAAGTGGTCTCAATATCTACTAGGTCAGAGGTTTGTTATCAGGACTGATCAGAAAGCCTTGAAGTTTCTTATGGGGCAAAAGTTGCACACTAATTCTCAGTTATTGTGGTTGACTAAGCTCATGCCATTTGACTATTCTATTGAGTACAAAAAGGGAAGTGAGAACAAGGTGGCTGATGCACTTTCCAGAGTTACTGGAGCAGAGTTGCTGGCTTTGATCATTTCACCTACTAACACTAATCTTTTTCAAGCTATAGAGGCTAGTTGGCATTCAGATCAAGGGTTGCGCCAGTTAATTACAGAGTTACAGGCGGATCCTACTTCCCACAAACAATACACTTGGTTACAAGGTCAGTTAAGAAGGAAAGGGAAACTTGTGATTGGCAATGTGCAAAGCTTGAGGACTGATATTATCACTTTGTGGCATGCTGGCCCTCTTGGTGGTCATTCAGGAGTTGAAGCTACACTCAAGAGGTTGTTGACATTGTTTTACTGGAAGAACATGAGGACAGAAGTGAGAGAATTCATTCAAAAATGTGATATTTGTCAAAAGAATAAGTCTGATTTGGCTGCTTATCCGTGGTTGTTACAGCCCTTGCCTATTCCTGACGTTGTTTGGTCTCAAATCAGTATGGATTTCATTGATGGTCTTCCTAAATCTAAGGGTTATGAGGTGATTTTGGTGGTGGTCAATAGACTCAGCAAGCATGGCCATTTCATTCCCTTAAAACACCCTTATACAGCCCAATCAGTTGCTCAAGTTTTCTTGGATACCATTGTCAGGCTCCGTGGTCTTCCAGATGCTATTACTAGTGATATAGATGTTGTTTTTCTGAGCTCTTTCTGGCAAGAGCTCTTCATTGCAAGGTGTATTGTTGCATACCTCTACGGCTTATCACCCTCAGTCTGATGGACAAACTGAGGTGCTAAACAGATGCTTGGAAACCTATTTGTGATGCTACTGTAATGATGATGCTTCAAATTGGGTAGCTTGTATACCTATGGCTGAATATTGGTATAACACTTGCATCCACTCAGCCATTCAAACAACCCCTTATGTGGCTCTGTATGGTAGACCCCCACCCCTCCATCTTCCTTATATACCAGGGGAGTCAGCCTCTGCTGAAGTTGACACTACATTGGTGAATAGAGAACTCAAGCTACAGTTACTGAAACATCATTTGCTACGAGCTCAGCTTATGATGAAGCAACAAGCAAACTCTCATAGGAGTGATTGACAATTTTCTGTTGGAGATTGGGTTTATCTTAAAGTGCAACCTTATCAACAAGCTACCATCTCTCAACACTCTTCCCACAAGCTGGCTGCTAAGTATTATGGCCCATTTCAGATCATCAAGAGGGTTGGTCCTGTGGCCACTCTCCTTTTGCCTAGTTCAGTAAAGATACACCCTACTGTGCATGTGTCATTGTTAAAGAAGTGTTATGAGGTTCCTTCTTCCATTTCTTGTCCTCCAACTGTTGATTTGGCTAATCCTAATTGTCCTAGTCCTGAATCTGTTTTGCAAAGAAGGCTGGTTAAGAGAGGCAACAAAGTTGTGGCTCAGGTGCTGGTTAAATGGGTTGGACTGCCTGCTGATGCGGCCACTTGGGAATTTGCTACTGTCCTGAAGACTAGATTTCCTTCTTTTGATCCTTGAGGTCAAGGATCTTGTGTATGGGGGGAGTACTGTTACAGTTTCTAGAAATTAGTTACTGGAAGTTAGTTAGTACTGTTATCACTGATTCAGTTAAGTAGAATCAGTTGGATTTGTACGCTAGATAAATAGCCATTGTAATACTCATATTCATTCAGCATATGAAATATACAAATCTCTTCTTCTTCTCTCTAATTCCTTCTTGTTCTAATCAACTCCATTGATTGTTTCCTCGAGCTAGCTCCTGGACAATCTTTCGATCCTCAAATCCGTAGAATTCCTGTAATCGAGTCATAATCCAGTATCATTGATAAAGCTTGTTCCGGTGCTTCTTCTCTCAATTGTTTGAATTGATTGCAGTGGTTTCTTGACATTATCTAGATATGGTTGGTTGGCGTACATCATCTATAAGAAGGGTGACAGAACTCGTCAAGGTGATTGTGATTTACTATTCAGTTGTTACTATAATTGTCCATAAATATAGGTCTGTGAATGTTGGCATTTAGTCAAAATAAAGACGGAAAAGGACATCCAAGTATAATTGGTTTGGGTATGCAATTTTTACTCAAGGCTCCCTATCTAAAGTTTATTTAGCCAAGTTTGTCCAGATCTAATTGAAATTCCTGGGAAGAGGTATTGGGACAATATGGGAACTGAGATTTTTGTTTGGGAAAAAAAAGAAAAAGAGAACTGCTATTTGAATTAGCCCAGAACAATAGGAAGTGTAAAGCACAATTTGCAGAGAGAACTGCAAGAATACCATGTATCAGAACTATTAACTAGTTTCATTTTGTACCAAATTAAAGCTTGAGGGTATATCAGATGTGAGATGAAATAGCTTGAGTGCAATAAACTGCCTTGTAGGTGAACCAAAACCAGAAATTTTTTTTATCAACTTTTCTTTACCTTTGATTTTAGTGTTGCTTAGACAATAATAAAAACTTAAATGCATGTACACATAACCTGCATGTGGGTAGGTAATCATCTCTCCATCCATGATAGCACGTATCTTATATAATTTTTCTTTGTTGGGGATTAGAAAAGGAAAATACTTTGAGTTTTCATTTGCATCTTCCCTTGAAACAAAAAAGGAACCTTGATTACGTTTGGTGTATTGAAGTTAGAATTTAGCAACTGTTACAAGTTTTAGACCTTTCGCTTGCACACAAGCTTCCTTGTATGGTAAATTTGATTTCTCAAAGTTGCACTATGCTAAGAATATGGCACCAAGACTTTGAGGTAAGTTTTATACAACAATTGTTAGACCAACTATGTTGTATGCGACGGAGTGTTGGTTGCTAAAGAACACACATCCTGATGATGAACGTAGTGAAAATGAGGATGCTGAGATGAATGTGTGGTCATACTAGGAGAGATAAGATTAATAATGAAGATATTTCAGACAGGGTGGGCGTGACCTCCGTGGTGGACCAGATGAGGGAGGCGAGACTGAGATTGTTCAAACATGAAAAGAGGAGATAGTGGGGGTATGAGGAGAGGTAGAGGTAGACCAAGGAATTAATGGTGAGAAGTGATTAGACAAGACATGATACACTTTACCGAGGACATGACTCTTGATAGGGGAGGATATGGAGGCCAAAAATTAGGGTTCAATTTATTATTACATATTTTCTTTGCTTTGGTGTTGTATTATTTGTTGTTGCTATTGTTCTTTCGCCATTGATTTTCTACATGACTTCACTACTGTATTTTCTTTCCTTTCTAGTTTTGCTGTGTTTTTCTTGAGCTAGGGGTTTATCTGAATAACCTCTCTACCTTCATAAGGTAAGGGTAAGGTTGCATACACACCATCCTCCCCAGATCCCGCTTGTGGGACACTGGGACTATACTGGGGATGTAGTTGTTACATTATTTTAAGTCAGAATTACTTGCTAGTTTCCAGAGATGAAATGGACTATATGATGGGGATTTACTGTATGTCCTGGACGAAAGAATGGCTTTACTCTGAATGAACAGAAGAAATATTTTCATTACTGTTTTAGCCCCGAAAAAAAGTCAGTTGTTGTTGCTTATTGTCAGGCGAGGGATGAGATGCAATTGATCTTTACATTGAGGGAGCTGTTCAGTTCTCCTCAACTGGCACTGCAAATTATGATTGTCGGCCCAGTTATTCCATGACTTATAAGTTTTTTTTTTCTTCATTCCCTAAATGAGGAAGTGTAGACTTTATGCAACTAACATTTGATATTCTCTAGTAAATGGCAAAAGAATAGTTCGCACTGTGCTCATTTTATGGCTGGATATGTCTTATTAGTGCTCATGTCTTAGTATGTACATTTGCTGTGTCATGCACGCATACTTGTGAATTCTCATAGTTGGATGAATATAATACTCATAAAAGCATGGTATCGTGTGAAATCTTATTCATTAGCAAGATTATCGCTGTGGAACTCTGAAAAATAACGATCTTCTGGAAACAGTTTTTCCTTAGGAGTTCAATGCCACGACGATTTTTTTTGTACAACTGTAAAAGTTTATTAAATTGGCAGCCCTCTTGGAGATCTTTGGATGGCTACAAGCATGTAGTAGATGTGGAATATTGTCCTCCAGTTTCATGTGAAGGACCTCATTACCCCCTCGAGGCAGCCAAAGCGAAGGAGGCAGCTCAAAATGCACCAAGCACACAGGGGACAGTAGAATATCATGAAAGCATGGAAGGTAATAGCGCTAAGAGAGCTGTTTTGATGCAATGAATCTGAATGCCACTATTTCTCTACATCATACTTGAATTGTACTTCTCTTTTCAAACAGAGGAAATGATACGCGGCTTGCAGCAGTTGGGATGGAAGAAAGTTGATGTTAGCTTTCACTCAGCGTTCTGGCCCTTTTTTGCACATAACAACATCCATGTAAGTTCCATCCTTATTCTATCTATTTATATTCCTCCCTGTCTGGGTTCTAATTCGATCACTGTTCTGGTGACAGGTGAAGAATGAATTTTTTCACAACGCAGGAGCAGGAGTAATTGCTCATGTTGCAGACCACATAAAGCAACAAGAGAAGCAACCGGAATCCTCCTCCTTAATTACTCCTAGCTTGTAACTTATAGTTGTACAGAAAGCAATTCACGTACACTTATATGAAATCAAAACGCTATAATTGATTGCAAATGTATATTCAGTAGTGAAGCCAGGTTTTTCGTTAAGAATATTAAAGATATAAGTATAGCAATATAATTTTTGGCGAAGGGTGTTTAACTGATTGTTCTCTGTCGCCAGTTTCAATAGGAAGACAGATGATGTTAGCTTTTGTACCCTGTATTGGTTGTTTTCTATGACAGCATGTGATTTGCTCTTTTCCATGTTCTGAAGTGAAAGTAAATTGAAGAACAATATAAAGTTAAAGCTACATATATTAACTTAAACATGGATAAAAAATGCAGGGAAAAGAACATAGCTATAGCACTCATTGATTCTGATTCCATTGTAAGCACCATAATCCCCTAACCCCTTTGTAGCAAATAGTGAATTGCAGAACCCCTAATGAGCATATTGAGTTATAGTTCAAATCACATTATGGAACAACCAGTTGCATTGTCATCACTAAACATGTGCCTGGTTCGTTCATCGAAAATAGTATTGTAAGGTAGCTCGGCATAGGAACCGTGAGCATGGCCATTGTAGCCATGCACGCGGTAGTTATAGGAAGAAGGCGGGGCAAAGTAAGTGCCCGGCCTGCTGTAGAATGTGTCATAATAATAATGGTGCATGTAGTTATGGTATTCAGGATTGTATGGATATGGCCATAGTTCAGCTCTCTTTCCAGTTTTCCTCACTGTTTTGAGGACTTTTCTCTGATCTGCCCATCCTGTTACTGTCACCTTTTGCATGTTCATGTGTATGTCAATGCTGTCCACTCCTATGAAACAAAGTAAATTTAAGGGTTAGTACTCTCCGACTCATTTTATGCGGCATTATTTAACTTGACAGTTGGCACAGTGTTTAAGAAAAAATAGAAAACTTTTAAAACTTGTGGTCCAAAATCATTCATAGATATTTGTGTGGTTGAAAATCTTTTGGCAAATCAAAATAGATGCATTGTTAAAATACATTCTTCCATACAGAAGGACGACTAGACGCACTATTCATAACGCTGGAGAAAATAAATCAATAGAATAAGGATTAACAAAAATTCTCAAACTCTTCAAATCCTTTTAAAATAAGTTAGGTCCCCATAATTATTGGATAATGAGAAATCCATTTTATATCCCAAGTATGGAGACACAAAAAAACTTACCAGCTGTGTGAATGAAGACTTTGGTCATATCTCTATTTGGTGGGCATATAATAATTTAAACCTACTTGTCTCCAACTAAAAATTGTAAGAAAATTATTTTAGGAAAAGATCATTGTATAAAATATGATTCATATTAATTATAATTCTGTTACAAAGCTGGGAAGGTTGTCTTATTAAAAAAACAATAGGGAAAGAGTAAGGTTGTGATATATACAGGTAGAAATAATTAGGACGGGCAAAATTTCCTCATTGAAGAACAAATATTTCATGCTAATTTCATTTAATTATTTAGCTATGAATTAACTAAAAATTACCAATAAATTTCATAATTAATTATATATATTTTCTAAAAAGAGATATATACCAACCACGAAGCTTCTTGAGAGCCTTCCTTATTTTGCTTTGGCATCCTTGACAGTCCATGTGCACTCTCATTTCCACAATCTAAAATAGATAATGTATTAGAATTTAAATATTATCGACGTATAAAAAAATATTTGGACAATCTAATAATTTATAGTGGAATAAATTTATGTGATAGAATGATTGATAATCTCATAAAAATAATAATTAATCTACTATCACAAATTAAAATTATGAATATTATAATTAAAACAAATTCGTTAGCACATATTGTTTAACTACGTTTAAGAAGTAGTAATAAGATCGGTATACATTCTATCCTCCCCCAACCTCACTTGTGGAATTTCAGTAGATATGTTATTGTTGTTGCTGTTAGCACATATTATTTAAATCGCTTAATTTTTATCATTATTCGTATCACTTTTCCTATTTTAAGCATTTATTTGCTAATATAAAATCTCTACTTATAACGGCTACAGCGCAATATGCCAAGTAATCATGAAAACAAAGTAGATTGTTCCCCATTTATTTTTATCAAGCTATTTTTTTTAGCTTAAGGTATAGAGATATTGGAGTGGAAGAGCCACTAATAATTAGTACATTTTCTCACTTTGTTGCATTCTTTTCGAGCCACTGACCTTTAAATGTAATGCTCCTTTTAAACTCAACAGAAAAGAATAATAATGAATTCTCTTCTTTCGCGTATGTGATTAATAAATTGTTCATTACTACCACATAATACTATTATTTATCTTCATTTGAATAGATGATATATAGATGTAAAACCTAAATATTCAAAATATATAAGTTTGTAACTTTTTTCTTGTCAATATGATTACAAAAATAATAATTAAATAATTTAATTTTTAAAAATTAAAAAATATTACATGAATTAGGACAGAAATAATACATATTAAATGTGCTCACAAAACCCCCTTTTTAGCTAATAGGTCGCTATTTCTCATTCATCTATTTATAGTTTTCAACCTTCTTCATATTCAAATATATACCCAAGAACAAAGCTTATCACTTTAAAGAAAATCAAATTTTGGAAGGGACCATTTCAAATATATATCATAAATAAATTAATTTATCACAAATTTATCTATATTTTATTTAGATAAAAAATAGTTTAAATTATATATATATATAGCTTACCAAAAGTCATAGAAAGTATAAATTAACTATAAAATATATAGATTACTTATATATGAGATACACATTGAATATACATTATGATACACTCAAAACTTGAATATAGTTTAGCTATAAAATATACATTAATTATATATGCCTATATAGTAAAATGATCATGTTTTTTATAATTACTTTGGAAGAATATCCATTTACTATAATTATCCCAATTTGGAAGGCATAAGCGTATAAGTTCTAAAATAGAGAAATGTAATAATAACATAATAATTCAGAAGAGAGATAAACCCAAATTATGCTCAAATTTAACTCACTAATCACTACACACACTGTGCTATAACGAAAATAAACCTGAAAGAGAGGAAATATACATGAATCATGATTATAGAAAGAAATAAAGTGCAAAGAAGTTAGATATTATTTCTCCATTTTCACATACACTTATATGTACATATATTTTAAATTACTACTTACACTATCTATATGTACGTGAAATTGCTACTAAATATGTACATATTTTAAATTAAGCACATAAATATTAATATTTAAAGTCGTCATAAAGTTCAAAACTCATAAAATTCAATCTCGAAGCTGTCTTCACATATAGTCCTCCAAAAACACACAAAAGCACACATTCATGATCAATAACAAAAGATTATGATATATTTTGTCCTTTTGATATATGGTTGGGAATGGTAATTAAGTAACGTAACATTAAAAAAGAAGAGATGAGTTAAGAAGCAGACCGTCATAGTATGGGACTTGGAGAAGATGGAGGAGCTACTATAGCAACACAAATGTAGACTTCCTTTAGATAAAATGATATCTAAGTTTAATTCTTATGCCTTTTTGTGTCTAATATCTAAGTTTATATACATACAAAACTTGATCTGGATAGGCATGTTTATATATTAATTGGAGCGTATACATAACAAAGATAAGGAAAAATAACTATAATGTAGTATTTTTTTTTTATATGTGGTCCGACCCACAATCATATCATCTTTTCTTTTTCTCACATTTTTATTTGACCATGGTTGTTTAGTTTTAATTTGGAGAAAAAGCTTGTGCTATGAAGACCACAAAAGTTTCAAGAAAATAATAAGATAGAAAAATTGGGCCATTATATTTTAGAAAGCACACTGAATTTGTGGCTTTGATAGCTAGCTAGAGTGGGTCATTTGTACCTTCATCCCTATTTTGCGTTTTGTGCCACAAGACCAAAAAAATGTTTTGTGGGAAATTAGTATATTTCATGTTATAATATTGTTGAAGGACAAAAATTAAAGATTAGTACATTGAGGGGAATTGAGCATTAATGAGGGAAAAATAACGTGAGTAGGCAAATATATAATACGTATTTACATTATATAATTATATTTTGAAAAAATTATAATTTATAGCTATAGTTAGAGTTTTGTTGTTATAGTTAGATTTTGTTACTATTTTCTCTTTGTTCTCTTCCTCTCTCTCACCTCTCTCTATGCATTTTCCTGTCAGATATACAATTAATATGTATATCAGCTGCATATATATAGTTATTTTAACCAATATATAGTGTGTGTGTCTATATATATATATATATATATATATATATATATATATATATATATATATATATATATACATACATATATACATA
>JAOTQJ010000049.1:15589871-15603527 GCA_025642045.1 Solanum sejunctum
GCTCTTCCCTAGCTATAACTCAATCTCGCTCGTCTCTCTCCTCCCTCTCCCAATTTCACTTGCTAGATATATAAATACATACATATATAATTATTTGACAAATATATACATACAATTTGACAAATATACATATACAATTCATTTTTCCTTCCTCTCTTGACCTCGCTCGCCTCTTTCCTCCCTTTCAGGTCATATAACTGAGACTGTAGTGTATAATTATACAAAATATTATTATTTGACCATATTAAATTTCAACACTAAGCTATTTATGAAAATTTTCCCTAACCCATCCAACTCCTTGTTCTGGGGAAAAGGTATTCCGTAGTTGCAAAATATGTACTATATAGTAATGTAATAACAAAAAAATTAATTATAAATAAAATTGACAATACGACCCACTTGCGTAAGGATGGGCATTATCGTGATAACGATTTTAATACAATATATATATAAGTTCCTTTTATTTTGGTCTCATAATAGTAATTGACAAGAAATAAAGATCTTCCAAGAATAATTAAGACTAGTTTATTGTTTAGGAATGTTGCTTGTTGATGAGTAAATAAAGCACAATGGAATGGATGGCTATACACAATATGAAGGACTTCAATAAATTATATGGACAATACTTTAGATTGAAACTCTATTGATCAATTATGATTTTTGATTTATTTTTGTTATTTTAACTTAAAAATAAGTGTTTAAGGTATTTTTTCTTTCATGTAAACTCTAAAAAAGTGCTTAATTAAAAGCATCTAAAAAAGTGAATCTAACTAGGTTCGTAATCAAATTAACATAAAAATAGGCATATAAGTCTCAAAATTGGCCTATACTTTCACTACCAAAAAATATGCAATTAGCTACGGAATTTATTGATAATTTTTAGTAAATTCGTCATTAAAAACTCTCAACTGATTGAAATTTCACATAATTCATCACTAATCCATAGCTAAATAAAATTAGCATGGAAGTTTTACTATTTAGCTTAGAGCCTTTGCTTCATTAGGGGTCTTAGTTAGTGATCTGCTCCAAATTTATAATAGGCAAAAAAAAATTATTATAAACATCAAATTACATTAAGAGTGTTGATTCTAGAAAATAAAATGCCTAATATTTTTTCAAACAAAGAACTAATTGGATTGTTGCTGGTAGAACAAATAGGGTGCGCTTGGATAATATAAATAGTTGTATTATTGTGCTCGCGGTAACATTTGGTAGTCAAATGTGAAACAAATAATTGTTAATCAAAGCAAAAAATTATCACATTTCTCATTTTTATAGGAATTTCATATAAAAGATAATAGTGTCTCAAAATATAGCCCAATTTTGAAAGTTCAAAAAAAAATAAATTAGGTTACGTATTAACCAAATCCTAAGAAAATTTTACAGTCAAACAAGAAAAAATCTTTTTATTTTAGTTTTGATAGTTGAAAAAAAAAATTGGACATGCAGTTTCATAACAACAGTCACCTACTAAAAGAAACATGTGTATGTATCACTCCCCATATATAACAAAAACACAAAAAATGTTGGCAACGATTTGAATTTCCTATCAGGATTTTCACTCAAAGGATTTGAATTATAAAAATATAAATGTGTGAATAAACCAATAAAATAATTTTCAAAGAAAGAATTAATACATAGTCTAATATTATTTCAGCACTTTTAAAAAAATAAAGTGAAAATATTGAGTTGAACTCTCCACAGCCGAAATTAAATAAAAATAAATAAATAAGAGAAGCTAAAAAAAAAAATACATTAAGTGGGATTTAAACCCTAAGTCTAAGGGTTCATTCAAAAGACACTACCAGAAAATAGGTCTATGGCGAAAGATTTTACAGCAATGGTTTAAAAGGCATTGTCATAGAGGTATATAGCAACAATTATATCCGTTGCATAAGGTCCCCAGTGATGTGGTTATATGGTATATTTAAAATCGTTGCAATAAATATATTAATACAATGGGTTTTTATAACCGTTGCGAGTGAGTGTATATGTCAACAAATTTTCTATGGAAACGGATAGTATTTCCCTCATTATTTTTTCTAACATTTTTCACTAACCCGCCAAAAAAAAATATACCAAAAAAATTAGTTTTTTCCCAAATATAACAAGCTAGACATATACGATTATATTTCCGGTTCTTTCTAGTCTCCAGAATATACTCTCCCTAGTCTCAAGTTCATTCCATGAGCTAATGAGAGAAGACCACTGCGATAGTGAAATCGTTCTAGCTAAGTTTTCTCAAGATAGTGTAATATAGATTAACTGATTCAAATTTACAGGAAGCTATATTGCTGGTGTCAAAATCACCCAAATACCCTAATCAATCGTTGGTGTTCAAAAAGCCTAAATCAATCGCTAGTGTCAGATTCAGCCAAATAGAAGCAGTCTTATGACACTCTGTTTTGCTAAATCTTTTTCTTTAGGTATTCTTTTGTGAACTCATAATTTTCATATTTGGTTAATCAGCAAAAAAAATTCAAGTTTTGCATTGGTTTCTTTTCTCTTTCTGGTAAGACTTTCAATTTTTTGGCTTTTTTTTTTCTACTTGGTTAAGTGTGCTTTTGTTTGTTTGCTTAAAACCCAAAATTCCCTCTCTGCTCTTTGATGATAATTTTGTTGCACTGATGGTGATGGTGACTGAATCAGGTCTCATACCTACGAGAATTAAATTTCGATTGAGACCTGATTCAGTCACCATCAACACAACAAAGTTATCATCTTGTTCGATCCAACAAAGAGTAAAAAGGGGATTTGGAGTTTAAACAAACAAATAAAAGCAAACTCAACTAAGTAGAAGAAAAATGTCAAAAAATTGAATTTTTTACCAGAAAGAGAAGAGAAATCAATACAAAACTGAACTTTTTTGTTTGATTAACCAAAAAAAGAGAATTACGAGTTCATAGAAGAATACCTAAAAGAGATGATTTAGCAAAAAAAAGTGTTACAAGAATGTTTCTATTTTGTTGAATCTGATAACAACGATTTATTCTGACTTTTTAAACACTAGCTATTAATTAGTGTATTTGGGTGAACTTGACACCAACAATATAGCTTCCTGTAAATTTGAACCAGTTAATCTAGATTATACTACATGCCTTGAGAAAATTCACAACAATCTCACTATTGCAGTGGTCGCTTGTTCTCTCATTAGCTCCTGGAATAATTTGAGACTAAGGAGAGTATATTCTGGAGAGTAGAAAGAACTGAAAATATAGTCATCTGGAAGCAAAAGGAGATAGGACAACCTATGATACCGAAGAACACATCTGTACAAGGAGTGGAGAAGAAAAGTGAAAAAGCGGAAAATATAATCTACAAGAACAAAGAAGAAGAATCAAAACTGAACCATACTTTTGATAGCTGATAATAAGAGATCCGGAGAAGACACAAAGAGTTTTGAGATTGTAAACCCACAAAAGCATCTGAAAGAAAGTGAGTTTACTATGGCGGAAACATCGACGGAATAGAAGGGTCCTTTGAGAGGGAAAGGAAAAGGCACAAATAGAAAGAAAACTCTACAGGCTTCTATATGTTCTTTTATAGTCTACGTGTTTTGGGTTGGTCCGGATTTGGACCAAGCTATTTGTTAGTTTATGTCGGATAAAGAATTGGGCTGACCGATCTCCCCCATCCCTAGGTCCGTCCCTGGTTTTAAATACCGTACATAGCTTACTAAGCATGTAAATTTGATACAACCCATTGATGTATGGGTTGTAAGGGCTCCAAATGATGCCCATAAAAAATATTAAGCCACCTGTTTATGTATATTATGTACAAATTCTTAGTATGTACTACTAGATTTTCAAATAAACAAATACTTACTATATAATAGGGAATATATATCTCTAAAAATTGGCTTACTTCTCTAATCCAATCCAAGAAACCATTCCCTTGGATGACTCTTGGTGTAGCAAAATTGTCGTCTTATTCTTGGAATGAACCAAAAAAATATCAGACAAATTGCATTTGATAATACTATGGACCAGCAACAAGTGAAAACTGATAAATATTGATACATCAAGAATAAAAAAGAGTTGAATCAGCAATAAACTAGACATTATTTACATACAAAGACCTATAATTTTAAGCATGACTTGAGCACCATGTCTTGCACAATATCAGGGCATGTCTTCCACAATGTCAATGGTGTGGTTTTGCATCGTTAAAAAAAGATATTCTGCCAGATAATTTAGAATCATATCTGATATGATCAACCACCACCATAGCTTTCATTGGTTTTTCCACAATAAAATCAGGTTTGCTCAAGCAGAGAAGCAAAAATAGTGATCAAGAAGCAGCAAACTTTTTTGAGGATTCAAAGCTAGCAACTATGGCGGAGAAGGAAGGAGCAATTGTCAAGAAGGGGCATGAGGAAGGTTTGACAATGGCACTTTCCCTGCTCAAAGAATTTGAACTCCCAATGGGGCTCCTCCCTCTTGCTAATGTGATTGAATTGGGGTTCGTGAAGAACACAGGATACATATGGATCCAACAAGAAAAAAAAGTTGAGCACAGGTTCAAGATGATTGACAAAGTGGTAAGTTATGAGACTGAAATAAGTGGATACATTGACAAGAAGAGAATCAAGAAACTCAAGGGAGTGAAAGCTAAGGAGTTGATACTGTGGGCTCCAATTAATGAGATCACTGTGGATGATCCTCCCACTGGCAATATTCAAATCAAGAGTCTGGCTGGCATCACCAAAAGTTTCCCAGCTGAAGTTTTTGCTGCTGGCCAGTAAGGGAAAAAATCGATGCACATTTTTTCATTCATGAAACTTGTGTTTTACTTTACTTATCCATAGAAGTTATATTTGTATCCAATTGGTAATTAGCAAAATGACCAATTCATTATTGTTTGTTTGATACTTGTGTTTTGCAGTTTTTGTTTTGACATAAAAAATAAAATGTTCCGTTTTCTGATGGTAATTGTCATGTTCTTTGGGATAAACATGTTCTATTGTTTTGATATAAATGATATAGAGCTGTAAGGACATCTGACAGAAAAAACATATTTAAAGAGACAAATGATACTGTTAGCAACTACATCAGAGCTATAATTGCTTGTGATTGACTTTACATCAAATAATCCATCGATAGGAAACTGTCTGCTTTCTTTCAAAAATATCATATAGCTATACCCTAATAATACGCAGGATGACTGAAAGTTCCTAACTGATTTACAAAACTACTAACCATGCATCAACAAAAAAACTCAGGAAATTATTTAAAGATGACACTCATCTAGTCGACTCCTATGCAGCTGAAATGCAGGGTTAATCCATGCTCCACAGTTGCACTGCATGCCTGCCCAATTGAAGTAACCAAGCCGAGCTTTGCAACCCAGGCACTGAAGCTTATCTTGGACACAACCTTCTTCCACTGTTAGATGAGAATGAGTGATATTAGTAATTTCAAAAAGACAGAAGGCAATTCCTACAATTTCAAAAGGACAGAAGGCAATTATGTGTAGGAATAAAAGAACAGTTAGGAATGAGACTAACCAACTTGCATCCACTTCATGGGCTCAACAAAAATAGAGGAGCATGGAAGTGACTCCTTGTAGGGATTGTCGCTTCTCTTTTTCCATTTGAAACATTTTTGGCCTTCGCCAGGTTCATGTGGAACAACTTGCTCTTCTGATGCAACAATCCTTCGACATTTCTTGCAGCGGTATATAACTTGAGGTTTTGGATCAATACTAACATCAGAGCTTTTTTGAGAACTATCAATATTAACATCAGAGTTATTAGATGGTTCCATGGTACTAGGTCACTCTATCTGTTTACAACCAATGGAAATCAAAGTGTAAGAGAAGAACATTGCAAAGTCACCATGCATATTCATCACAAGGAAAAACTACCTAATAGTATGCATGCGAAAGAATAGTCATAATTTACTAAATCAACTCATGAAGTGTGACATGCAGCCCATTTTGTGAAACCCATGAAAATGTCTGTAAAACAAGTTAATAACCAAACATCTTTAAAAACCATGAAAGCTATAGTTTAACATATTGATGTCTTGTATAATTCTACATGGTTGATGCTCACTTCACCCCATTATCTAGTATTTCACAAATCACTTTTCAGCACAGAAATTGCTACAGTCAGCAACCTCAAATGACATGTGAGCAATTAGAGGTTTGTATAATGTGTGAACATGAAGATATAACCGAAAGCCCTACTGTCAAACTAATATGGAAAAGGAGAATATAGTAAAAGTAGGGTTGGACAAATCTAATAAATAAACAAGAATGCCACTAAATAAAGATAGCATCATAAAAGATCCAATTCCTCGATCAAAACTTATACAGTTTGTTTCTTGCAACATTAATCCATCACAGAGAAACTTTGAGCATAAAATCATGCTTGCAAACCACTCTATGAGCTTAGGATTGCAAATGAATATCCATGTTACCATCCTATGTGCACTTGTAAATCTATATAAAATGCACATTTCAACTTGTTAAGAAAACACTATCCATCAAAGCATATCAAGAGTCGTTAATTCAATAACAGAGATGATGGGGTCATAGCTGCAACATACCAGCAAACCATCATCCAATTATTAAATATCAGGTTATGTGGTTACTACCTGGCACCTGATCAGTGGCTGATCTAGAATATCACGAGGATGGTTGCATGACTACGGTTAATTCACCCACATTCAACGTTTACACTAACTATATCAATTTACCATAATTAAGCAATACATTAAAGTAACATTATGTATTAATTAATTATGATTTAGTTATAATCATGTGTTAGAATACATGTGTCAGTATATTCATTTGGGAGGCATAAACACCATAGCCCATAAGTTTTTCCCACACTACTACTTTTATGATATACAATGAGAAATAATTTAGCAAGCAAATAATAATTAGTAGCAGGTATCTAATTAGGTTATGGATGGCAATGGAAAACAAATGAAAGAAAGAAAAGAAAGGAAATGAAAAAAGAAAAGCTACAAGGAAGGAGAATAGGTGGATTTCCATCTCTCCTCCTTTTGGGAACAAAGTAGTTATCCAACCAGTGCACCTCTCAGACCACAGGGACAGCAGATGACACATTGATACTACAATTATGAAAATTATGTATACAATATACCTAGTTTGAAGGGGTGGCCATGGATTAATGTGTACCAAAATCTACCCTTAAGTACCACAATGGCCCCCTGATTGCAGAACTATACAGCAGAATGAAACTAGATGGGACTTGCAATCAATCAATCAAACAACTACTCAAATCTCAATCCCAAAGGACCCAAATAGTTAGAGTCAACTATATGAATCTTCTATATATTCGGACTTACTCCGTTCCACCAGATATCACAATGTGCTAAACTAGACCTCAGCCTCTTCTTATTAACAAATGTAAATATAATTGTCTATAAATAACAATAACATTGAATCATGAGCATGGATAGATAACGAAACCGCCCAGAGAAACAGATTACAATAGGCCGCTACAATTATTATGCAAACAAACTTTTCTCTATTCATAGAAACATCTAATCTGGATATTTTTTTCACATGAATTTAACTATAATCTGAGACATACATATACTGATTCAGGAAATTCGCAAGAGATCAGAGGAGAAAAAGAAGAAATACACCTTACAGTGATGATTTCTTTTGCCAAAGTAAGAGAAGTGCGAGGATTTCGTTGGAAAAAGAACGAGTTTGTAGCCATGAAGGAGGAGTATGGCGGTATTTGAAGTTGGGTTTTTGCCGAAGTCCGAAATCAATTGGGTTTAGGATCTCTATTTGGAACGGGTTTGGGCTTACAAGTCCACGTATGTCACAAATAACCAGTTTGAGATTCCTGTTTAAATCATGGCCTGAATCATAAATTTTTGTAAGTTTGGCCATTTTAAAAACAAGTTAAAATTGTAAATACTTGTGTCTGAATTACATGTTCTGTTTAAAATTTAGATATTGCATGCCAGAATGGAGTTAAGGCTTATGCATGAGGTTTATGTGTATATTTCTCTCAAAATATTCTTCTTTCTCTAGAGCAAACTATTAGAGACATGATAATATGCTAAATTAAAGTAATTTATATTGTCAATCTTTATTTTCAGAACGAATATATCGCTTTAAATGAGACACATAAATTTATCGTATTTACTATAAAAGTAAATATTTTATAGGAGTATTTTATATTTTATAATATTATATATTGACATCTATGAAACAAGAAAGGTAAATGGAGGTACACTAAGTTGAATATTGAGTTATTTCATTTTTTTAATATGTTTGGGTGTTTTCATCAATATCTATCTCATTTAAATTTACTTTTCATATTTGAAATTCAAAACACGCATTTTCAACTTTTTCAATAATCATCATTTTAAGGTAGTGTGCATATATATATATACACACACATACTAGATAATCATAGGCCTGTATTACTGGCGCAATATTTTTTATTATTTTATTTTATTTAAAAAGTTATTCACAAAAAGTATTATTATATCAATTTAACTTATATATTGTTGGCATTAATTTTTTCAACATTCACTTTTATATTGTGAAACTTTTAAGATCTAACATTTTTATTTTTGCTTTTGCATAACAATATTAATTTATTAGGATTCAAAATTAATCTATTTATTAAATTAAATTAAATAATATGATAATCACAAATCATTGTGTATTACTGTATCAAAGATCAATATTTCTTGGTAGATTTTTGTTAACAGAATTTGCATTTTTACCCTTGGTCATAATCCATTTCATCTTTCTATATATAGAAAGATGTTTCTAAAACTATTTATTTTCCTTGATAGCTTTCTTGATAGATTTTTTGTTAGTATAAAATTACGTTTTCATTATTATCTCGACAAAAAAATAATAATATTAAGCTAAATTGAAAAAAATAAGTAATCTACGATAATTATTTAAAATTTTGATTTGATTAATTTCAAATAAAATAATTTTAAAAATATTTTTTTATTTTTTTATCATCCAAATTTCGCTCCACAACTTCAAATTTAAATTAATACATTTTAAATCTAATAAAGTACAAATTTGAATGTATATTTAAATAAAGAGCTACTCTTTTATAATTTAGCACCCATTTATAGTTTATTTTATATGCAAATATCCATCCATCGTTACTAAATATATTTTGAAATAATAAGTTTTTATATCAAAGTAGTTATTTTAGTAAATATAATGAATAAAAAATATTAAGAATTAAATTAATGATTGAAAAATGGTATAATTAGTTTTGGTATCATATTAATTTATAAAAGAAAGAAAGTGAACTAATAATAAAATGAATTAATAGTTAATTAAGACTTCTTATAATGAAGATGTGCATTTAATAAAATGTGTCAATTTTAATAGAGCTTTTAAATTAACTCATAACAAAATAAAGCAAGTGGATTTTTGAAGTTATTCTTTTAAAAAATAACAATAAATTTTTTTCATAATCTTATGAAGAAATAATTCAACCCCACATCTTAAAAGTACTTGGAATTTTCTAGAACTTGGATTAACTTTTATGAAAATCTCACACACTCGTGACATAATGTAACAATACTTTCAGCTTATTTTTTAGTAATAATTGTACAAAATGTTTTTAATCATCCTAGTTATGACTGTTCTATATAATAAATATAATTTTAAAAAGAATAAAAAATTTTCTAGAAAAAGTTAATATATGAAATTTATTTTAGATGTTTAATCATATAGATTGAATTTAGAAAACAAGTGTAATACAAAACATATAATATTTTAATGAATAGGATAGAATGATAGATATATCCTTTATTCCTCATGCTTAATCTTTTTATTAAAAGATTCTTGTAGAATTATTTATTTTTTTCTTGTAAACATGAAATTACCCTTAATTACAATCCATTTAAACTTTTTATAAAAGATATTTCTAGAACTATTTAGTTTTCTTGATTTCTTTTTTAATAGATATTTGTTAATATGAAATGATAATTTTGCTCTTGATCGTTCTTGAATTCACTCTTCTATATAATAGAAATATTACTATACTATCCGCATTGATGGAATAATGAAATTCAAGAGATATTCATTATACTTGAAAGTCAAAATCACTTCTTCAAGGTTCTTTCAGTGATGATTTAATAGTGAAAACTTTTAAATCGTTATGGATGCTAAACAATAAAAGGTAATTTTACATATTAGCCAAGGATTTACAGTTATTTATCTATTACCCTTAATTTTTTTTTGGTAAGTGAACAAAAAATTCCCTTGAAATGAAACGTGGCATAGAGTGTATTCAAATTCTTGAAGAGGTGAGAAGCAAAAATAAAGTTAAAATTTGTTTTTGTAGGCATTTCTTTATTATATTATTTTCCTTTTTTTTTTCTTACTTAGCCTCTATCATTTTTTTCTGAAAAATATAATTTTTTTCGACGAACCTTTTCTCACTTCTTGTAATTCGTTATTTTAATCTTCAATCTTTCTTCTGATGGAATAAAACAATTCAAAGGGAAAAACATAAATAGTCGCATAGTTATTGCTTAAATTGTTTCATAATTCAAAGTTTCAAACCACTAATGTGTTTTGTAGCAATATGATTATTTAATTTTACCCCATAATGTATTTTGATTTGTTAAATAAGTAATTTACTCAAAGTCTATCTCTTTGTCAGGTCGGAGAGATCACTAGCATCACAATTGTTTATCACTCTACAAATGGAGAACACAAAGAGAGAAAAGTATCGTAGCGTTCCTGTTCATGAATATATAATCAATTAATCAGTATATTTATAAACTCAATTATGTTATAAATAAATTCAGACGACGAACATAATTGTAACCTATTACTTGAATAGTAAATGACCTATATATCATCACTCCAACTTCAGAGTAGCCCTCATCCCCTCTCAATGTGCTTGTACATAATTGGTTAATGTTCCCTGCAATATATTTATTGCTTAGTACGTAATATACAAGGTAGAGATCTATGTCATATCCAACACCACCACTGGAGCTCGCATCCTGGGTGGTTGGAATTTAAGAAAAAAAAAAGGCCTATCATCACAATTCACAGGAATAGAACACTGACAATACATAGATTAATTTTGCTTATCAATTTTGTTTAAAGTCACGGCAAATAATTTGGACGCCTTAAACCTCATCCAGTTATGTTATTATATAGTTTTTATGATTTAACAAATCTTCGGAATTGAAAGGGACCTGATTGAGAGATTTTATATACTCAAAAAGTGTTAATAGTTGCTTGAGAGCTCTCAACTAATACATCGAGGAAATTACTTACTGTTTATTGGTATACTTGTGGGTTTACATGGTGTGCTTGCATCTGCAAATCTATTCCTAAGCTATAAAGGAATTAGATCAAAAGCAAGTTTTCCTTTGGAGTTTTAGTCGTTGAGTTTATAGTCAGAGTTGAGTTAATTATGGTGAGCTAGTGAAGTCTAGATCGATTAAAGTTAATCGATTTAGTGGGCAATTGAGTATTGCTTTAAAGGTTCAATATGTAATAAAGTTATTACAATAAGGGGAAGAGATTTAGAGTTATTACAATAAAGTTAAAATCCTTAAAGCTACAACAAGTTGTAATCTTAATCTTAACTTTTTAATGAGAATGGAATTGGATTAAAATTCTATGAGTAACAGATGGTGGTTTTCACTTCTCTTCAGTGAGGAAATTTTCACGTAAAATTGTTTGCACTATTTTTGTTTAAATTTTTACTTATTTAACTATTTTTGCTAAATTAACACTTAGTGAACGCTTATATCGCATTAATTCATTCTTCTCTGCTTCTCTTTTTAATTCAATCAGTTGCTTATAATTAAGAAACTCCTTAGATGCTAATTGACTGGTGAAATAACATTTGAAGCATTTTTAACCATCTATTTACAATGATGAGATATAAGAAATTAAAGTCATAATAAGTACAAATTAATTGGATTGGTTGCTAGTCTTTCCTTTATTATGCATCATATGAAAACGAAATGGCCGCCATTTTCTATGACATTAGACTTGAAAGTACGTACGTTATCATGTCTCCTGAGCGAAACATTAGTCTTTCTTATCCTTTTTATTCAAAAGAAATTTCTTTTTTTTCCTTCATATTCATCAGTTTCGTGTTTTACTTTTCTTTTTTAATTCATTTTTTTTATAAATTATTACATTAAATTTATATATTTTGCAAGTTCTTTATTCAATATTTTCCTCACCTTAATAATTGATATATCTGCAGAATTCAAAATATAGAGTATTAGTATGCTATATCATCATCCCTTTTTCTGTTAAAAGGTAACAGGATGTTTGAGTGTTTGAATTGACTGTTTTAAGTGATTTATAAATTGAAAGTTAAAAACTAAAAAAACATAAATTGAGAAATTCAACTTTTAACTTTTGATTTTTTTTATTTTTTTTTCAGAATTAATATGCATCAGTGCACGACAGTGCTAAATAATGAAATATATAACAAATCAAGGGATCCCAAACGTGCCTCAAATTTTCTTTCATGCATAAAATAGATTCCTTTTAATTCCACACTTTTGGGGTCTACACTTTTCGTGTAGATAGTATATGTTTTGCTTCTGTCAATAGATTCCTTTTACTTCTAAAGAGGATCACCCTTACACGTTATTCAATTTTGCTGACCCAAAGATTCTTAAAATAACTACTTGATTCCAGAAAGAAGAATCAAATCATGTTGTATTTTGTCGTTTGTGTTCATGTACATATTCAATTCATACTTATCACTCAAATTTTGAAATTTAATTACTCCTTCTGTCCCATTATAATTGAATTTGTGAGTTAATACATATATATTAAAAAAAAAAATTGAAGACAATTTTGATCATACTTTTCATTACTGTTCTTTATGAAGTCATAAATATATAGTGTAATTTATTTTCTAGAAAATATAAAATTTCAATAAGTAAAAGGGAAAATATGAAAAAAAATTTAAATATTTCTCTTAAACTTTAAATAATTCAACTATTTTGAACTTTGAAAAAAATCTTAAAAATTTAATTATTTTGAAACAGAAAAAGTAATGATCAACATATGCTCCATCAGAAATTATGTACGTGTGTGTTCATGGGTATGTTTAATTCACAATCTTCACTCAACCAAGAGATACTCATGTGAAAGAAATTATAACGTATGAAATTACTCCTTGACTATGAAGAATCGTATTTATTTAGAGTTATAAGCCTGCAAGCAAGTGGAAACGTTTATTATTATTCTTTTGCTCTAATTTATGTAATATATATTTTAAATTATAATTTATGTTATATATATTTTAATTTAATATAAAATTTAAAAAAATATATTTAAAATTTGACGTCTATAATAAACCACGACAGCTAGACATAAGGCCATCGAAACAATGACTTGAGCCCAATTTATTTGAGGGCCACATTTTTTCATGTACATATACACCCACTTTGTTTTAAAAAATTCTAATATATTGCAAATTTTGAAAAGATAAATGAAATAACTTTTAGTTAATTATAATATCTTTTTAAATGTCGCTATTTATTTTATTATTTTATTTATATCTTGATAATTAATATAAATCCACATTATATTAAATTAATCCTTATATGTATTTTTTTTCATTATTCACTATTTTTGTTCTCTTATTATTGAATATTGTGAAATTTCTTATTATTGAATATTGTG
>JAOTQJ010000049.1:15603627-15615117 GCA_025642045.1 Solanum sejunctum
CTGAAAATAAATAATAAATATTTATCTAACTATAAATTTGTTCATTAAGAATAAAATAAATATCTTAGAGTTAAAATATTATTCAATACAAAAATATATCATTTTTCTCGAGACAAACTAAAAATACTGCTTAATTTTTATGTCCCTATCAAGTATCATCAATCTGAAAAATGACCAAATATATTCCTATCAATTATCATCGATCCGTTAACCTTTTGGACCAGTAAAGTGCCCGTCGTTTTTGTTGCTTTTCTGAACATTCCTATTTAAACAACGAATCAGAAAAGGGTCAATTTTTGTACTAGTAAAATTAGTTTAAAAATTATTTTTTCATTATTATATATTTTTAATTCAAATATATTCCTTCGATTACAATTAGACACAAATTTACTCTTAATTTTGAAAGAAAAATACATAGCAAATTAAAATTAAGGACCCCACTTCAAATTTTGATTACTTGATTCTTTAAAAACCCACACTTTTAACCCATTTTCTATCTAGTTCATCCACTTCGAATTCTTTTTCTTTTTTAAAATGATAGTGGCTAAATGATGAGATCATTTTGTCAGTTTCAATAACTAACAAGTGCCTATAAGTAATAATTACCAAATTTATTCTCAGGATGAAGTTAGATTTCCGTGTCAAACATCCTTACCTGCTCAACCTTTTCCAAGCTACAAGAATATGTATATGCGAATGAAATATGATATACAGCAGTGGAGTCGAGATTCTAATTTAGGAATTTAAAATTTAAAAAAATAGATACATGAATTTGTTTAAAAAGGTTTAATATTTATTCTATAGTTATAAATAATAACATATCTAGTAAAATCTTATAAGTGGATCTGGGAAATATAAAATGTACACACAACTTATCACTACCTCATAGAGACAAAGAGATTATTTTTAAAATACCTCAATTCAAAAATATCAAGCGTCAAAAATAGTATAATTATTTTATAAAAAATTATTTTAATCATATATAAATATTTAAATAATATAATTTTTTGTTAAAGGAACTTCGGATGAATAGGTGGCTCTACCCCTGGACCCCTAGTGATATATGATACTATAACTTGTTTAGCCCTTAGCTAGGCTTTTTTTTAAAAAAAAAAAAAATTGAGAATAAGAGAAGGGGAAATGACGGAGGGTATTATCATATGGGAAATCAAACTCTCATCAACAAGATCATATTTCAGTTAACCAACTAATTGAGCTACTAAGATTCCTGTTTAGCTAGACATGTATATCAATCATTCAAGTCAAAATTCTTCCATAATGAGTTCCATGGTCATGGTTTCGTATACTATTCTACAACATATACCTAATACCCCCATTAATTAACATGACTAAATATACTGTGTAAGATCCACTTGGATAGAATCCATGATGATTTTCCATATTCTTGGTGTAATTTCCCAATAATCCAAATTCAAAATTTTGAATTACCACTAGTGGTGTGATGAAAATAAGAGAACATGACTACTGAGAAAAAGGAGTGTTAAATTATTTGTACAACTAACATAGAAAAGAAAAATAAGCTACCAATAAATAGGGTTATATATGATTCGAGTTAGTTCGAGTTTTCAAATATTAAATTAAATTATTTGGGTTGAATTTTTAAATTTATAAATCAAATCAAATTAATATTTTGAATTTCTCAATCTTGATTTTTTGGGATTTTTTTTTAAATTTTCTTAGTAAAATATACAAATATATAATTAACTTGTGCTTCAAATACTTATTTAGTCATATCAAAATACAATTATTATTTAATGTGCTTCTTAAGAGAACAACAGAAAATACTTTTATGTATAAACTAACTTTTAAAAATTGTATTATAATATCAGACTGGTTTAGTCTCGGATTATCTTTTTTAAGTTAAAACCAAAATAATTCAAATATAATTGGATTTTCTTTCAACACCAAATCAAGTCAAATTAAATCACTAATAAATCTTTTTTTTTTTTTTTTTGTAATTTGATATGATTTTTGATTTGTTTAGATTTTGTTTACCTCTGCTCATAAAAATGATAAATATTCTTAATGGTGTGCAACCTTTTGCAGAAAAATATAACATCATGTTAAAATTACTTTTAGATTAATTTAAACCAACAATTGATAATTCATAGCTTCATGAGATATCAGATAAGTATAAAGATGGCAAAGTAATGGCATAGAGCCTTTCTATGGGTCAATTTATTACCTTTACCCATGTCTGAAGATGCACACACAAAAAATATATATGCACTAGATAAATATTTGAATGATATGAGTAACACATAATTAAAAAAAAAGTTTTTAGCTTCTTTAGTCTGATGACAGAAAGAGAACAAAGATTTCTTAAAGAATTATTAAGAGCCAATAAAAAGAATTCCAGCCGTCAATGTAGTATGCAACATTTTTCATGCTAAGCACGATAACTGACTTGTCCCATCCAATTGTGTCCCATAGTTTGGCCAAACTTTTAGAATTAGTTTATTTGAAAAGTGTTTTTTCACAAAAAATATTTTTGGTGAGAAAAATTTTATGTTTTGCTAAACAATTTTAAAGTTAACAATTAATATTTGATCAGACTAGTTTTAAAAAGTATTTTTAAGTATATTTTTTCAAGAAAACTTTTCAAGAAAAAAATATTTTTGGAATTTTTTTTGTTTTTTTAGCTTCTGAAAAATAATTTTTACTACTTCTAGAAAGCATTATTTTTTCCCAAACTTTTGGTCGAACACCTCATGAGTTAGAAAATTGTGCAAGAAAACTAAAATAGCATGCGTTATCTATATGCAACACGAACAGGAGATTCAACTTGTAGAAATTTCTTGCCTATAAATACCTTTGGCCAAGCATGCTTTAACATTAATATCCATAAAATTAAAGACTTCAATATCCTTCTCTAACCTTTTCATAATATTTAGTGGTTGCTTCACAATGGCCTTATTTGCAAATCCTAGCCAATACCTTTGCTTCATAGTTTTGGGACTTTGTTGCTCTCAAGTGGCTTCATCACGTCCAATCAACTATGAAGCAACCATGCGAGTTAGGCATGAGCAATGGATTGCCCATCATGACAAAATTTACAACGATTTGAAAGAGAAAGAAATGCGTTTTAAGATATTCAAAGAAAACGTGGAACGTATAGATGCTTTTAATGCAGGAGAGAATAAAGGGTATAAACTTGGAGTTAATAAATTTGCTGATCTCACGAATGAGGAGTTTCGTGTCTTACATACCGGTTACAAGAGGTCATCGCACCCTAAAGTTATGTCCTCCTCAAAACCAAAGACACATTTTAGGTACGCTAATGTAACAGACATACCACCAACTATGGATTGGAGAAAGAAAGGTGCCGTTACCCCTATCAAGGACCAAAAGGAATGTGGTAAGGACATAAATTTGCTAATAGCATCTTTATTTTAGTAGACTAATCATATTCCTTAAGAAAATAACTAATTAACATAACTAGAGTTGAACTTTTTCCTATTGGACAAAATCACAAATTTGACTTGGACTTTTTTTGAGGCTAGGTGATCATAACAAAAAGTAAGGGTCATGCAACTTTGTTTGCTCTGTAGTTTACTTTTACTACTTGAATATGATAAAAAAAGTAAATTTTCCCTTTTTCCTTATCTATTTTATTATATCAAAAGAAAAACAATGTATTTCTTTTAGTTTTGATCCTTATTATGAAGTACAATAATAACATATTTAGTATAATTCTATAAATAGTAGAGTATACATAAATCTTATCATTACATTAAAGATAGAAATATTTTTTTTTTTGATTGACATGAACTACTCATTTCAAATTATTTTTCCGAATTTTTTAAAGACTATACATCAATTATATGGATATCATGGCAAATATGGAGTGACCTAAACTTCAGAAAGTAAAAACAGGGGACAAATTTCCATT
Organism: Solanum sejunctum; assembly: GCA_025642045.1. Taxonomy (NCBI): domain Eukaryota; kingdom Viridiplantae; phylum Streptophyta; class Magnoliopsida; order Solanales; family Solanaceae; genus Solanum; species Solanum sejunctum. The sequence continues at coordinate 15,607,541 of JAOTQJ010000049.1, forward strand.
TCTTTGTGACTGTTGCATAAATTTCCTAAAAGGGCAGCTTGACTCTTTCAATCACACTCACTTTTTCTTTCATTTCATTAACTTTTTTGGTGCTATGCAAACACACAGGTTGCTGTTGGGCATTTTCTGCAGTAGCAGCTATGGAAGGCCTACACCAACTGAAAACAGGAAAGTTGATCTCTTTATCAGAGCAAGAGCTTGTAGATTGTGATGTCGAAGGCGAGGACCAAGGTTGCAACGGAGGATTCTTGGATACTGCCTTTGAATTCATCGTGAAAAATAAGGGCCTCACTACAGAGGCAAATTATCCATACGAGGCAGCAGATGGTGTATGCAACAAGAAAAAATCAGCTGTTTCAGCAGCCAAGATTACAGGTAAAGGTGTTACATTTAGCCCATATAATAAATAAATGAAAGATTATTTGATTTAGGCGAGTTAGGCTCTCACCCATTCTTTAGCCACAACCAGAGAATCCGCATTACGCCTAATTTTTGTCGGGCCTAACAAGTGGTATCAGAGTTTTAGATTATTGTTTGTGCTTGTCGGTCCTAACTGACTAGTCCGCTAATATTGTGTAGAAAAATATAGCAAAAGAAATATATAATTGGGGAGGCCTTCTATTAGTTCAAACGTTAAATAAGATTGGAAGATTCAACTAAATAAGAAGTAGCTAGAAGAGAAAGGAAGATTTTGAAAATAAGAATTTTGTTACGAAAGAGCACTCTTTGATTTGGGAGTGGTTAAAATGTCGGCCCTAGCTGATTGACCCGCCAATATTGATCCAAGAAAACATTAGACATCAACTTCACATGTTTTAACAAAGTTATATAAAATTCAATTCAATTCGCTCATTTGACACTTATGGTAATTAATTAATTACTACAGGATATGAAGACGTGCCGGCCAACAACGAGAAGGCCCTTTTGCAGGCAGTGGCTAATCAACCTGTGTCGGTGGCGATCGATGGAAGTAGCTTCGATTTCCAGTTTTATTCAAGTGGTGTATTCAGCGGATCATGCAGCACTTGGCTTAACCATGCTGTTACAGCAGTGGGATATGGTGCTATAAGTGATGGTACAAAATATTGGATCATAAAGAATTCTTGGGGCAGTAAATGGGGTGAAAATGGATATGTACACATGAAAAGGGATGTTGATGACAAAAAAGGCCTTTGTGGACTTGCCATGGAAGCTTCTTATCCCACTGCCTAAAGGAAATCAAATATACTTAGCTTTTTTAGTATTTTTCAACCATAAACATATGTGAATACTTCTCTAAAGAAAAGTTTGGGGTGGGCGGGAAAGGGATATGGTCTATGGGACAGATTAAAAGATGGGGAATTGAATTTGCAGTAACTAGGTACAAAAATTTACGTAGACAAATAACTAAGTTATTAAGAATTCTTCAAACATGTGTGAATACATTATGTGATTGAAATAGATTTGGATTAAACTGTCCATAGTTATGTTATTATAGCAGTAAAAAGGTGCCAGCTTCTAATGAATTGTCAGCTTCTAATGAATTGTATTTTAGGCACGCCATGTGAAATAATATAATGGTTACATTGTTTTTTATATTTGATTTGACTTATAACCGGCTTTGTTTTGCGACAATAATATGACGTATGGTGTGTATGAAATTAATAATAATGTCTCAATAAGAGTACGTGTCGTTTTGGATTCTTATGACTATTAAATATTGATTGATATATGAAGCGCAAATCTCACAAGTACATATATATATATATAAAAGTCCATCTTAACTCTTAAAAAAACATTTTAGTTAATTAAACATAACATAGTCGTACTCCAACTTAATTTCTGAGACTTTTTCTTAATATTTAAAATGATTAAATTGTTGAAATTTCACAATAAATGTTTAAAGTTTTTTTTTTCATATTTACCCTTTTGAATTAGTAATTAGTTAACTCAAACTCTAATAATTAACTAGTAGTAATATCTAAGCAATATTGCTAACTTTCAGTTCTCTGTTTCGTCGTGATAATTAACTATTTTCTCCAATCCAAAATAAGTATTCACTTAACAATTTTATTTGGTTTGGTTTAAATATGTGTTCGCTTACCTAATCAGAAATTTAATTATTTTCTTATTGATAAATTGAGCGGACTGACTTTAATTCTGACTTGGCTAATCCTTTTTTTCTTCTTTATTATTACTTTCTAAACAAAAAATGCCACGTCATGGATGACTAGAACGTGAACACCTTCAAAATCAAACTGAATAGTATAAAGTCTACCAATATTTCTCTTTCAGAAAACATTACACCAGACATTTTTCAGCAGCTAATTTGAGTACAGTTATTTTAACCACCTAATAATGACTTCAAGTTTAATTATTTATTCATATTAGTTTTATTGATGTCTATGGAGTTTGAGATTCTCAAACAAGAATTTTTCAAATTTGACTCTCTATTGGTCCACAAGAAGACATTTTTAAAGTTTGACTTTTTTTTTCTTTAGTTTTTCTTTTTAAAAAAATAATTTAAGGATACATATGTTAAGAGATCAAAAGGTTTACAAACTCAATTAAATATAAATGTGTTAATAATGTTTGTTTTAAGTATTTTATAATGAGCTAATGTTTCTAGTAGTTTTCTGTTTCGGACCTATTCTGTATAAATTTAAATATTAACCACTTGAGAAAGGGAATAAAATAATAATGCGTTGCAATATTCAAACTCTATTATTGTAAATTTCAACTACTCTGATGACCGGTCGATTGCTATATAATTACGTTTTATTCTACCATTAATTAAACTGAAATATTGCTAAACCCTAATGATCTTTTGGGGGTTAATAACCCTAATGATTTATAAGTGAGGTTATAGACTGATCATTTGGAGATGACGTCTGATACTTGAGAGTTCGAAAGAGACTAGGGATGGATGCTGAAGCTTTAGTTTGGTATCATCTAATTTTGTGAGGTCTTTTGACCGGTTACCTTATTAGGACTAGTAAAAGTAAGATTTAGTCCCCGTTGCTTAATATATTTATTCTTGTTGAGAAAGTTAATTTTGTTATTGTTAATGAAGAACCCTAGATATATCGTCGAATGCTAGGGAGAGTTTTACCATCAACATAACATTTTTCGGTGCAAGTCAAATCAATCGGGCCCAAAAACGTATACAAATATGGAGAGGAGAACCTATATGCTTTTAAAGATAAAAATGATAAGGGAAGCATTTTAAAATAATAAATATGTAACGTTCTCACTTATCCAATATTTATATATTTCATTGTATGGTCAACTTATTTGAATTTCTCCACATATGCACTCAGCACTTGCATTCATTTTATAATTCAAGTATACATTGCCTTTATTTACTAAAATTCTTTAATATTTTCTGCTCGAACAGGCAAATTTTCAATTCTCTATTTATATCATCAACTTATAAACACCATAGTCCATAGCAATTTTTTGCATCCTCTGTATCTTCAAACCAAGAAGATCAAAAAAGTCTTATATCCACTTTGTCCTTTTCAACAACACACAAAATTTTCTTTGTTTATTTCTGGGGTTTCGATTTGTTTACATCGATTTACTCAACAGGGTCAACCTCATATTCATCGAGATGATGACCATTAGAAAGAAAATGTGGATGTTTTCTTGCTAGTTTTTGTCTTTTCCATAATTTGTTTAAACTTCACATTTTTTTTTAATCTCTTCAGTTTACCTCTTCTATGGCAGTTATGTCCACAACTATCACAATTACCACTCACTCTGCTGCCAAGATTTTCTCAATTTTCAAGATTGTCCCTCGAATGATCTCTTTCTGGTTTGCTCTTACAACTCATCCTCCGGGAGCTGCACCTTAGATTATTTGTGCAATTTTTTCATGGTACTATCAAATTCGTTCGTAAATCCTAGAGTGTAAAAGACATCGCTTTAATAGCTTATGGTTTGTTGAGTCTTGTTTGAAATGTGAAATATAGTTATATCTACCCTCAATATATATACAAGAAAGGACTATTGTATTCGTGTGCATTGCTTTGTTAGAATGAACTGTGGGAATTTAGGTGAGTCTTGTAAGAATGAGGCAAAAGGGGCTGTTCAAAGTTTGGTGTTGGATGGTGAGAAAGGTGAATTAGTGAAGGCTAGTGGAAGAGTGGAGAAAAAAGTTGCGAAATCAGGGGGGAAAACGCTTGCTGCATTGAAGAGTCATAGCGAGGCAGAGAGGCGAAGAAGGCAGAGGATTAATGCTCATTTGTCCACACTCAGGAATCTTGTGCCATCTTCTGACAAAGTAAGTTTTGATAATGGAGATTAAAGAATGATACAACATAATTGAGTGTTTTAGATTACATGTCTGGTGCACAGAAAATTGGTTTTTATGTTGTTCATGTTTCTGTAGTATTGCAACTTGAACTTTGTGTCAAATAACCTTACCTAACCATTAGATGTTTGATCTAATTCTTAAGTCAGTTTTGTGTGTCACTTAGTTACACAAGTTTTTACCCAAGTTTGAAACGAAACATCCCTGGTTCTCTCACTGACTCTCACAGAAATGGAAAAACAAGAAATGATTTTATTTTGAATGCATAAACCTTGAAGACTGAAACCAAAATGGATTGTGATGCACTGGTGGAAGTGTTTCACCTTAACCAGAAGTCTCGAGTTTGAGTTCTGAAAATGGAAAAAATCCTTTTGGAAGCAGCACCCCAAATAGGCCCTGCAGTGCACAATCCAAATTTAGTTGGGGCTCCGATCATCATCATCATCATCAACATACTCCAGTGCCTCGAAAGGCTCCCGCTCATTGCGGGGTGAGGGGGGGTCGTATGTACGTAGCCTAACTCCTATGTTTAAAAATACAAAGCGGCTGTTTCCAGATGACCCAGGAGGAGCGTCGAAAGTTGCATTGACTAACTGCTACTTCACAAATGAAAGAAGTGCAGACAGTTTAAAGAGTCATTTTGCTTTATTCCATCATACTCCAAAGCCAAAAAATAATCAATTCAACGGATGGGAAACCAAAAAAAGAAATCTTTAAAACCCATATTACTCTCTGTTTTCGGCTGCTAGATTGATGAAGAATCTCTTCATATCTTGCCTTTGGGCACTAGATCTAAGTTAGACCACGCATTCCTAGTCAGGGTGGAACTAGAGGAGTGAAAGGGTTTTTGTGCCTGAAAATCACACTAAATATACAAAGTTGAATTCTTTTTATATCTGTACAGAAGATGTTGAACCCCAAGAACTGTTTCCATAAATAAACCGACTAACTGTCCTACTTGTTCCTATTATGCCACTACTAAAAAATTACTATTCTTCTTTGTGATCATTTCCCCCTTTGTCTTGAGAGAAGGAAATTTAGGAAGGCTATACTGCAATGTAAATTCAACATGTATAAGTTTGATGTGGTCCTCTCATAATTAGAAGGTGCTAGTAACTTGCATTGATGGAAACATTATAGATTTTAAATATAAGTTCCTTTGATAAAGGCTTGTCGGCTGATTTAAATTTTCATTTGATAAAGGCTAAACCTGTAGGCTGGTGACTTCTACATCTCTTTATCTATGCCAACACGTTTTGATTTGTTCAATTAATTAGTTAATATTATTAGTAAAGTAGTAAGGACTCTGTCTATTGATCACTTTTTGACTTTGTTCACCAATTAATTAGTAATATTATTGTAGTTACTAGTTAGCACTTTGGTCCAAAAACTGACGAGATCACCTTAACAACTATGAGTTAACCATTTGACTTCAAACACTTATTTCCTATTAAGATAGTCGTTGTCATATCATCTACCCTGACCTGCTCTTCCAGATAGAGTAGCCACTATGACTATTGTAATGATTCAACCTGCGTCCTCGTTGAAGTTTGCCTCGCCACTCTACCCGACATCAATAAGGTTGACACATGAGTGTCTCTGATACAATCTATAATGACCCAACCTGCTAGTGATATTATTCGTTTTGGGTTCAGGCCCCCACGATTTAAAACCCGTCACTAGCAGGGAATGCTTGTTTACTTATATACTCAACATCTCTGAAGTGTTTTGTCGATGTGAGGTTTTTTATCTCAAAATGGTATGTTACAACTATTTGGCGGAATACATCCACCCCCTCTTAAACTTGTCAGTGTACCTCAACTAGACACTTCCGTGTTCAATTTTAGAGGTGACTTTGGACGTATTCTCAAGTGTCCGTTAAATATGTCACCTCTTTTAATTATACATCGCAAGGATTATTGATGTATAACAACCCCCCTTCCCCCCCCCCCCCCACACACACGGTAACTATAAGAGTAAAGTCATTTTCATGTCATGTCAATTATTTACTTTGATTGATTAAAACTTTTACTTCAGATGGACAAAGCAGCACTGCTAGCTAAAGTGGTATACCAAGTGAAACAATTGAAGGAGACTGCAACTCGTGTTAGTGAAAATTTCATCATACCATTGGACTCTGATGAAGTAAGAGTTGAAATAATTGCTGAAAATGCAATAGATGGGACATGTCTTTACAGGGCATCCATTTGTTGTGAATACAGGCCTGATCTTTTATCAGATTTAAAGGAAATTATCAATTCCCTTCGTGTGAATTTGGTGAAGTCAGAAATATCAACGTTAGGAAATCGAGTGAAGAACGTGTTTGTCTTCACAAATGTGATCGATGGAGGGCATGCTAATATTGAGACTCGGGAAATTTTCATATCCACTGTTCGTCAGGCATTTAGTTCTCTCCTGGATAAAGTTTCTGCATCTCCGGAATATTCAGCCTACCCAAACAAGAGGCAACGAGTTTCTTGCTTCAATTCTTCAAGCTTATTCTGATCCTGATTATCGCCATTATAATATCATTCAACAGCTTCTATATTGTCTATTACTATGTTTTTCATATTCTGTGATATCAAATAATTGTTGTTTTGGATTGAAATTTCACGTTATATGATGAGTATATGTAAATAGTTTGTTTTGTACTATATATTACAGTCTTTGTGCATGCATTTGTGAAAATATAAATTTTTATGCATAAAGATTATTTTATAACAAGAAAGTTTAAGAAACATTGGAAAAATTGAATGAAGCTCCTATGTTTAGGTCTTCAGGCTTCTTCACTTTCTGGGGCTTGAAAGAAGTTCACTCAAATTGAAACAATGGACGAGGTGAAGTTACACATATATGTTGTTGGGCCAACTAATATACTAACATGACCAAATATATCGATGTATATGTTGGATAGTGTATATGGTATCTATAGATATGTATAGTATATGTGTATTTGTATAAAGTACACATAACATATACACTTTGCACAGATCTTTTAAATTAGTTGGCCAGAGTGTTTAGGGCCATAATTACTCCAGAAATGAATAGAAATAGTCATCCACCAAAATAATATCCAATTTAGCCAACAGATACAATTATTTTTAGCAATGGGCCAATTCTGTAACTTGTCCGATAAAGAACATACTACATGGGCCCTTTTTCTTATGATCGTGAATAATTACTACGAAGAGTTTTGGATGTTTGCTACTCTTCATCTTTACTTGTTTATTATAATATTTATTTATTCAATTTATAAAATTAAGAAATAATTTTATATTTAGTT
>JAOTQJ010000049.1:15615217-15638856 GCA_025642045.1 Solanum sejunctum
AGTTTTTAGTTTATTCTTATTATTAATTTAAATATTTTTTATTATATTTTTTAAAATATTATATCTATTATATTTAAAAGATAATTTCATAAAATTGGCTCTATCATTTACTAATCCCTGTGCCAAAAGTTGCACCCTACCATTATTAAACTGCCTATTCCCTGTGGAACGGCTTGGGCCAATTAGATACAAACTCGTATTTTGAGGAACAAAATGAATTCATCTATTATGCTTTTAAGGTAATTTTACAATTGGAAGAACATACGAATGACATTATGCAAGTTTTCAGTATAGTTCAATTGAATTCTTCTCGTTAGTATTCTGCTAAATTCTGCAAATAATAAATAATTATATGCATTAAAGTTTAGAGTAAATTAAATCATTTAACTTTAATGGTTAAAATTAAAATCAAATTACAAATTATCTTATTTATTTATAACTTTAATTTATCTTTAATAATTAATATTTTGATATAATATAAAGGTGTAAGTGTTTGATTTTAAAATACTGATGAAATAGTATCCAAAAAGAGTCAATTACACTAATAAAACAAGAGATACTTTTTCTCTGAGAGAGAAAAACACATATTTGGCATAAAGTTGCTCAAATGATAAAAACTCTTCGCTTTCAACCCTAAAGCTGTAAGTTTGCGTTACCAAGGGAACATATGCGAAAGCTCTGAGTAAAAAGTAAATAAATAAAAGTATATATAGCTAGATTGCTTTTGCTACAATGGCCAAGATAAAATTTTTGTAAAGAACTTTTAGATCTTTAATATATATCTCTAAAAATTTAATTTTTGATGGTATCATTTTTAATTTGCGTAATATAATTTTTTCCTGAAAAATATTTGGCGGTTCTAAAATTTGGCCAATGAGGTCATTGTCTTATTTCCCCAAAAATTGGAGGCCTCAAATTTACTTTAAATTATTATTATTATTATTAGACAAATAAAATGGTTACAGTATATATTTTAATTATTTATTTGAGGGTTTTTTTATGCCAATAAGATCATAAATTATAATAATTTTCTTTACTCTTTAATGAGTATATTCATTTCACTCTCTGAGTTTAATTTTTATCTTTTTTTTTATATATAAGAGCTAAGTTATATACCTTAATAACATAATAAATTTCTTTTTCAATCTTCCTCTAAAACTGCATAAATATAAAACATTCATGTACCAATTTTCTTTTCACTAATTCGACGTATTATACTAATTTATTTCAGATACTTAGTATCAATAAGTGATATTTAATAGAATGATTCATTTAAATGTGATCACAATTTTGATCTGAAGACGTATATATATGGTTGACACTATTCATATTCAAAACATTAACTCATTTTATTTTGAATTTCTTACCTCAATATAAAATTCACTATTTTATTTTTTATACTCTTTTTTTTTAATTTTCCTTTTTATTCTTATTAAAATTTATTTTTTTATTTTAAATATAACAATAACATATCATCTAAATTCTCATAAAATTTATTGAAACGACCCTTCACTGCACTAACGTGGATATGTTTTTAACCACGGAAGTAACAGAAAAGAAAATATGGCAGCTAGGGAAGTATTATAGGAGCCTCACAAATTGTCCCAAAAGAGCCGACATAGCTGAAACATTAAAAAGGTACTTAGCACTAGATAAGTATGCATGTGAGTAATTATAATTTATAAATTATTATTTACTTATGCCAAGATATTCTTTCACATTTTAGAACGAGTTCGTCAGCTCATACATCATCCATTAACTAATTAATTATAAAATTCTCTGGCCATTACTATTAGAATTTTATATTGCGATTACTATCTACATAATAATTTTTTAAAAAATTTCATTAAGTTAAAATTATCAATAAATTTTATAGCTAATTTCATGCTCTCTAGTTGTGTTATGTGAATTCCTTTTGGGTTTTGCAGCTCAGAAAGTTGAGAAAGATGATAATGAAATCTGAGAAAAAGTGGATTTGTAGTCCCAACTGATCCTTAGTTGAAAAATGACCATAAGTTTAATTATTTGTTTTCAAGAAATTCAAGAGACAAAAAATAAAGAGAAATTAATAAAGGCACGTCAACTAAAGTCACACATTGTAGCAAAAGGGGAATTGTGAGGTTTCCAATTCTCATTTGTCAAATGCAGACAAGTTTTTAATTATAAGCAACACGATATAAAAATACGGATCACTAAGTGTTTAGACAAAAAATTCTACATTGATAGTTAATGGGATGGATGGTCTCCTTATAAGACTTAGACAATCCTCCTTCCTTTGAGCTAGCTTTTGAGATGCGAATTAAACCTAATACCTACTCCAACACTAAGCTTTTCAAACATTAGTTAATTAATAGGGCATATATATTGGTTCAAATTAGGGAAACAGAAGGAAAATGTCAGTCATTCTTTGACACTTTGTGCTTCACCATTATAAATAAAGATATGGAGTTAAAATTTCTCTTAAACAATTAGGATATATATAGTTGTGGTGGAACACCTCATAGATACACCTACCTTCTCTTCTACCATATATGGAAAAAAAAAGATATAAAGAGAAACCACCAACGAGGAGGAAGAAAGAACAGGAACACCAGATGATCCATGCATTATTTATTAAGTTAATAATTAAAAACACATCTACAATATTATTCTCTAATTATATTTATCGAGATATGCTTTAACTACAATTGTTCTGCTTTTCCACGTGTAATATCACCGTCCTTTATGTAGGAAAAAGAATAACTAAGAATTGAAATGTATTTTCAAATATAAATTCTTAAAAAATCAAAATACTTTGAATAAGCCATGTATTTTTGACCGAATTTATTTGATCTAAAAAGACTCCTTCACACAATATAATCATACCAAACTAAACTTTCACATGTGCTACAATGAATTTTGATTCGATTATTCATATTTAATATCCATCGATAGCTAAATCTTTTGGTGGAATCCAACGTGGGAATGTTGGCACCCTAGACCATAACACTAATCTTTATAATGCAAATTCCACTCCCAAAGTTTTATTAAAATTGAAAAATTAAACATATCTACTTCTTATTGGCTACGCTAAACATTTCCTCTCCCTTTAATTAAACGATATAAGATGGCAAAACCTAGTGCCTAATCCGTACGTAAGAAGTGTATATTCATCATAATTTTTCATGAATGATTGTTTATCTCCAAAATGAAATTAATGGCATCATGATTATCAAAATACCAAACCAATATTAGTACTTAATATAATAAATGAGCATATTAGGTGGTAGAAGGAAGGATAATCCAGAGAAGCAGATACATATATGGCTTGCTTACCCACATATAATCTATAAGAAAGCTTGCTCCAGCTCATCTACTTTAATTGTTCAAGCTATATATCCTATTGATTTCTATATAACTATACAGTATCTATTTTATAATTTATCCCCAAGTAGATCACATATTCACTAATTTTATACTTTCAGTAAGATTTATTATAGAATTAGTTAGCTTGTAAGTCTCTCTGCCAGACAATTTTTAATAAATACAAAAAAAAAAAGAATTATGTTATTATAGGATTTTTTTTAAAAGGTTATCCTCAAAGGCTTCCCCACTCCCAAGAATTTTGAAAGAAAAAAAAAGGTTCAAGGATAACTTATATAACAAATAGAAAACCAGATAAGATAGGAAAGACATTGAACATTTTCATTTCCCTTTAAAACATCCACATTTATATTAGTCAGTGCAAGAAATTAAAACTTTCATTACTATACTTTTTTTCTTAGCAGGGCTTATCTAGTTCAGGTATTTTTAAGTCTATCAATAATTTAGAAATCAAATTAATAATTTATATCAAGTTCAAAAGTGTTTTTAGTACTTCTCAATTCTCTCATTCGGAAAAATATCCATGGTCCATTTTTCTTTTTTAAAAAATAACGAAATAATTATGAAGAAATAATTAATGAAAGCTGGCTCTAAGTTGGTTAAGGCAGCATAAAACTCGGGTTAATGTTTGATTGTCTGAAACTAATGAGGCTACATCGTCGGGGACTCACATAGTCACACGTGTGTTTGGTCTAACGTTAAATCTATGATCTATTTAAACACAAAATTAATTGTCAATTTAATGACATTAATAAATAATAATGATGCAATAGCTGGACCATAGTAAGCCATCTCTTGTGACATCCAAGAATGATAGTACTGAACCCTGTGCACACGAGAAGATCACTATTTGTTATAAATACGTATTCTTTTGTTACATTTAAACAATATAATACAAAAAATTACTTTTGTTGAGGCACAAAGTCTCACGTTGGTGGTAATGCGATGGGTGATCTTCTTATAAGGTTTAGACAATCCTCCTCCCTTTGAGCTAGCTTTCGGGATGTGAGTTAGGCCTAAAACCTAATTCAACATGATATTAGAGCAGGACCGTCTCACTCAATGTTGGGCCCCTTGAAAAATTGTTCACGCACCAGATGCTAAGTACTGGGCGTGAGGGAGGTGTTGAGACACAAAGTCCCACATTGGTGGTTAATGAGATGTGTGGTCTTATAAGTTTAGACAATCCTCCTCCCTTTGAACTAGTTTTTGAGATGTGAGTTACGCCAAAAACTTAATTCATCAATTTTAGCTTTTTAAATTTTAAAAAGTTGGTTAACTTTTTGGACTTACAAAATTTTTTATCATGATCATTTCAGATTGGTTGATCAATCGTTGATCACATGCAAGCGAAAGTTAGCCCTTTCCTTTCGTCTTTGAGCGCTAAAAGTTACTACAACTATTATTTTGACTCCCTTGAAATTGCATTTTTGCCTTTTACAAATTGCGCAAATATATATTCTATCTATTCTATATTAATTTAATTTCAAATATTCATCTTAAATTTTAAATAATTTAATTATTTTAAATAATAAAAAAAATTACAAAAATTTACTTAACTTGAAATAAAAAAGGTATGAGGCTATGATAAACGAGTAAAATACAGTGATAATAAAAAATGTCATGTACGAGGCTATCGCTTAATTAAGGATATCCCTGTTCCCCCGAAATTAATGATCTCGTGACTTGTTAAATACAGTGAAAAATATAACAAAGGAAAGAGAGCTTTTCTTTCCAAATGATATGATTAGTCCGTTAAATAATGTTAAAAATTGAATCATACTCCATCTTACTTGAATCATTAGAGATATGACAATTTTATTAACGATGTTATAAAATTTTAAATTTAACTATTATTATTATTTTATATAACTATTTAATACCCAATGTAAAGTATAAGTATATAAAACTCTATAAATTTGTAAAAATTAACAAATAAAATAAACTAGTATTTCCTCTATCTCATCTCATGTGATTACCCTTTTTTTTTAGTTATTTTTAAAAAGAATTTCACTTTACTAGAATTAAAAATAATTTAAGGTTAAAATATTCTTTTTACCTTAATAAAATAATCATTTTCAATCACATATATATCTATAGATGATTTTAGCCCATAAATTTTATTTTTCTAAATACCCTATCAAATTAAATAATATCACATAAATAAAATAAAAAAATATTTATTTTTTATATAAATTAAATAAAATAAAACAAAAAATATGTATTTTTTATATAAATTAAATAATATGAAAGGGAAGGAATATTATAGTCTTAATTGGACGGCTAACACACTATCGAAAATTATTAACCCAAAATGGTGAAACATGGGGCATGGTGCATCCTGACTCCCACGCCAAACAATTAATGGCTTGCATCAAAATCAATATGGATCTAATTGCAAAATAAATGAAGATTTAAAAAGGTAATACGCTAAATCTGTGAAACAACCTTTGTGGGGTAACATGTAAATTTTTATCATACTTTTTCAAACTCAACCATGTAAATTTTTAAATCGCAAAGTAACAATTATAATTGAAGTGAGGAGTAACATTCGAAGTGAATTAGCATGCAATTAACATGTCACACGGGTGGTAAGTTGCAAATTAAAGAGACTTCCAAAATTTTAAAATTGTTAGGCGTTGATACACAATTAATATTTCCTTTTCCATTTGGGCTGCGTTCAATTTTCTTCAAGGTCCATAAAGATTAGGTCCCTTGTAAGGAGCCCTGGTTTGACCCTTTTGACATTTGACTTTGCTATTTTCTTGTTTTTATAAATATTTCTCTCATATTATATAGATACTTATTAAATTTGAATAAAATTAATTATTTTTTTATTTTATTCCCATCATTAATTAGTATATTAATAATTTTTTATAAATTAAATTAATATATATTAATATAAATAAAGAATAAAATGATAAAGTTTACTAGTACATTAATGATTTCTTCATAATTGTGTAAATGAAAAGTACTCATATAATATGAACCAAGGGAGGAACAAATTTATTGAATTGTTACAACTTTTGACGTTAAATTTGTTGAATTGTTACAACTTTTGACGTATTATTCTTTCGTTGTACAAATAAAGTGCCTAAACTTTGTGGATATTCAGGTCATCCATCACTAGTTTGTTTCTCAAACTCCCTTTTAGTGTTGAAAAATTCTTTAAAACTAGAGGCATGGATTTCTTGTTGCTTGTTCATTTATTTATTTATTTGGTGGGGTGGGGAGGCGAGGCGCTAGCAAAAAGTGCATATACACCCTTCAAGTTTTTGTAAATCTAATAAGATACCTAAATTATGAGATCGGCCTATATATTTTCTATAAACAATATACATTTTTTTAGCCAAGCTTTCTAGAGAAATTAGAATAGGACTATATGTCAATAATTCCTGTTGATTTGGATTTGAAATACTTTACCTATCGTACATCGTTAACCGACTTGTTCGAACTTCTGGCAAAACAAAAGTATTTTTAAAAATGCTTATTTGAGCTATTGGAGATATTTAATCAAATTTTTAGAGAAAATAAGTATATTTGAATAATAGCAAAATGTATGAAATTCTTTTCTCAACAATGCTTTTAGAACTTTGGCCAAATACAAATCTCAATTATGATATTATTGAAAATATTTTCTTAAATTTGATTATCTAAACAAAACTATGATTCTCTAATAATGCTCACAAGGTACTGCATATGTTCTATATTTTATGTGAAATCATTTCTTTTTTAGTTTATATCTAAAAGAAATATCACTTTACTCTAATTGAAAATAATTTAATTATAAAATTTCTCTTTTATATTCTATGAAATGACTTTCGATCATACAAATTAGGGGTGTATATCGGTTGATTTTATACATTATTTGTTCGGTTTATCGATTTTTAATTTCTAAATATACTAAACCAATAATAAACTAATAAAATAATTTTTATCGATTTTCGATTTATCGATTTTAAGTCCTTAACGGTTCGACTTTTGATTTACCCGATAAAAATGATAATGAGAATTTACATTAATAAAAAGCAGATAGAGTACGAAAAATATGTTTACAAACTTACGAAAGCTACAATTAGTTAATTACAAATTAAAATACTAAAGTGAATGACTAATAACTTTAAGTACTATAAAGATTAAAATATGTAAAGTATTGCTATAGTGTCCTATTACGATTAAATTACTAATATTTAATATTTACAAAGGAGTAAAATAGTAAATTATTATAATCTTATTGTGTTATTGATTTACCTGATAATCGATCGAATCAATAAATCAATAATCTTTTATTTTAAAATCATTAAAAATCCGATAACCTAATAATCCAATAAGAATAAGCTAATAATTTTTTTATCGATTCAATTTATTGATCAATTCAATTTTTACTTACCCTTAATATAAATATTTAAAAATTATTTTAAACCACAATTTTTTTAACAAAAATTAGCGACGTATTACTTTTGAAGATTAGAGGGTTTTATCCAGAATTACATGAAAACACAAGGGTGAATGTGGAATTCTTGGTAGCATGTTCGGCTATGTAACAGTTGTTTATAAGAATGGAAGAAGAAAACGTATTCCTCTCCTCCTATGTCGTAACTGACAGATTGTGAGCCTGTCTGCATGTGCTTTCTGCTCTTCTGGTTTTTTCTCACAAAGTCTTCTTCTCTTTGTCTTCTCCTTTTCCAATACTAATCCTTTTCTTTCATAAAAAGTCAAGACATAAATAAATTAAAACACATTTAATTTAATTAATTACCCAAAAACCCTCCAGGCCCCTACAAAACCAGTAGTTCTTATATGTGCCCTTCACAAACATGCCTACTACTAGTAATTTTTATTCGACTTACATAAAGCTAAACTTCTTCACTAAAGTCAAGCGGTTCCTTCAGATTAAGGCAAAATCATTTCAACCGTCTGATCATCAGACGGATATCACTTCAGAAATTTCCATTGTGATTGAAGAAAAGGGGGAAAAGGGTATAATGGGAAAAGAGGGTGATAAAGATAATGGGTTGGTGGTTTTGCAAAAATCAGTGAAGAAACTTCACTTTGGAAGCTGGGAGGAAAAAGAGGCGGCGGCCATAGAGATAAAGAAGTTGGCTAAAGAGGATTTGAAGAGGCGGAAATTCATGGCGGAGCTCGGCGTGATTCCGCCGCTTGTAGCCATGGTTGCTGGTGGTTCTGATCAGGTGGTGTTGCGGCGGCAGAGATTAGCGGTGCAAGCACTCACCGAGCTGGCTAATGGTTCTTTCACGTAAGTTTATTTATTTATTTTATCAGTATAAATAATTAATCACTTTTTTTTATGTTAAATCATTTTCGATCAATTATGATCATTTCTTCTTCTCTTTTGAGCATGATCCATCGAAGAAAGGTTTTTTTTGGTAAGATCTATATATATATTTTATTTTTAAAAATTTTATTTGTGGGATTACACTATAAATTTATAATGATTTATCATTTTACTTTAATGTGAGTTTTTTTTTACTAAAAGTGGAACTCAAATGTTCATCACCCTAACATTTTATCCCATCTTTCATGAATTCTACTGATTTTGTAATTTAAATTGCACTATTCATTTCTGAACAGAAACAAAAAATGACTTATTTTCTGTATCATGATTTTCTTTCATAATTTTTTATTACCAAAAATAAAACCATGAATTACAATCTTGAAGATCAATAAGTTTAATTATATTGAATAGAAGGGACTTAGATGAATTTTGTCTGATTATCTAATTAAGATACGTGCAAAAGGCTCTAGCATCACCGTCATAAACCCAAAACAAAAAGTACTAACATTTATGATATCAGATTAATGTTTGTCTGGTGAGCTGAAAGTTTTGGTTGAGATTCTTAAAATTCATCCCATATGGCTAGTGGATTCATAGTGCGTAAAATGACGTGGCGGGTGTTTATTGGATGTTTAACTAACTACATAAAGGGAATAATAAAAAATTGGAGCCCACAGGCCACTTCCCGTGGCCAATTTTTGACTTAAAACCCACAGTGTGGCACGTGAGATTTGGTGTTGGAAATATCCATTTAAGTGCCCAAGAAGTACATGATACCTCTAATGGACCAGCCATGAAATTTTAGTGCCCCTAGTAACATGAATCCAAACAAAATCTAAATGGTAATTTAAACAAGGGACACTATTAGTCCTCTTCATTTGAATGCCTTAAATATATAGGTTATCTGTATGACTAGGAAAGCAATTAGTCAATGGATTTTGTCAACTTGACGTTATAGCCGTAATATTTTGGAAGCCTTAAAAATTCAAGGATAAGTTGTTGAGTCAACTTGACTTTCTAGCCATAACATTTTGTATTATCTGAAAAAGACTTTATGTGGTGTGGCCATATTCTTGTGCTAATGATGAAGACGGTTGAATCGACCCTATGATCATAGCGTATAGTTGCTTTCAACTCAGCTTTTCACTTAATCAACTTGGAGTAATTTCGTGAAAAAAGTTTTGTCGCGATCATTCTTCACATGGAAAGGATAACATTTTCCTTCTACTTGCCGAGAGTTTATTAAAAACAACCTCTATAATATCTCGGATCTCACCTGAGTTTATTGTTACTGTAAGTGCGTTTACTATCTAGCGCAATGTAGTAGTCATAACGGGGTTAAGTTTTGGAATAATTTTTACTTTTATGAACGTACTATTCTATATTGTCTTTTATATTATTTATCAGACGATGTAATTAAAGTGTAGTGGTTCTCGTATTAATTAATTAAGAATTAGGAAAAAAAATATCCTACTTATGTTGACCTTCAGCTCGTAGCACTAATCTGGTTAGCCGAATCTTACTGACTTCTCACTCTCAATAATTTTTAGAATTTCTCTGGTTATTTATTTTTGAGGACCCCCACATGATAGGGAGACCCCCTACCCCAACTTTAGTTCCTAACCATTTTTCTATCATCTTCTAAGTTGTTGGTTGACCAATAAATTAAATATATAACTAAGGAAAGTCATAAAATTAGGTCCCTAAAGCTTGATTTTATTCTATATTTCTGATTTGGCCATGTTAATGGGTTTGGGGTTGTTTCATAATTCATTTGTTTAACATTGTTCTGTTTTATTGGTTCCCTTTTTCAGTAACAAGGCTCTGATGGTAGAAGCAGGAATCTTATCAAAATTACCCCAAAAAACAGACAACTTAGATGGAAACACTAGGCAAGAATTTGCAGAATTGATCTTGCCTATATCATTATTAGCCAACACACAATTCAATATGGATTCCTCAAGAATCATTCCATTTGTAGTCAGCATTCTTGATTCATCAAGTACAAGTGTTGAGACTAAATGTACATGTCTAGGGACATTGTACAACATATCCTCTGTGTTGGAAAATTCCGCCAGTTTGGCAACTAATGGAACAGTGAATACTCTATTGAGGTTGTCTTCATTGAAGGAAGTATCAGAGAAAGCACTAGCCACATTGGGGAATCTTGTGGTTACCCTAATGGGAAAGAAGGCGATGGAGGAAAATCCGATGGTCCCCGAGAGCTTAATGGAGATAATGACATGGGAAGAGAAGCCGAAATGTCAAGAGTTGTCGGTGTACATTTTGATGATTCTGGCTCACCAAAGTTCAATGCAAAGGGAAAAAATGGCCAAGGCTGGTATTGTCCCAGTGCTTCTTGAAGTGGCATTGTTGGGTACTTCTTTGGCTCAAAAAAGAGCATTGAAATTGTTACAATGGTTTAAGGATGAGAGGCAGAGCAAAATGGGGCCTCATTCAGGGCCACAAGTAGGAAGGATGCCAATTGATTCATCACCAATGAGTCCAAGATCTGTTGATGAAAGCAAGAAATTGATGAAGAAGATTGTGAAACAAAGCCTTTATAAGAATATGGAAACAATAATTAGTAGAGCCAATGGGGGTAGTGAATCTTCAAGGCTTAAGTCCTTAGTTGTTAGCTCAAGTTCTAAGAGTTTGCCTTACTAGGAATATGGATCTTTTAATCATCTTGCACTACTTGTGCAATGGTCTACATGAATTGTTCATTTCTTTGTATCATATGAAAATATTTGTCATGAACGACGAAGGAGGAGTGATAGAATAACCATACAACAATAGTCTGATGACTCGTTCATATATGAGGAAGTAGAAGCAAATACATGATTTGAACTTTGATCGTATCAAATTTAAGATTTTACCATAACTCATTTGATATTTACTTGTATTTGCTTAGTACTAATTTTTCATACATATACAAAGGTTTGCATTAAAGCTAGTGGATTCATTTGAACTCATACCTACCCTTTACATATGTCCAGGTGAAGTAGTACACTTTCTTCCTTTAATTCAACACAAGCATTGCTTATGACTTATGAGTAACAATGATTTATTTCCATCATTCATGTTTTGTTATAAAGGTTTGTTTTCCCTCTCTGCACTCCTGTGCGATGGAATATTTGGGGTTTTCCAAATACAGAAATAGAGTGAATTACAATTGCGTACATGAGTGGCTTTGAGCAAATTTTAGAAGTAAAACTTTTAAAGGGTTGAATAAGTATGAATTCTTTATAAAATTAAATTTTGGTTTAAATAGTAATTATTCCAACAACTAAAAATTATTTACAAAAATCCGACCAAACACACTACAATGTCAAAATTTTTTAAATAAAATGAAAAAATATTTTCAATAGTATGTAATAGCTCATATATTGGATCTAGTATATATAGTATAGATATAACTATCTACTTTGAGAATAAATTTGATTGTATGTTTTAAATGAATTGGTCAAGTTAGGTGCTTTTAGTAACTTTTAAAGATTAGAAGCACTTATAAACGATATTTATAAAATATTCATTCAAACTATAAGCTTTCTTTTTGCATATGTGATACTGAAGTCATGATTTCAATTCTCGATTTTAGATCAGTGTTTAGATATGTTATTTGAGATTATGATTGAAATCTCAAATTCTCAAAACAACAACATTATTTGCAATTCCAACAACTTTTTGAAATATAAAGCTTGACTCATAAGTTTGACCAGCATTTTAACTTTTGTAAAAAAAGTTCGCACTTAATATGAAGAGCTCATATCATGTAAAAAAAGTATGAGTCTTTATAAAATTAGTATATTTGAAAGTTTGATTATCTCAAGTATTTATTTATAAAAAGAACAGGGAGATGTTTCATTTATCAATACAACACTTTAGAATATTACGATATCTAATTTAGTAATTATGATTTATTTATTTAATAAGATTATGTAAAAATTGATAAAACTTTGATAATTTTCGTAACTTGTGAGATTCTTATATATATATATATATATATATATATATATATATATATAAAATTATAATTGAAAAAATTTCAATTATATATATCTAAATAAAATTTTAACTTTCTATCATAATTTGACATTGCCTAACTAAACTAGCCCTAGATATTTTTTTCAATAAAAATTGATCAAACACAACTCACGGCCACAGAGAGAACAGAAAGGTCCCAAATCCTAGTGAGTCGTAGTCAGTTTTTTACTTTGTTTTCAATTTGAATTTATTATGAATGTTGGGCCCTGTCACCTCGTACCCTTTTGGGACACGCGAACCAGGAAGCATATAGTCCTACACCTATTAAATTTCTACTGCATGACGGACTTCCTACTCCTATTAGGCTCCTCCTCATCCTCCTATAATTTGGGTTATTTGTTCTTTTTTTTTTCCTACAGAGCTTCCTGTCTCCAACTAATGGTAAGTTATCAACTTCAATTCAAGAATGATCGACTTGTTTTGTTTCATTTTATCTTTTCTTTTTGTTGTTGTTAATTAATCATCTTCCCCTTTAATAGAATGTTATGTGAATTATATTACGAACTGCTTTGTTCTTGTTGAATTGTTTGTTCTGTTTGGTCTTTCATAACGTTAATTTGGGTAAAGATGGAACCTTTTTCGGATTTCATTAGTTGCATCAAGTGAGCAAGGTAAGGAGTAGTGTATTTGTTTCTTTCCACAAATTTGAGATTAACATTGAGACTTCTGCCGCTCCAATTTTAGTATAATTCTGTTTATTGGGGTTTCCGAGGATATTTGATTTTAGCAAACGCATTACTTGTTAAACTAATTTAGGGATAATTTCACTTGATGCCACACATTGCTGTGTGGTAAAGAAAACAGTCGATTGTTGAAATTTAAAACTAATTTTGTACTTAGGAGGAAGTGCATTGGAGAAATAGTATCTAAATGTGTGGTGTAGTGATCAACGACGGTAATTGTGCTGGTGCAAGGTTGCATTTACCTTGTGGGATAGTCACAAGATGGTCCGAATACCATCTTCATGAGAAAAGAAAAGGGTTATTTACCAACAAAAAGGAAAGGTTGAAAAAGCATAAGAGAGAGTATGGATATAAAAGTGTTTACTCATCAAATATGTAAGATGATGCGAGTCTAATTCATTAGAACTATGTTGTTTCTTTTTTTTTCCTCATTTAAAGGAAAAAAACAAGATTGAACTATACTCTTGTATCCCATGCCTGCATTTGTTTATCTTGCAATTATATTTGAATGTCAGATAAATCCATCTTCCAGTTCTTGTTTTTGTATTGACACTTAATGAAGCATGTCACGAGATAAATATGGTTGGATGTATGTATGAGATAAAGAACCAAGGGAGTTGATTAGACAAGACATGACACAACTTTTAGTTTACTGTGGACATCACCCTAGATAGGAAGATATGAAGATCTCAAATCAGTATAAAGGTTAGTAGGTAGCAGAGTGTGATCTCCCAATGGGTGGGAGACGCAGAGGGGTTAGCTCCATATTCTCTTCTCCGTATAAGTAGTAGTGTTTAGTAATTGTGTAGTTTCTTATTTTCCTATGCGTTCTACCATTTGTTTTCTTCATTTTGTTTTGTATCTTCATATTTTTTTGCGATTTTTTCTTCTTGCAACCTTTATCCACATAACTTCTCTTTTGAGCCGAAAGTCTATCGGAGACAATCCCTCAGAGGTAAGGTCCGCGAACATCTTTCTCTCCCCAGACCTCACTTGTAAGATTACACTAGTATGATTTTGTTGTACTTAAAGATGCGTCCTTTTTTTGAGTGCAACAACATGCTAGAGCACATTACTGGCTTTCTGTTTGTCTAGTAACTGGTTTCTGTCTTGGGAGAGTAGACACGCCAAGCAGGGTGCAACATCACTAGTATTGACATGGATGAAGTACTCCATACACCCACATATGCATTTAGTTCATCAGAGAGTTGCTCAGCCTGTTGCTCAATCTGATTCAATTATACATCAGTTCTCTTATTTCATCCGGCGTGCCATTATTATTCATAATTGTTCATTTGAATTGAAGATAACAGTTCTTTGGCCTTAGAGCAGGAATTGTGTTTGTGTTCTGACCATGCTAATCATTCAGATATTTAGTTCGTAATGGACTTTACATGTAGAGGCAGAGCCTGGCTCGACAAAATTGAGGAAAAGCTGGAAAGTCTGTGTTCTGAAGTTGAGGCTAGATCTCAGGTATCATTAATTGGCCTTCCATCTCAAGTGCCATTTTTTCTTTGGCTTTTAGTCTGTTACTTCTTTTAGCTTTCCTTTTCTCGGTTTTATTTTCCTTTGCAAATCAAATTGGAATATCCAGAGTGTTACATGTTGGAGGACACTCCAATTGGTGCTTTCATGCACATATATGTGCAAAATACGCGGGCATACATTTTATCCAAATTACCATCTCTTTGGTGATCTTATTAGTCTTTCTGTTCCTGCAATAATAATGGATCTCCGGAAGAGGGTAGACTGCAGCTAACTATAAATTGTGGTATCATGTAAAATCTGCACCTAGTTTTTTTGTGAGTTCTGGGTAATAAAATTAGGTTTCTGCCAGTTTATGATGTTTTTTGAGGCTTGATATGCTTTTGTTTAGTTCATTGATTGTGTGTTGGCAGGAATTTGTTGAAAGCCAATGGCAGAGAGTGGGTGCAAATCTGAAACAATTTTGTATAGAGGTTATTCTAGATGTACTCCCCTCATCTTTGCCAAATGCCCAGGAGGAGACCAGTAATTCATCGTCAGAACAAAATAGCGAAGAACAACTTCCAGCTTCTGACCTGTCAAACATCAGTGTGCAAGAAGATAATAAGGATGAACTTTCCCGTTCAAACTCGTCTTCCCCCAAGTTCGCTGTGGAATCTACAGAAGGAGTGCATGTTGATTCCGCAATTAAGCCCCGAGCAGATAAGGCGATGAAGTGGTCTGTTGAGGATTGGGAAAAGGTACTCTGTTTTACTGGTAAAAGTTCAGCAGTAGTTGCTTCTACTGAGGAAACTCTAGAAAGGGCACTTTTCTGTGAGGGTGATAATGGAGTTGAAGTTCCTGATGAATCTTCGACAATTGCATCATCAGTTGAATGCGTAGAATTTGATCCTTCTATGCAAGAAGGGAAAACTATAGATTTCACTCTTCATGGTCCTAACACTTCGAATGTTCCATCATTAACTTGTTCAATTTATTCTACTGAGACACAAGAAAGTGCTTTTCCCGAAATAAATTCTAATGCAACACTTCCAGCAGTATCAAATGGTATGTTTTCCCAAGTCTTGAGACTGGTACATCTTCTTGTTGGTTGTTTATGATGTTAATTTTTTCCCCTTTCTGTATAACTTTTTCTCCCTCAACTATCTGTTCCCTCCATTTGATTAGTAACCTTTTTTAGTTTCTTGTCAATTTTATATGACAATTCTTCCTTGGTAGCTTTGACTACTATCCTTTTTTCTGCTTTTGTGCTGATAATTTAATCGTTCTGTAAATAGCGGCTCAATTAGAAAGCATTGTTTTGACGGACTCGGTAATTGCTGTATGTGAAAGGTACTTATTAGGAAAAAAAAGATTGTTGTACAGGAAACTACATAGAATTGATAATTGATTTGTGCTGGCCAGACATGACCACATACTGCTAGTCTTTTTTGTCGGGACTTTATTAACAGCTTGAATGCTTGTTGCCTCATTTGGAGGCAGTGAAATAGTCAGCATTCGGACTGCCATCGATACAGTTGAATTTCCTCTTGCTTTTGACTTTTTTTTGTTCTTTTGTTGAATATTGATTTTTCCTCATTTGATTTAATAAGCTTGTATGATGGATGGAAGGTGGTAGGAGGTGAAATGGAATCTCCACTTAACGGTTTAAGCTGATGACTTAACACTGACCCAGTATAGAAGATCCTCTTCTTATTTTCATAGAATTTCCCCACCTAAAGAACTTCCTTCCTTTAAGGTAGCCCTTGTTATGTCTGGCTCTCCTTTTAGTTCTAGCTGTGTTTATTTTTTTGACTCTTTTAATGTTGTGTCCGTTTAAGTTCTTTTCTTGGTTAAGCTATAAATCCTTGTTATACATGCCTAAAGGAGAAGTGTAAGATTGAGAAATCATTGGCCCTGTTTCTAATGAATGAACAATGCAGGAGCATCTGTGGAGCATTTTGTAAATGAACTAGCGAGTGACCTGGTTCCTGAATTGGAGTTTGATGGAAACTGCGTTCTGGTAGATAAGGATGATCTTTCTTCAGGATCTGAATTTCATGGAGCTCGTATCTCTCACAAGGTCTTGTCTGCTGCCATAGCCCTGGTTTTATATTTCTGCATCAGATGCATGTCACCTCCCTTTTGTTTATGTATGTTTAGTCATTTATTTACTGTGTGTTTGGAGGTTGCAGTTGAGTATACGCTTGGGGGCTAATTGAATCTGAAACGTTATAACATTGGATGCAGTGTTTATCATTTGCTTTTCTGAGAGTTTGACTTATGATTGTTTTGCTTTCAGAAAAATATGCCAAGGCTAAAGGTAAAACCAGGAAAACAGAGAACCAACGACGCAACCAAATGTGGGGATCTCAGTGTGGAATTAGAGGAATCAAACGCAGAGTGCAAGTTAAAATCTTCTCCAAATGACAAGTTGGAATGGTCACAAGAGGGATTTTGTGAATCAGATTGGGAGATCATCTAAACAGATAAGCTCCATCCAGCGACAATCATCTTGGCAAATAAGCTTCAAATGAAGCTCCAGGAACAGTTGATAGAGATTTACTAAATAAGCTTCAAACACAACTTTCTGATTTGACATTCCTTAGGCAACTCACATTAATCTGCTTCTTCAGATTTCTCAAGATGAATGCTTTATATTTTTTATTGATCAGTATAAGTAATATTTTTGCCTCTACAATTGTTGACATTCCATAATTTTAATTACATTTTTTCTATAAGAATGAATTATCGTAGATTTACGTTATTGAATTTTAAATTCTAGATGATTACACGCACAAAATAATCATTCAGTATCTATTTGGCCCTTTTTATTATCAGTCCACTCTTAAATTTTTTTTTATTTAAAATTGTAGTGATATATTTATTTGTTTTCAAATTGTATAATTTAATTTTTTTATTTTTCTAATTCAAATAATGACATCTTATTCCAAATTATGATTTTAATTTTTTTTAAATGTATAAAGAGCAATCATCTTGATGATTTTACTCTTTTTGTCTTATTTTATGTGGTCCTATCTTTTTTTTATGTATCCAAAAAAAATATTATCGTACTTAAATTAAAAAAAATTAATTTTAAAATTTTCACACAATCATATAATTATTTAAGAATAATTTTAAATTACAACTTTCAAAAAATTTTAAACATTCTGTCAAGTGATTGGGCCGAGTATGAAATTCACTCATATTTCACGCTCTTGCTTAAAAGAAGATATTATTCAGGCGACAGAGAAATTAAAAAAACGGAAGAGAAATAGAATAAAATAACAAGAGGAGGCAGTGAAGAGAATTGTCCGTTTATTGGTATGTTTGAATCTGGTACATGTGTTAGAATTGAATATTGCTTGCATTAGCAAAAGCTAAGGAGACTTGGGGGTTGTGTATGGTATAAATAGAGAGCGACAAGTATGGCGGACAGTTATTTGGGACCCTCTCCACTTCTCAAGCCCCCTTCTTTATACACCTTTCCTTTCACCTTTTCCCCATTTTCAGGTTCCCCAAAATCTCTTTCTTTCTCATTAATGGCCTCTAATTGCTCTTCTGCTCGTCACTGTAATCGCTCATCTACTGCTTCCTCCACTACCCATCAACCTTCACTTCTTGTTTTCTCAGGTACATATATTGCGCTTTTTCCCTTTTTGTTCGCAAGATTGTTCGATTTATTTGCTTAATTGATTGGTCGGGTGTGAATGTTGAGTCTTGAAAAGTACCCACAAACCAAAAAGTTCACATTTTAATTGTTACTGAGATGAGAATTGGGTATTTTGAATGCTAGTTGTTTTTGGGTACTTATTTATGCGTTTACTTGCAATATCAATGTATTTCCCTAATACGTTTTGGTTGTCAGTGATAAATGTGGGTAGAAAATGTAGGCAATGTTTAGACTAGGAAGTTTAAGAGGAATTGGATTTGTCAAGTTAATCTGCGATTTCAACTAAAATAATTGGATCCTTCCCAATTCAGCTTTTATTTTTTGCTGTATTTGTTTGACAATATAGGAAGTAGATAAAGTACCAAGAAAGGTCATTTGGTTGGTGTTGGATAAGAAAGGAATTTCATATTAGATATATAAATGCCATAAAGGTGTGTATGAAGGAGCCATGGCTAGTGCAAGAAATATAGTAGGTATTATTTGCTGATTATATTGTGCTTATTAATGGAACCAATGAAGATGTCAACCAAAAGTTCGAACGATGGATAAACACTCTAGAGAGCAAGGGTTTTAGGATAAGTAGAAGTAAGACTAAACGAATTGTATTAGAAGTCAAGTATAAGAAGAGTGAAGTTGAGATAAGATTATACAGGATTGTGGTGCCTTATGGCAAACTATTAAGATATTTAAGCTTGATGTTCCAAGGTAATCGTGTCATAGATGAAGATGTTACAATAGAATAAAATTGGACAGTTGAAAAGGAGAAGTTCTACCACAGTGTCATGTGTGATATAAGGATTTTTATCAAAGTGAAATGTTAGTTTGGTAAAGCATTTATAAGATCAACAATGTGATATGGGAGTGAATGTTTGATCAGTAAAGTCCAAATATTCACAAGCTATGCTGCTTAGACTCTTCAAAATTTTCAACAAGCTCATGTCAGATTCTCCTAAAATAGTGTATTTTTGAAGAATCTGACTATAGCAACATTTTTTTGGAGACCCCAAGCAACATAGTCCACAAGATGAGTGTCATGGAAATATTGATGCTAAGGTGAATGTGCAATCATATAAGATTAGACAAGATACCTTATCAGGAAAAAAAAAGATTAGACAAGATTAAAATATGATCACATTCGATAAAAGGTGCAAGTAGGATAATGAAAAATAAATTGAAAGAAGGTCTCTTGAGAAGGTATAATCATGTCCAACATCGACATAAGTAAAATTGGTGCATGAAGGTTTAAAAACTGTTCAAAGTAGGACTAAATTCTATGTTGCTCAGACTCATAAAAATGGCGATGAGTGTGTGTGGAGTCCTCCAAAATTATTACATTTTTTTAACGATTTGATATGTGTACGACAATAATTTATGGAGAGTCTGAGCAACGTAGTATAAAATCACATGTACGAAAATTGTCTTGGAAAACCCACAATCCCTAGGAATACGTGTTAACCTCACCAAAAATAGGGTACAGCGGAAGAAAAAGATTTATACAAGAGATACCGTATCAGTTGGGAATAGGATTTTGTCATGTTAGTACATTTATTCTAAGGGTCTTTTAGTGCTGTCAGGATCTCTATGTC
Organism: Solanum sejunctum; assembly: GCA_025642045.1. Taxonomy (NCBI): domain Eukaryota; kingdom Viridiplantae; phylum Streptophyta; class Magnoliopsida; order Solanales; family Solanaceae; genus Solanum; species Solanum sejunctum. The sequence continues at coordinate 15,635,330 of JAOTQJ010000049.1, forward strand.
TGTAGAAAAATATAGTGAACTTTTAGTATTTTTTATTTTTAATTTGTTTAAATATTGGTATGAAATGAGCTTTAATGTAGCAACATGTCAGCGAGGATTCGAATAGCTGACCTCAACTTGCTTGTGATAGAGGAGTAGTTGTTGTATTATATATACAGCGAGACTCTTGATGGCTACTTTCTGAGAACTGAGTACTGCTACAGGTGGAACTGCATTTAATGGTGTGGTTGAAGAGCTTAAGAAGCTAACTACATGTGTAGCTCATGTGCTCCCTGTTTCTGATGATGGAGGAAGTACTGCTGAAATTGTTCGTGTTCTTGGTATGGTTAAAAGTCCCAATCCTTTTTATTCTTTATCTTTCCTTTTTGGCACTCTGTTTGTGTTCACTAAACTGGTGCATCTGAAAATTAGTGTCAGCAGTATTAATAAGACATGACTTCCCCATGTGAAATATATTTGGGCGTGTGATAGTTTACGTTGCATTTTTTGGTTTGCTTTGGACTGATATCTAAAGAGGTATACTGACTTAATCTTTGTTGGGAGAAGTACACAACACTTTCTCCAACTATATCTAGAAATATGTAGGCCTTCTCAAGCGAAAAAAGAAGTTTCTTCAGAAAATAAAGTGATGTATGACGTTGGTTGTGTTGCCGACTTCAGTTATGTTAATGAGTTTGTTTCCCTGTTAAGTTTTTGCACCATCTTTACGCATGTTTTCTAGCAACACGAATGAAAGACAGAAAAGTTGACAGTGAATATTTAGGTGGTCCTGCTGTTGGAGATATACGATCAAGATGTTTGAGATTGTCTGACCAAAGCACTTCAGAGGCTCGTGCAGTCCGAATATTGCTTGGTCATCGTTTACCTCTTGAGCCACCAAGAGCCAAAATGGAATGGTAGTTAAATCCAGATAGTTCGTGTAACATCTTTCATTACTTCTTTTCATTTTCTCTACGACCCTATTGGATTCTTCTCCAAGAAATACTTTGAAACAAAAATGCTGATGATATTCTTATCGTGGAATTTCTGGGTACAAGTCGTCTTCTTATGACTGCTCAGTGGGTAAAATGTTATCAACACAGATTAGAAGGTTATATAGAAAAACTGCTATGCAATGAGAATTGGTTACTTGGGCTAGACTCAGGTGGAGCATTAACTTTACCAGATTCTCAATGTGGTGAGACAACAGATTGATCTTGAGGAAAGAACAAAAGTGTTGGATATATTTTGGTGCAGATCTGGTTCTCTGGGTTTGTAAACACCTGAACAATAACAATGGCTTTAAAATTGAAGGATGTAGAAGAAACCCATACCTGTCAGACAGGGCTGCATATAAATGACCTAGAAGAAATAAAAGATTCATAGTAAGAATTAATCTCAGAAATTTGATAGAAAGAAGATATAAGCTTAGGAAACTACCTAGGTCTTGACTGCTTGGAGTAGTAACACACCCTCATAAATGTGAACATTTTACTAAAATGATGGCATCTTAAAGAGAAAAACGAAAGAAGGATAGGAAGAAAAGAAGGATATAAACAGAAATAGAAAGAAGAAAAGAAAAACAGCAGTTCCTTTGAGAACCCTATCATCTTTTAAACTGTTCTACTAAATTCTGTACCCACTTGTACTTGTTAATTAATCATGACAGGTATGAAATTGTGGAAGGCAGCCATGAACTTTGGCAAGGTGTCTCCAAACCATATAGGGAAACTATAAGAGCTTTCTTGGCTTACTTCCAGGATCAGGTTGGTCAATCTGGTACAACTATATAATAAACTGCTTTGGGTTATCTTTGCTTTTTAAGATGCTTTATTGCCTTGAAAATTATCTTGCAGAATTTTGTTGGGATAATCCTCTTTCTTAGATGTTGCTGACTTTGCTCTTCATCATTATTATGCTATTTAGTTCATCTTTGTCTTTTGTTGGTGGACAATTTTTGCATCCAATGCTTATTGCTGCATTAGATAAATTTCTGTATATATGTAACATGTTTTTTTGTCAGTTTAGAGGGGGGGAGTTGCATCTAAGAGCACAAGTTGCCAATTTAGGTAGAATAAGGAGTTCCAAAGTCCGTATGGAATGGATGACTATACCTAAAATTAGTGGTTAAGCAGTGCATTTTAACCCATAGCCCAAACTGCCATGCTGTAATTCTGTAATATAAATGAAGTTCTGATTCTTGTTTATGATTTTAATTATCAAGAATAGGTTCCCTAAAGCTTCATTGGGCCTAATAACACCTATTCCTGTCCTAATCTGGACGTCTTTGTTGTTAGTAAGGTTATATAGACCTTCAGTTTAGATTGCCTCCTTCCAATTAATGATTTCATGATAGGGGACTGGGTTGATTATGTTGAATCAGACTTCTGCTTATGGCGTTTTAGGGCGAATGAACCAACCAAACACTAATTTATGGCGGTTAATTTGCAGCTTGAGTGTATAAATATTCACCTCTTGAGCACTTATACTAAATGGTCAAATTATTGATGTTCCTTCAAATTCTATATTTTACCTTATCAAAGAATTGATGTTTCTTCAATGTTTATTGTTGTACCAGCATTCCATGGCATTGAAATCAGATAATATGGTCGAAACTTCTGAAGCTATTTGCTGATTGTTGTGGTCATACATAATGATGGAACTTCCACTCGAAGTAGAAAATACTTTATAGTTGCTCATTAATTGGGTCTTTTATGTCCTCTTGAATGATTGCCTTTTAAAGTTGTTGGATTTTCTATTGAACCGGCTGTTGTCTCTTTCTGTTTCCAGATTCTCCGGCGTTCAGATGAGTCTTTCTGTTTCAGCAATGGGAGGTATCTTACTAATTCTGTATAGCTCAATATTATCCTCTAATCATTGTTCTGGGTGGTTTATTCTCGGCAATGCTTGTAAATAGTGACTGAAGGAGGTAACAAGACCTTATTACACTTGCAGTATAGGAAACTTCTTCTTTGCTGGAGCACGCATATTCTTCCAGTCTCTAGATGCAGCAATCTTTTTGTTTTCACGGGTTTCGGAAATTCCAGCAGAAAGTTTTGTTCTTCCTGTGGTATCTACAAATGAAAGGCTTACCCTGGGATGTGAGTTATGGGTATGACCTCTATATTATCCAAAACAGTTATCTAACCTCTCCTTTCTATGTCTCGATCTTTAACTATTCTTTCGGTACCTTCATCATCGGAGCCTTCTTTTTATGTCGAGGTTTGTATTTTGGTCATCCTTATTGGTTATAGACTATACATATATAAAGAGGCACAAAGAATACAGTTTCTCTTAGCATCTAATGCAAATGAATAGAATGCATGCTTTTGAGTTTCAATTAGTCGATTACATGCATTGATGTTTTTCTTGTGCCAGGAATATCTTGATCACTTTGTGTGGAAAGATCATGCACTTCTCCAATCTTCTTTCTTAATGGATGTGATCCAGTGAATGGAAAAATATAATTAGACAACAACAACAACAACAACAACATACCCAGTAATATCCCACAAGTGGGGTCTGGGGAGGGGAGATTGTACGCAGAC
>JAOTQJ010000049.1:15662587-15682759 GCA_025642045.1 Solanum sejunctum
ATATTCGAGTATTAAAACCTGTTTTGAGCAGCCAAATCTTCACATCATTAATTTTAACTCTTAGCAACTTCGACAATAAATAGAAAGAGCAACAGCAGAATTCTCGATCAATATCACTATTAAGCTTAACTGTTAACATACAGGAACATGAGAAAGTAACTATTCTAGCCATACTACATTTGAAAACAACTCCAAATCAATAGGTCATGTAGGTCTTCGACACTTGAACGAGACTATGAACGATTTAACGACAGCTAACAACAAACGTCAAACGACGAACCACAATATCTACTCACAATAACAAGAAAATTCCAATCAACAATGAACTAATGTAAATATGAACGGTCTTAACATAATTTCACAAGTTATATTTGGTCACAATATAGGAGATTCATGAGAAGGACGAGATTGGAGTATTACCTTTTATGGGGCAGCGAACTGGGGACGATGAGCTTAAAAACGGATTTCAACACCATCGAAATAGGGATTGTAACAACTGATTCGAATTTTCGGCTCAAATCGACCTAGAATCAATTAGTACTGCTAAGATTCTTGACCTTTGATAGTTGAGTATACTCCAATTTTCGTTTTCGTTCCCCTCTACTTTCGAACTTGTTCGAGTTTCTGGAAATCGGTGTGAGGTTTTTCTTTTTGACCAAAACTGACTAAAATTCGGTATATTTCTTTTGCTCGATTTTTCTTTTCGAATTCTCTCCTCTGTTCTTCTCCCTCCCTCCCATCTTCTAGGTCGCTCCTTTTAAAAACCCGAGAATCACAAGGGCCACATGGAATATTAGAGCAACGATCCTATTTCGCCAAGAGACGATGGGTTTGGGGAATTTTTTCAGGCACGCGTAAAGTGCGTCTGGTAGTGAAGGTGTGTGCGGTGTCAATTTTGACAGAGGGTTTGTTGGTGCGATTTGAATTGTAAGTGTGCGGGTTGGTCGGTTGAGGGAGGTGGCGGCTAGGGTTTGGGTTCAAGGTTGAGGGGAACGGGAGATGGGATCGGCGGCGACGGCTTGGAGGGGTTGAAGGGTTGGGACGGTGGCGGTTTTGGGTTTTTTGGCTTCTTTGGTTTTTGCTCTCACAGAATGAAGAAGAGGAGATATATCGGGCGCTTGGCCCTCACGCGCCCGTATATATTTTAATTTTTTTTTAATAATTGTTTAAAAATCGTCAAATACAAAATAAAGTTCAATGATAAATTTGACATCGTGGAGGGTAAAGATTGAGTGTCAACAGATGTTGCTTCCAAAGATAAGAAAAATAAGAAAATGTACATTGATATTAAAAAACAGTGACAACTTTTAACCCAAAATCAAGATAAAAAATTAAATAGAAAATAAAGGTTAAAAAGGTTAAAGATATGTACACTTTGATAAATAAAAATTCAAGTTTGTAAATATTATGTGGACTATGTCAAGAATGTAATAAACACTCTTAAATAATTTTTTTCTTACAATTTTTTCATTAAAAAAAATCATAAATCGACTAGTGTCAACTGTCAATATATATATAGGTGTTAAGCCCGCTACTCTGGACTAAATAATTAATTAATTAATTAAATTAAATTTAAGAATTTAATACTATCTAAACATAAGTCCTTATCAATGGTGACATGATCCAATGAATTTAAAAACAAGTAATATTTGTACAAAATACTTTTAGAATCAAACTGTGCTTTGATAATCATTATTTGTTCTTAAATTCATTGAATTGCCACAAATTAGTAAGTTTTAATATAATGACATATGATCAATTACTTACGATTGTCACATAATTAGCAATGACCCGCGTAGTACCATTATGATGATATATTGTGACTTGTGAGAAGAGGATTAGTAAGATACGAATATTTGTAGGGATTTCCAATATAACTATTATATTAATAATTACTATGATATGTTATAAAAGGAGGATTAGTATTATATATATTTTAAGTTTTTTTTTTAATTTATAAAATATTCCAATGATATATCCTGCACGTGCTTAAATCGGGACAAGTTGCATGTCCCATATCGTATAGATTTTTGTGATGAGCCTAGTGGGTAGATTGCAGAACTACTAGACGTGAGTTTAAATTTAATACACTAATAATTCAAATATTTTTTACAATATCAGAAAGCCCATCTGCAACATGATTGGATTGCGTATTCCAAGAAAGTTTAACGATAATGATTTACTTAAAAAATAAATTATTTTATATATCAAAATAATTCATTTAAAATTATTTAACTTTATTCTAAATGAAATAATGATTTAAAGTCAACAAATGTGTAAACTTATTTTAAATTACAAGTTTTTAAAAATGTTCTTTTTCAAAAAAAGAATCATGTACAGTTAAATAATGCTATATAAATTAGAATGAATATATATATACTAGAAATTAAAACTTGCAAATCTTGTATGTGCCAGCTTGAAATGATTGTGTATTAATTGTTTATATATAGTATTGTACAGTCATTTTAGTCTATTGTTAACTCCCATGTGAGTCTGCTTTATCAACATGCAAAGAAAACTATGATATACATAGCAATGCTGGAAAAGATCAAATGTTTCTTGGCACAAATTGTAGATATATGTCATTGTTGGGTGAAAGGTCATTTATGAGGACCTTTGAGCTGATATACAATTCCTAATATATAGGGGATTTTAATTTGTCCTAACTTGATGTGTTACAAAATGTCCAGGGAGCTGATAAACATCAAGTTTAATCGTATGAATAATAAATTAATATTGTGTTTATTTAATAAGTAAGAAATAAAGAACAATAACAACATATATAATATGCTTATTTTTCTTCTTTGGAATTGTATTTCCTAATCGAAGGAATTAATAACTACTTTTACTTTTTCATAAAAAATAAAGTCCTAGGAAGTAAACGTGACGTATAAAGGGATATGTAAATATATGATAATTAATTAGACATAACTTAATCTTAAAAGCTAGTTAATAAAGAAAATATTATCTAAATTCATATAAACATATCGCTAAATGCTGGTCCATTTTCCGAGCAATATGTAACTTTAACCCATTCTAACACATAAACCTTTCAAAAACTCATTAGTAAAAACGTATTTTCTCCGCTCATCACACTGAATTATTTTGAATTGTTTAAGAATATTTGTCTAATTTATAAAATAAAGAAATAAATTTACGCTTAGTTTTCACAACAACATAAATTATATCAACAACTACAAACTTTAAACTATTTGATTAAGTAAATACTTTTAACTATCAAATTATAAGTATCAAAAATATATCTAAACTATCTTTTTTTTTGAGTTTCATACCTAAACTATTAAGAGTTGAGTTTTTCAAACTATTAAGTGATAGTTTAGATATAAAAATTCACACTTTCAATAGTTTAGGTGTAAAACTCACAAAATAAAAAAAAAGAATAGTTTAAATATTTGTTTGATACTTATCTAAGTAAAAATCAATACAAACTCTTTCTATAAACACGGGAAAGATTCTAATCTGCAATGCTTATTTATTTAATTATCTGATGGCGCTGCCATAAATAATTTTATTATTTTATTTTATTTGATAATTAAATAAATTACGAGAAATTTTAAAACTTAACTTGATACAATTTATACAATCCAAATACCATTTGGGTGAATTTGTATCAACATAACTCACGATTTTGAACTGTCCAATCAAATTTAATCCAATCTTCCAATTTGACATGTTTTTTTTTTTTCTAAAAAGCACCTCATTGGTGGAGGATTAGGCTGATCCTTACCTTGAAAAAGAATAGATCTGGAGTTTTATCCTTATTACCTTGCCATCCCTACATATGTGACAACTCTATATATTTGAAATGGCCCATAAGGTGATGATAAGGTACAGTTGTCTCTAGTTAAAAATAATGAAAATGAGTGGTAAATCTTTAACTCTATTGGCCATTTCAATTATTGTTCTCCACTGGCAACACGGAGAGAAACAAAATTGCTTCACTATAAATTCAGGGGCTTAGCGTTGTTCACATACCAAGGAAAAAAAGAGTGAAAAAAACATTTATAAAATATCAATGTCTTGCCTAGCTGAGAAATGGGAGGAACTTAGTGGGAAAAACAATTGGGATGGGCTATTAAACCCTTTGGATGTTGATCTTCGTAAATACATTATTCATTACGGTGAATTGGCTCAAGCAACTTATGACACTTTCATTTCGGAGAAAGTGTCTAAATATGCAGGAGCTAGCAGATATTCGAGGGCAAATTTCTTTACTAAAGTTGGACTTGACCCAACCAAGTATCGCGTAACCAAATATTTCTATGCTACGTCATCCATTCCACTTCCTGATGCATTCATCACAAAATCAATTTCAAGAGAAGCATGGAGTAAGGAATCAAATTTTATGGGGTATGTTGCTGTGGCTACTGATGAGGGAAAAGTTGCACTGGGAAGGAGGGATATTGTGGTTGCTTGGAGAGGAACTTTGCAAGTGTTGGAGTGGGTGAATGACCTTCAATTTTTACTCATCCCAGCACCCAAAGTTTTTGGTGATGGAGGTTTGCTTCCTTTGTTTCACCCAATGGTGCATCATGGCTTCTATAACATATATACAACGGAAAATCCACGATCGCAATTTAATCAGACTAGTGTTAGGGATCAGGTACGCATGTTTAACTAGCTTCTTTTCATGCTTTTAATTAGTAACAATTCAATTCATCATTTTTTTTGTTCCTTAATTTTAGGTAATTGAAGAAGTGAAGAGATTGGTTGAGGAATATAAGGATGAAGATGTGAGCATAACAGTGACTGGACATAGTCTGGGTGCATCCCTTGCAACTCTGAATGCAGTTGACATAGCCTACAATGGAATCAACAAGTCAAGTAAAGGCAAGGAATTCCCAGTGACTGCTTTTCCATTTGCAAGTCCCAAAGTTGGAGATCTCAATTTTGTCAACGCATTTAACAAGCTGAAGCATCTTCACATCTTGAGGATTCATAACTTATTGGATGTTGTTCCGAAATACCCACCCGTTGGGTATTTCGACGTTGGGCAGGAAATAATGATTGACACCACCAAATCTCCCTATGTGAAGCCTCCTGGAGAACCTGTCAGCTGGCATTTGCTGGAGCCCTACTTGCATGGAGTCGCGGGCACTCAAGGAATCGGAATGTTAGCAGGTTTTAAGCTAGAAGTGAATCGCGACATTTCACTTGTGAACAAACAGTGGGACATACTGAAAGATGAACATTGTATTCCTGCCCTTTGGTGGTCTGAGAAGCACAAAGGAATGGTTCAACAAGAAGATGGAACTTGGATTCTCCAGGATCGTGATGAGTATGACTTCTGAGAGACTAATTGGATTTTATTTGAACTTGTTGCTTTGTTATTTCCTTTGATTTCATGTATTGTTTGAATAAAAGGTTTTCTTTAACATAGGAAAACCACTTCCTATTTTATATGTATGCAACTATTCTGGTTCCTTTATGATAATACGAGTTTTAACGTTGCTTATATTTCCTTATAAATTTGCTTCCAATTCTTCCTCCTAATTCCATGCAACACATGTTTGACATATCCTGGTAGAATCTGCACTCCAGTCCATTGAATCATTGCTGTCATGAGTCCTTTAATTTAGTCTAATCATATTGAAAAAATAGGTGGTGGTGTGTCTCTACAGCCTGAGCACACGATCCTATTTAGTCAAATACCTAGGGACAAACTCTTAAGTTCCTTTCATTACGATATTTCTGAATAAGTTCCTAGTCTAAAGGTTCACACAAACTACATGTTTGTGTTGGGTATTCCTTCAAAATCCTTATATTGGACACCAAACACAACTTCTTGAGTTTATCCCAGATAATAAGGATTGCTGGGCTAATTAATGTTTTCTTCTCCCAAAATATTGGGAGTTTCATTGATATCTCAAATAAAGAAACAAATTCATTTGGGCCTTTAATGTTCAAGAACAGAGTTGGGTCACATGCCCAATTCGGAAGAATGGGCTGGTTAATTCTTAAACAGCAAATTTCATAAATAGCAAAGAGAAGTAACTTAATTATATTTCTTAGTTACAGTTTATCTGATTATACTCCATAGTTATAACTTTATTTGTTATGGGTATTTTTGTCTATATATTTCACTTGTCAATATACAAACAAACTAAATATATACAAATTCAGCATATTTTTCATAACTTATACTCATCAAATGTATCAATAAATTGTATATAAATAGGTAGGGTAAATATATATAAATTTTTATTACTTATTTAAAAGATTAAAAATTAAAGACTTGCAATTATGAAAAACTAAAACTAAAAATCAACCCAAAATAAAAATATTTGTGTGAATGACCCTTTTAAATAAGTGGAACCCACCAAACTTAAAATAGTTGGATATTCATGTTCCGACGTGCTAATTTTGTTACTTACCCCTAAATTTCCATACATAGAGGTTGTACTCCACATGAATGATCCAAAACTAATGAAGTTGACTTTTCAATTGGGATCTCCGCTTTAATCAACATATTTTTTTCGTTAACTTTTTAAATTTAATATGGTATTTAAATAAAATTTTTAATTTAAAATAATTTTTAAATATTTATATGATTATTCATTAAAAATAAAAAAATTTAAGATTAAATTATTTTAAATTATAATAAAGTGGCATTTTTTGAAGAAATTAAAAAGGAAATGGTGCTATTTGACAGAGAGATTACTTGTAACTAAATGAAACAATGTGTTCCCCCCAAAAAGTGGAACACGTCGATTCCATTAAAACGTGTTACTTAATAAGTATGAATTGAGCATTATTGTTCCTTCCAATTAATTGACCTTCACATCTACTTGGATAACTTAGTAAGATTTTCACCTGGCTTGAACAAAAATCTTGGAGATGACCCATGTGATCGACAGACTTGAACATTAAGCATATTAATTCAATACCAAGAGGTATGAAAGCAAGGCTGCTCGAGGACTAATTTTAATTTTAAAGATAAATTGACATAAATAATCGTCCATGAAAATAATAGTCAACAAATACATAATTCTTATGTATCAATATATAATATTGATAAGTATATAATTTTTCACACAAATTAGTATTTGTTTATATATATATATACACGACTTGATTAGTGAATGTTATAACTATTTTTTGAGAACTAGCCAAATGTACAACTTGTCCATTTTAGGCGACTTTTCTTTATAATTTGGCGAGCAATGAAGAGGGCCACGGCCAGAAATATCAGTTGATTTGAGATAACAAATTTTAAAACTCTTCTTTTTCCATATATTTTATATCAAGTCAAACATCTAGACAATTAGTTAGGGAATATTATGAGCATCTTATCACGTGCACTGATGATTTCTATTTCATCTGAATCATATTACGATCTTCTTATATATAGATATAAATAAAATATTAACAACGCGTTCCAAGAGAAACCTTAAAAAATGGACACTCCAATTGATGACTGACATTTAACAGCACGTTTCAAGTGAAACATTAGAAAAATGATGCCTTCAAAATTTTATTTTTAGAAAATATGATCATTACTCCTATATAAATTGGAGTCTCTAATATGTGATTTAGAAACATATCTAGAGGAAAGTAATTAAGTAGACAGAGAAAAGAAAGAAAAAAGGCATACAAAAAATAAAGAGATCGAGCAAAAGATCCATGGCTAGTATAGCTGAAAAATGGGAGGAGTTTAGTGGCAAAGAAAATTGGAAAGGGTTATTAAACCCTTTGGACCTTAATCTCCGAAAATACATCATTCAATATGGAGAATTAGCTGAAGCCACTTACAAAGTAGCAGATACTCAAAGGAACACCTCTTTGCTAAAGTCGGATTGGATCCAGAAATTTATCGCATAACAAAATATTTTTACGCAACATCGTCCTTTCCGCTTCCCGAGGCCTTTATGGTAAAATCATGGTCAAGGGAAGCATGGAGTAAGGAATCAAATTTTATGGGATTTGTTGCTGTGGCCACAGATAAGGGGAAGGGTGTGTTAGGGAGGAGGGACATTGTTATTGCATGGAGAGGGACAATTAGAACATTGGAATGGGTTAATGATTTTCAATTTTTACTAGTGCCAGCACCTAAAGTTTTTGGTGGTGAGAGTTCAATATTGCCTTTATTCAAACCTTTGGTGCATCAAGGATGGAATAGCATTTATACATCTGATGATCCAAAATCACCATTTAATAAGGCCAGTGCTAGAGACCAGGTACAAATATTTTGTTGACTTATCCCATGCATAATGCTATATGACTTCTATTTGGATTAATATCTAACCCACAGACTTATGCTTTTCAGCATAGTAAAATTAGCTTAAAAACATGATTATTGATCAGCCCGTCCAAAATATTTATTATTCAGATAATCTTGAGCGGTCTACCCATCTAACAACAACAATATATTCAATGTCTAAATTATTTTTTAAAAAAATATTATTCCATATATTATATATAGATAAAATAAAAAGATTTTTATATATTAGTTCGGTAATTAAATAAAATTATAAGAAAATTGAAATTTAATAAGAGTTGGACGAATTAAGCTTATATTTCACACCCAAGTTAAACTCAACTCATCTGTCAGTTGACTTTAGGATCAGGTCGCACAATGACTAATTTTGCTTTTAAGAATAAGATTAACATAAATTTTTAAATATGTAACACTCAAGATCCAAGGAAATTTAAGATCACTAGGAGCACCGTAATTTATTTAGGAGAGTCCCTAATATATACAATAAATTAGTGAGTTTACAATAAATATAGTTATATTTCATTTATACAAAAAATAATAGAAAATCATAGAAAATATATAGGACTACAATATAGTTTGTCAAAAGTTATAAAAAAAAATATATACGTTGACTATATAATATATATTACTTATATATGAGTTCTACACTGAATATACATTATCATACACTGAATAACCATTTATTTGGTAGTGAAAATAACTGAATGATCATTTGATGTAATTATCCCTTTTTTATTTATTTATCATCATGACTTGCGTTTTCTCTCTTTCTTTCAATTTTCTTGACCAAATATTAAGTGGGAATTAATGATACATATTCTTGATCTCTCTTTTGAAACTTTTTTCATCATAAATCTATGTTATGTTAACTCTTCATTGTATATAGGTCCTTGAAGAAGTGAAAAGATTGGTTGAGAAATACAAGAATGAAGAGGTCAGCATAACTGTAACCGGACATAGCCTAGGCGCAGCACTAGCAACCTTAAATGCAGTTGACATAGTTTACAATGGATTCAACAAAACAAGCAAAGGAAAGGAATTCCCAGTGACAGCTTTTGTATTCGCAAGCCCTAATGTTGGAGATGTCAATTTCAGGGAAGCATTTTCAAAACTAAAAGATCTTCATATTTTGAGAGTTGAGAACGTATTAGATGTCGTTCCAAAATATCCACCCATTGGTTATATAGACGTTGGCGAAGTACTACTAATTGACACTTCCAAATCCGACTACTTGAAATCTCCAGGAAACTTGGAAACTTGGCATAATTTAGAGGCTTATTTGCATGGAGTAGCAGGCACTCAAGGTGTACGAATATTAGTAGGAGAAATTTTGGGTGATTTTAAACTAGAAGTGAATCGTGATATCGCTCTTATTAACAAATCTACGGATGCATTGAAGGGAGAATATGGTGTGCCTGCTAACTGGTGGGTTGAGAAGAACAAAGGAATGGTTCAAATGAAAGATAAATCTTGGGTTCTCATGGATCGTGAGGAATATGAAATTTGAGAGTGTTCAAATGTTATGTTTATTCTATGAAAATTTGGTTTAGTTTTGTTTTCATGTATTCAGTTAATTTCCCTTTTATTGTATGTCCTTGAAGGGACATGTATTATGTTTTATGTAGCCATCTATGTTGTACTTTGTCGTCTCCGAATTGAAAATTGGTTCGTTATTCACAGTGTTATGTTACAATGATTGAGCTTTTACTTTCTTCCCTTCCCTTCCCCCTCGCATTGATCCCCCACTTGTATTCTTTTGCTTAAATAATGTTGTTACTATGAATAACAGAGATAATTGTGTAGTACAAATTTTAATTTTTTTAATAAAATGACTTCATACAAATTTCATATAATTAGTGTAATATTTAATATGAAATTAAATTAATTTCAAGAACATTAGACTAGATGAAAGGAGAGGAGAGTCAAGTCCTCTGAATTCACAGAGTTTTCTTAAGGATATTAATCCCCTCAAGTATGCGAGGTTATCGAATATATCCTCCTAGGATAAAATGACTCACAACAGATAAATAATGGTACCTAAAATTTATTGTCCGACGAATCACTCAATGACTTATAATCTCACTTAAATTTTTCAAAATAACTTTTTTTTTTGAAACTTATCTTAAACTTTTCTACCAAAAGTTTCTTAGTTTTTCTCCTAAGTTCTCAAGTTCTAAAGTAGTTAAGTTGTTAAGTTATTCAAAAGAATTTAGATATTTATAGCCAATATCTCAAATTCTAAAGTTGCTAAGTTATTTCAATATCCGAAAATGGTTGAGCCGCCCATGGTCAATACATCTTTTGCTTGCTTGGTCAATGTAGCCTTACCATTCACTTGACTGTTGACCCAGGTACACGCAACACTTCAAACCCTTTAGAAATTGAAAAATAGACTCCTATTATCTTTTCACACGGAGCTTTTAAAAAAAAAACACTTTTTTTAAAAAAAAAATCTTTTCTCTTTTAAAATTCCTAATTAAGTAGTCCACATATATATTTGTGAAGCAAACTATGTACTTACATGGAGTTGTCTTTTGGTCTGTCTTTATTTTTCTGAAAAGAATAACACACTAATTATAAGTTGACAAATGTTATGAAATAAATTTAGAATTAACTAAAATAAATTTTATAGCAAAACAAAATCTAAAAATAAAAATACTAAAAATTTAGAAAGAGAGATGAAGATGCTTATTTATCTCAATCCATGTATATTATTTACTTATCATTCTATTATATTCTGTGGAATCTATATATATAGCCATAATGAGAGAAAGAAGATATTTAAAGTAACAATACTTTGGCAAGTGGATGGGTCTCATTGCTCATAATATAATTATTTATTATCCAATTTGAACAATCATTTTGTCTTTAAACATTCTCTCTTGATTGTGTCAAGAAAAAGAAAAGTTTTATGTAACCATAATATGCATAAGTTGTCTCGTTAAAAACCTTACTAGAAAAAACTATGTGGGGAAAAATTTTGGCTAAGCGAAAAAGAGTATAATATGCATTTTCTCTCCCTGATGAAAGCTTCATTTGATACTTTGGAGATGACACATTTCAATCTTATATCTTAACTTCTCGAGCGTTGACATTGGTAATGCCTTAGTAAATAAATCTGCAAGATTATCACTTGAACGAATCTATTGTACATCAATTTCACCTTTCTTCTAAAGATCATGTGTGAAAAATAATTTTGTCGAAATATATTTTGTTCTGTCTCCTTTAATAAAGTCACCTTTCAATTGAGCTATACACGCAACATTATCTTCAAATATGACCATGGGTACCTTGACATTATTTTTCAGTCTACACTTCTCTTAGATGGAATGTATCATCGATCTCAACCACACACATTCTCTACTTGCTTCATGAATTGCTATTATTTCAGCATGATTTGAAAAAGTAGCAACGACGGACTACTTTGTAGATCACCATGATATAGCAGTTCCTTCATACATAAATAGATAGCCTGTTTGAGATTAAGCTTTATGTGAATCTGATAAATAACCTGCATCTGCATAACCAACAAGATCTGCACAGTCCTTATTAGTATAAAACAAACTTATGTCAATTGTACATTTCAGGTATCGCAAAATATGTTTAATACCATTTTAATGCCTTCGTGTTGGGGAAGAACTGTATCTTGCTAGCAAATTAACAGAAAATGTTATATCGGGTCTAGTAGAGTTAGCAAGATACATAAGTGCTCCAATGGCACTGAGATATGATACTTCAGGACCAAGAAGATTTTCATCCTCTTCTGGAGTATGGAATAGAACTTTATTCGCTTCAAGCGATCTGACTACCATTGAAGTACTTAAAGGATGTGCTTTGTTCATATAAAATCTTTTTAAGATTTTTTCAATATAGGCAGATTGATGAACAAAGATTCTGTCTTGTAAATGTTCAATTTGTAGACCCAGACAAAGCTTTATCTTTCCGAGGTCTTTCATTTCAAATTCTTTATTTAAATATTCGCAAAGTTTTGTCTTTCCGAGGTCTTTTATTTCAAATTCTTTATTTAAATATTTAATTACCTTTTGGACCTCTTCAGGAGTTTCGATGAAAATTATATCATCAACATAAACAATGAGTATTACAAACTCTAATCCTGTTTTCTTAATGAAGACACATGGACAAATGATATCATTTAAATATCCTTCATTTATCACGTACTCACTAAGACGATTGTACCACATACGCCCTGATTGTTTCAGATCATATAATGATCTTTGCAATTTGACTGAGAATATTTATTGAGACTTATTACATGCTTCAGGCAATTTAAATCCATCAGGGATTTTTATATAAATTTTGCTGTCAAATGAACCATAAAGGTAAGCTGTAATTATATCCATTAGATGTATTCCAAGATTTTCATGTACAGCTAAATTGATGAGATATGAAAAAGTTATTGCATCCATAACAGGTGAATATGTTTTTTCATAGTTGACACTGAGCCTTTGAGAGAAGCCTTGTGCAACAATGAGTGCTTTATATCTTACAATTTCATTTTGCTTTCGCACAAAAACTCATTTATAGCTAAATAGTTTTTCACCATCAGATGTTTGGACTACAGGTCTAAATACATCACACTTAGAGAGTGAATTCAACTCAGATTGAATTGCTTCTTTTCATTTAGGCCAATCATCTCTACGTCAACATTCTTCGACAGATTTAGGCTCAATATCCTCACTCTCTTGCATGAGATTAAGTGCAACATTATATGCGAAAAGATTATCCATTGTAACTTTCGATCGATCTAAATTTATCTCATTACCAGTAGAACTTATCAAAAGTTCTTCATTCACTTGAGTCTCGAGTTTACTAATTTCTTCAAGAATATCAGGATTTCTCAAGTCTTGACCTTCTTCTGGAGGTTCTTTTATAGTATCATCTTCATTATTCTTTACGCTTCTTTTTCTAGGATTTTTATCCTTTGAATTTAATGGTCTACCACACTTCAGGCGTGTTTGGATTCAGAAGCTGTGATATTAGCATATGGTCCCTTTGGGACATCAATCCAGATAAGTACATTCACTGCAGGGATATGTGACTTAGTTATTCATTTCAAATCAGTAAATGCATTTGGCATTTGATTTGATTTTGTTTGTAAATGGATGATCTTCTGGACCTCCCGTTCGCAGATGCGTGTTCGTGGATCAAAATGAGATAGTGATGAGACTTTGCATGCAATTTCTTTAATTTCTCTTTGGGTTCTTTTTTCTCTCCCCCTAATTACGGGGAAATTATTTCATCAAATTGATAATCTGCAAATCTGACAGTAAGTAAAATCTCTTATCAACGATTCAAGGTATTAAATTATAGAGGGTGAGTCTAACCCAACATATATACCTAACCTTGGTTGAGGGCCTATCTTAGTACGTTACGGTGGTGCTACAGGCACGTATACCGCACGATTAAAAATTCATAGATGAGCTATATTTGGTTCATGATCAAATACTAATTATGACGGAGAATAGTTATTATAAATGACCGATCAGAGATGTACAAGTGCTGCTGCATGCAAGATAGCATGACCCCACAGGGTAACGGGTAATTTAGATTTCATAAGCAGTGGTCTTGCTATTAATTGTAGGCGCTTAATAAATGACTATACAAGGCCATTTTGTCTATGAACATGAGCTATTAGATGTTCAATTTCTATCCCAATTGATATGCAATAATCATCAAAAGCTTGGGATGTGAATTCACCAGCATTATCTAGACGAATAGATTTAATTGGATAATTTGGGAATTGCGCCCTTAATCTTATTATTTGTGTCAGTAGCCGTGCAAACACCAGGTTGCAGGATGATAATAGGCATACATGAGACCATCTTGATGATGCATCTATTAGGAACATAAAATATCTAAATACTCTATGTATGGGTGAATAGGTCCACATATATCTCCATGTATACGTTTCAAACATCTCGGTGATTTGATGCTGACCTTCAGAGTCGATGGTCTGGCAATTAATTTGCCTTGATAGCAAGCAACACATAAAAATTTGTCATTCGCAAGAATCTTTAGGTTCTTTAGCGGATGATCATTAGAATTTTCAATAATTCGTATCATCATTATTGATCCAGAATGACTTACTCGATCATGCCATAGCACAAAATTTTTTGGATCAGTAAACTTGTAGTTTACGATCGAATGTGCTTCACTGACATAAATTTTTGCACAATATAGGCCAAACAATAAAGTCGATAATTTTTTCAGAATATATTTCTTTTCCGAGACACTCTTGGTTATACCATGGTATTCAATATTCATTTCATTTAGTGTCTCAATATGATATCAATTTCTACGAATATCTTTAAAACTTAGCAAATTTTGGGGGGATTTAGAAGAGAACAATGTCTCTTCTACAATAATTTTTGTCCCCTTATTCAGAAATATAGTAGCTCTTCTAGAACCTTCAATAATTTTGTACTGCCAGATATTGCAGAAACATTTACCTTACTTCTAAGTAAAGTAGAAAAATATTTTTCGTCTTTAAAAATTTTATGAGTTGTTTCACTGTCAATTACACAAATATTTTCGCGGTTAATTATTGATCCAAATAAAATTTGAAGCATATCCATTTCTTTTAAAGAGAAAAGTAATTAAGTGAACATTTATTTTATATCTCATGCGTTTTAATGAAAAGTCTTGCATAAATACCATAATAAGAAAGACGTAATTTTATTCATTTTATATGAGTTATTAAAGTACGAATTCACACATAAAAATAGAAGTGAAACAATCAGATAAAATTATTTTAAATATTATCACGCTTATTAATATTCATATTTTCATTATTACTAAAAAAAATTTCGGATAAAATTTAAGTAGTCCTCTACATCCAGATGCATAGGTTCTTTATTTGGGAAAGCATTTTAATAACCAATATGTCTTTGATCAGTGCCCTTTACCTTTACATTTGTGACATATGCTTTCTGAATTTATCTTTAGAAAAGCTTCTGGCTTTTCTTTCCTTCTTTTTAAATTGCTGATCGTGTCTCGGTGCGAGACAACTTTCATGGTATTTCATTAATAATTCAGTGTGTCTTTCAGCAATAAGAAGGTGAGGAAGCAATTTAGAATATTTAGTAAATTTCATACCATGATATTGCTACTGCAGGAGCATTTTTGAGAAAAAAATGTGGAGTATATTTTTTCTCAAGCTTATCTTTTTGTGATTTTTTCTTCGCATAAATTCAGCTGTGATATAATTTCGAACAACGTGAATTATATTCAGTTATATTTAACCAATCATGACGTGATTATAGAAGGATGACCAACTTCAGGTGGCCAAATATTTCTTTTAGATTCTTCCACAATTTTAACGTATTTGTGGAAGGACAACCAACTTCAGGTGGTCGTATCATTCTTTAAGATACTTCCACAATTTTATGGGATCTTTTATTATAAGATATTATAATTTTAACCCCTCGTCAAAATGGTGGCGGAGAAATATCAAAGCTTTGGCACGGTTTGACTGGATGCTTTATTGTCATTTTCAATGATATTTGTTAAACCCATTGATTTTAAATATACTCTACCATCCAGTGTCCATGATAAATAATTTATTCTAGAAATATTAAGAACAATAAATTCAACTTTAGAAATATTAAATATTTAATAAAATTAAATTATTACTTCTTTTGTTACCTGTTTAAAAATAGCTTTAAATAGGCAGAATCTCGTGTTGATAACGTGTTATGAAATAAATCTAAAATTAACTAGAATAAATTTTATAACGGAACAAAATTTGAAAATGATTGTTTCTAATTTCTATAAGGCACCAAAATCATTACTAAACAAAGAAGGTCAAAAAAAATTATTTAAAAATTAAGACTATGAAAACCCAACCTAGCTTTTGGGATTTGAGCACAACACCAACAAAGCTGCAGACATCACACATAGTCACTTTTATATAACTCTATATTTTCTTCTGTTTCTTTTAATTGTATATACTTATTCAGCAATTCTTTTCTATCAAATAGTGTTATGATATCCCTTTCATCTTTCTAAATCCATCTTCAATAGCAAATAAAAATAAATGTTAAAATTAATAATTATTTATTACTAATAAATATTCGTGCAGTTAGGGAGTTACTTCATCCAAAAAGGTCAAGCTCATAGCAAATGACAAGTAACATGGTGTGTTAGGTCATAGATGAACCAATGGGATCCTCAAATGATATTACATGTCAAGTTAATCAATCAACCAATAATATTATTCCTACCAAATGTGCTAATAATATGTATTCTAGCCAATCAAATGTGAATTCATTTCATTACAAGATTAATGTGAATGATCTAATGATTCGTGATTCAAATGTACAAATTAAATCAATCTAAAGACTTCGTCTACTTGATAAGTACCTCAATTCATATGCTTATGAATAGGAGTTTCTAAAATGTGAAAAAGAAATCATCGAAAACTTTCATTTGTAAACTCAAGCATAATATGCTTTAATTGGATTTTGAGCGAGAATAATCTCTTTTTTCTTTTAATTTTTTTCACTAGTTCAAACTTAATACTTATTTTCTTAGTAATTCTCCAAGAAAGTTGCATCCAAATTCTTGAATTTCCCAAACTCGAAGAAATTAAGTATGTCTGAGTCAGATATATCTATCTATAAACTTGTGGGACAAGGCTCCTCTCCATTTTATTTTTTTTAATTTTTTTCAAGTTCCTATTTTGATGGTTGACACCTGACATAAGTTAAATTTGACGGCTAAATTTAATTGACCATTGCTTCTGTCTCCATTTAATGTCATAAGTCAATTAAATCTTAACCATTAAATCTAATTTATCTCATGTATCAATTGTCAAGATAGTAACGGTAAAAACAGAGAGTAAAGAAATGGAGAGGAGCCTCCTCCCTGAGGCATAGAACCTTCCTTTAATAAGAATGGTCTAAGATGACTAAATGTGCAACATCAATCCATATATATTGCCTTAAAATGAGTTTCAAATTTAAAGAAGTGATTCTAATTGCAAGTGAACATTTCTTTTCAATTCCAAAATTCCAAAATTGATGCAATAGTGAAATTTCTGGAGAAAAAGACGAGAAGATATTATTTTCCCATCAATTCATTGGGCAAATTAATCAACATCAAACGAAGATGGCTTCCTCTTTATTGCATATGCATGATTAAGACTTGATCTATTTTTCCATATGAATTATTAATTTGACAAAAGATGTTGTAGAAAAAATTCCAAAAGAAGCAAAGATTCCTACGCAAAGTATACGTAGACCCAGATTTTTGGAATCAACAATAATGCCCCACTAATAATAATCATAATCTACAGTTCCTCTGGGGACCTATGTATGATTAAATTGTAATGGAACAGATTAGCATAGTCCTCGCACAAAATCACACACAACCGGATAAATGGCTTAATAAGAAGTTTAGCAATTGTTGAGTGTCTTTCGAACGATAATTTTTTTAAAAAATGAATTTATACTACTAGACATAGTGTTTAATAATTTTTTCTTAAAATAAAAAACTTCATTAGAACCAGTTACAAGCAAGAAAGGCTAGACCTTACTTTATCAAACCTAATGAGGTAACAAACCTCTACTAATTAATGAACATAAAGAAAATAAAAACTAGAGAAAACAAATATTTTATAATCATCACAAAATTTGTACATTCTATAATAATATTATAAATAATTATACGTGAATAAAATAAAAATATAAAAATCAAAAAGAAAGTTGAGTTATCAACCTCAATTTCTTTTGACGAATGAATTAAAAAAGGTAGACTGTCCTTTTTTACAAAATAATCACAGTTTCCTAACTGGACGAAGTAATAATATAATTTTGACCTTTTAGCAATTGTTGACATAGTCTACTTTTCTCCCTTTTTTTGTCTAGTAGTCCAGATATCACGCAATGACCTATGTTCTACTCCATGTAATAAGAATTTTAAGGGAAAAAACTTTACTTAATTAATTTATTGTAGCTCAATTAATATACAGTAAATACGCACCTTCTCTATTTCTTTTGTAAACCCTTTTTTTAATTTTATATATATATATTCACAACAAGACGAGAGTTCATATAGTGAATCAACTGAACTGAACTAGTACTAATATTTCCTATCGCAACCATATGTTTTATTTGATTTTTAAAAAAAGGAAAAGAAGAACGAAAGATTACTGTGTATTGTTTAACTTGACTTGTAATATTCGTCTTAGCTAGTCTCCTAAAAAGTTAAAATAGGTCGATTCCTGGAAACGAAAAGATTGACATTTTAGGCTCAATTTGAAATTTTGTACGTGAGAATTTTCAATGTTGTGCTTATATAAACTCTATTAAGATCGATGTGGGCTTATTCATTCAGCCTTTCTTGTATGTTTTAACTTCCTATTACAATATTTCATTACCATTTATTATCGATGGCTTTCCATTTTGGCCTCAAGAATATTGGTCTTTTTCTTTTTTTCATTCTTAGCCTATGTGACTTTATAGTAGCTTCCCGTGACTTGAAAGAATTATCCATGCTTGAAAGGCATGAAAAATGGATGGCTCGTCATGGACGTGTATACAAAGATGAGATAGAAAAGGAACATCGATTCAAAAAATTTAAGGAAAACGTTGAGTTCATCGAATCGTTTAACCAGAACGGAACTCGGCGTTATAAGCTAGCCGTCAATAAATATGCTGATCTCACCACTGAGGAATTTGCTGCATCATATATGGGCTCGATACTTCATTATTATCCCAACAAGAATCAACAGCTACAACAACGTCATTTAAATATGATAGTGTGACTGATGTTCCACTTAGCATGGACTGGAGAAAGAGTGGCAGTGTCACAGGAATTAAAGATCAAGGTGTATGTGGTAAGAGCAATTTTTGTTCACATATTATTTTGATATAATCGTAGTTTGACTGGACACAGAGAGTTTAATATAGATATTTTTCCAACTTGTGGTTAAGCATATGTCCTAAAATAAGATTAGTGTGGTTGTAAAATGTCAGGACGTTTATATACATATTAAAGCTCATCATTAAGTACAAATCAAAAAGTTGTTTACGTTTTGAAAT
Source organism: Solanum sejunctum (assembly GCA_025642045.1). Taxonomy (NCBI): domain Eukaryota; kingdom Viridiplantae; phylum Streptophyta; class Magnoliopsida; order Solanales; family Solanaceae; genus Solanum; species Solanum sejunctum. Next base: position 15,681,890 of record JAOTQJ010000049.1, read on the forward strand.
ATTTTCAAATTTATAAATATGTTATTCAGGTTTTTGAGATGAGAGTTCTCAGGAAACAACCCCTCTACCTCGTCTGCATACATCATATCCTCTATATATTAAAGCTCATCATTAAGTACAAATCAAAAAGTTGTTTACGTTTTGAAATATTTTTAAATTTATAAATATGTTATTCATGTTTTTGAAATGAGAGTTCTCAGGAAACAACTCCTTTACCTCGTCTGCATACATCCTATCCTTTTTAGACTCCACTTGTGAGATTCACTGAATATGTTATTATTATTACATAAATATGCTATTCATTTTAAAATAGACTAATATATACCATCACGTGCATGCACGTACAGGATGTTGTTGGGCATTTTCCGCGGTGGCAGCTATAGAAGGAGCATATCAAATCGCAACCAACCAGCAAATCTCACTTTCGGAGCAACAACTATTGGATTGCAGTACACAGAACAATGGTTGTTCAGGTGGACTAATGACTCGCGCGTACGAGTACTTGCTTCAGAGTAATGGCGGGGGCATTACCACGGAGAGTGACTATCCTTACGAAGAAGCTCAAAGTGTTTGCAGGATCGAACAATCAGCAGCAGTGACAATCACTGGCTACGAAGTTGTACCACCAAGTGAATCTGCGTTACTACAAGCGGTATCGAATTGTTGGGAAAAAATTAAAACCCTTTTCCCCTTTACCCCAAGATCTCCGCCCTTTTTGTAAAGAAGAGAAAAATTGAGAAATAAAACAACACAAGAATTTAACGTGGAAAACCCAAAACCGGGAAAAACCACGACCATTGTCAAAAGACAACAACCGACCACTATGTGAAAAATTTTTACAATCACATAAAACCTCAATACATTCTCCTA
>JAOTQJ010000049.1:15682859-15703639 GCA_025642045.1 Solanum sejunctum
CAAGCCTCCAAGTTACTCTTCAATAATTCTCCAATGTGGGATAATGGCCCTTTCCATTTTTAAACAAAATCCTAACACGAATCAACCAGTATTTGTTGGAATTGCAGCTGACCGGGAGTTTCATTTGTACGGAGGTGGGATATATGATGGAAGTTGTTACCCTAGAATGAATCATGCAGTGACAGTGATAGGTTATGGGACAAGTGAAGAAGATGGTACAAGATATTGGATTGTGAAGAATTCATGGGGGAGTAGTTGGGGTGAGGAAGGATATATGAGAATTGCTAGAGATGTTGAGGTGGATGGACGACAATGTGGCATTGCAAAGGCTGCTTCTTATCCAACTGTTTGATTTGTTACACTTTGTCCTAAATTTCCTAATTCTATCATATAGATTAAAATAAAATAGTAAAAGTTTTTCTGTCCCAAAAATGATCCTACCATATTTGTCATTTTCTTGGATGAGGAGTTTTGTAAAAAAGGAAATTTTTCTCGTTTAGAATATAATAATATCCACAATATAGTTATTAAAGAGCTTTGTTTTTTATACTCCATCTATTTAAAGAAGAATGATTTATTTTATTTTAGGTCTATTTTAACAAGAATAACTCAATTTCTTTTTTAACAATATTTTAATTTCAACTTTCTACGTCAAACTAAGTTATTCCTTTTTAAATGGAGAGAATATCGGCCAAACCCTTACAGATTTATTTTTGGAAATCTCTCAAAAGGCCTCATACTAATGAGATTGGGTTGAGCCATATAAGTTGGTTATTTTACCTTTCCAGAACCGATGTGGGAGAGAGGAGTTTGCATTTTTGCATCCCAACAAACTCCAACCACACAATCTCATGGCCTCCCCTCCAGCGATTATCATTTCGAATCTACCACCATCTTATACCGCCGCAACAACCTGCGGGACATGCCACCCGACCATCCTGTCGAGAAGACTTTCGATACAAGATATTACCGTAGACCTCCACATCGCTAAGTTACGCTATCCTAAGATTATCATTTCAGATCTACCACCATCTTGTACCGCTGCAACAACCTACGTTGCATATTCTTGTGTTGTTTTATTTCTCAATTTTTTCTCCTTTTTGCAAAAGGGGCGGAGATCTTGGAGTTTAGGGGAGAAGGGTTTTATTTTTTCCCAATATTTCTTTACAAAAGAAACTTATTTTTTATATACAGAAAAAAAAAATACCAAGGCTATAGATAGGGATGTTCACAGTTGGGATAAAAACCGATCCAAATCGAAAAATTGAATCTAACCGATTAAATAAATCGATTTTATTTTGGTTTTGGTTTGGTTTGGTTTTATTTTTTTTTAAAATTCGATAGTATTTGGTTTAAGTTTGGATTTGTTCAAAAAAATTAGAAAAATAACCAAATCGAACCGACAAAAGTATATTCATATATTTTATAATTATACATACATAATATATTATTTATAAAAAATAATTTTTATTTTTTAATCTACTATGAAAGTATAAATACTCAAAACGAGAATATTTATCTTATTAATTTCATGTATATGGATGTTTATAACAATTCTTGAGGGGACTAGAAAAGTCACTAGCTTTTTAACATAAATATTATCAATTTAAATTGCTTTGGCTAGTTGATTTGTTTGAACATTTAAATTGGAGAGGTTAATTGTTCAACTCTACCTCACCACAAGATTTTTATAAAAGAATTTTAATGCTTAATTTTCGCAAAAATTGCTTTAGACCGCCAAAATCTTGCAAATATATATATATATATATATATATATATATATATATATATATTTTAGCAAACCGTATGTATGCTTTGTGGAATTCAAATTTGCATTGGAGAACACTTTTTCCTAAAAAAAAAATTGACAAATAATAATTTATACATTTTAAAATTACTATGTATATAAATTATAATACTTAACAATTCAACATATTTTTAAGAAATTATATATAACATTTATGGAAAAATAAAATTTAATTGTCTTCGAATTCCATTTGTGCTACAAATTTACTTGGACAGAGGGTGTAAAGACATCTTCCTTAATTAAAAAGGATTTTCCAATAATTTATATATTTACAGATTGTGTTTAAAACACTATAAATCGCAACAGTTAATAACTTATAATAATAAAAAAAATGAAAAGAATGGTGAAAGAAATTTCTTTTTGATGCTCAAGATAGTCAAAATTCTATCCATGTCACTTTAATTGATTTAGAAAAATGACGTATATTGTGCTTGTTACATATAAAAAAAATTGTCACATAGAAATTTGATTGACTATCAAATTTCATCCCTTGCGATATAAATTGAAGTAAAAGGAGTAAAGGCATTTTCAATAATTACAAAGACATTTTGAAATATATATATATATCGTTCTGTCCATCTTTACTTATTTACTATACTATTTTAGGATATCCAATAATATTTGTCTAATTTATGAAATCAAGGGACAATCTTATACTTAGTTGCTAATTTATCTTTATCATTAATAATAACTATTTTCTTATTACTTCCTCTGTCAATCTTTACTTGCTCACTATACTATTTTAGAATGTTCGACAATACTTGTCCATTTTATAAAATTAAGAGATAATTTTACATTTAGCTCATAATTTACTCTTATTATAAATTATAGTTATTTTCTTATTATATTTTTTAAGACATTATATTTGTTATATTCAAAAAATTATTTGATAAATTAATCTTATTACTTACTTTTCTTAATCTTTATATCAAGTCAACTGTCAAAAAAATAAAGATAAATAAAAAGAGTAAAATATTAAGGACAAAGAAAAAATATATATGTTATGCTGACTTTTCAACGGGAGTGGACAAAGTCGATACTTATAACTTTAGTAGATTGTCTATATTCTTATGATTTCTTCGTGAAGGATGTAAACTGGTTCCTTTGCCTATCAGTTAGGGAACTTCAATAAGCTGAATTGTAAGAAACAATTTAAGAAAGAGATTGCTCAGGACCAAACCTTAATTTGCAACTCCGTCTTCACTGCTCTTATATTCTTAAGCTAAAGATAAATATATGATTTAGCTAATATAAAGTGGGAGTCTCTGTACTATTTTAATGGGTAATTTATTAAACTCTACTCAACTAATTATCGATCAAAAAATAGAAAACGATTATCATAGATAGCTGTACAGTTATTAAATGGATGAATTAATTTGAAATTAAGAATGTCAAATGTGTCTGAGTTAATAAATAAAAGTTGCTCAGATTTAAAATGAGTTGAGTTAGAATCAGATCAAAATCAATCCACTCAATTCTTATTAAGTTTTTAAAAGATTATTTGTTTGATTACCTTATAAAATTTGTTTTTTCTTATATTATGACTATAAATCACATATCAAATAAGATTTTTTGAAAAAAAAACTTAAAAAGTTTCTCATGAATCTAAGTTACATATTAGTTCTTTAAAGGAAAAATTATGCGAGTTGACAAATATCTACTAATTATTATGCACTATAAGTATAGCTTTAATTAATTATAATTAATGAGTACAGTTTTAAAAGATTTGTCACAATAATCAGGTCCCACTAATTGTATTTGTATAAGAATCTAAGAACACAAAATTTTCTTTTAAAAAAAAAAACTTGATTATATAAATACTCAATTCCTATTTTTTTTTTGTCCCAATTTTACTCCTAAAATCTCTCAATCAAATCGCTTTGCATTTTGAATTTCGACAAGAACTCATTATAACAACAATAACATTACCCCAATGCCTCAAAGGTTTTCGTCCATTGCGGGGTAAGGGAAGGTCGAATGTACGCATCCTGATTCCTATGTTTAAAAACATAGCACGACTGTTTTCAGATAACCCATGATGAGCGTCGAATGGTGAATTGACCAACTGCTACTTCATAATTGAAAGAAGTACAGACAGTTTAAAGAACCATTTTGCTTTATTCCATCATACCCCAAAATCAAAAAATAGTAAATCTTTGGCTTCATCCGAAATTGATGGAAAGTCCAAAAAAACTCATTGAAGATTTGAATTTAGCTTATTTAGTAGTACTAACATTATTGTCATATCATGTAGTTATGAACCAGAGATGCTCCGTATTTTGTTCGTAAAGCCTTTCTAAGCAATCAACCAAAGCACTTTCTAGCCCCGGGTAATCTGCTTTTTTTTTGCAAAGCATTGCAAATGATTCAAAGTAAATATATAGTACATTTTATATAATCTATACCGTTTGCAATCGGTATTCTCAAATTATGAATGTCCAAATCTCATCAAAGAGAATCACTCGAGGTATTTAATCACATGACAAAATTATTCATGATCTTTCATTATTTTTTCTTTTTTGGGTCTAACTCAAAATTTATTTTTTTTTGGATCAACTCGATAGTTATTTGATAGTTTGAGTTTGAGTTTTTTTCCTATAAATATTTAATTTTTGGTACATAATGACTTTAATATTGTTTAACTAAATTATTTTATTTGTGTAATAATAACTTAAGTACTATTATTTAATTGAATCCACAGTAACTTTGTGTGGATTATTTATGTACTAGGTGTTTGTAACTCGAGATGTGTATGCCCTCAATAAACTTATTTATCTTGAGCAGTTTGAGGGTATATGCGTAGTTTTTTATGCTTCTTCCATTGTAATTTGTTTATCTTATTTTTAATATTAAAAAATTATACTAATCATGATAATTAATGACTTAAAATATTTTTAAAAAATATATTACATCACAATATTAATAATTTAAAATATTTAAAAATTATATTAAAATTTTAATTAACTTTCTAAGTTCTATCTATATCATTTAACTTAAAAGAAAAAATAACAGATATTACGGGCTACAATGTCTCGTATGTATGAATGCATGTATGAGGATCTTTTAACTTATATATAAAATCAACGTATTTTATATATTTTTTGTGTCAATTGTATATTTATATATTTAATTATATAGATATATAAAATTGACTTTGGGAATATATATATATATATATTATACCAGTAGTTAATTTATTTATTTTTTGGTGTGTGTATATATCGATAGATATATAAATTAGTGTATAAAATGTGAGACTTTGAATATAAATGTCGTTTGGTATATTTGTATAATGATTTTTGTGTAAGATTATACAGATGCATTAACATATATAGACAAGTATATATAAGTGAATTACCATATAAAACAAATATATAAAAGTATAGGTTATACAAATTGAATTTATTCTTGTATTTTTTTGTATAAATTTTGTTGATTCCATAATCAAAATTCGGTACTTTTAACCTTTTCTCTTGTCCTAAAAACACATTCTAGATATTATAACTAAACTAAAAAAATTCAACTTCACAATCAAAAGTTAGAGCTTCAGCTAAACTTAAGAGAAAAAAAATCTTGAGTTAGATAAAGGATCATGAATAATTTTTTCATGTAGTTGAATACCTCGAATGATTCTTCTGTCTGATGGAAGGTTTGGACATGCATAATATCAAAATAACGAACTGTATTATATATTTACTTTGAATCACTTGCAGTGCTTTGCAAACAAAAATAGATTACCCTAGCCTAGAAAGTGCTTTGATTGATTGCTTAGAAAGGCTTTTCAAAACAAAATATGGAGTAAAATCGGGAGAACACAAATCTTCATATCTAAATGAATTCTTGTGGGAATTTAAAATGCAAAACGAATTGATTATGAGGTTTTACGGGTAAAATTGGGAGAAAAGAAAAACTAGGGATTGAGTATTTGTATAAATTCTTTTGAAGAAAATTATGTAATTTTTTTATTTTTATACATACTCAATTAGTGGGACTCAATTATTGTGGCAAATCTTTTAAAACTGTACTCATTAATTATAACTAATTAAAATTATATCCATAATGAATAATAATTAGTAGATGTTTGTCAACACGTATAAATTTTTCTTAGTAGGCTTTTAGTCATCATACAAAGAGTTGGGCCCCAAGTATTTTTTTTAATTTATTAAAAGAAATGTGAAGTTACAACTAAAGAAAGAGTTGTATTGATTATAGTTTTTATAAGTAATATTTAATTATTTGAAAGTTAAAAAAATAAATAAGAGATTCATCATCATCAACATCCTCAGTGCCTTGAAAGGTTACCACTCATTGCGGGGTGAGGGGGGGATGTACGCAGCCTAACCCTATGTTTAAAAACATAAAGCGACTGTTTCCAGATGATGACCCATGAGAAGCGTCGAAAGTTGCATTGACTAACTGCTAATTCACAAATGAAAGATGCGCAGACAATTTAAAGAGTCATTTTGCTTTATTTCATCATACTTTAAAGCCAAAAAATAGTTAATCTTTGACTCAATTTGAGATTGATGGAAATAAATAAGAGTTTGTATGTGAAATTTTTATTACACATTAATTCCAAGTCAAGTAAGAAAATGACAATTTTAATGATCAAACGAATGATGTGTCACAACTACCGTCACAAATTTGGCCACGATTTATAAATTTCTGAACAACTTACATACAAATAGTTTGATTATTTTACTATAATAAAAAAGATTATAACTTAAATAGGTAAATTCTATGACACTACTTGAATTATTGTTTATAACTTGGACTTCAATAAGTCATAATTTAAAATTCCCCCTTAACAATAAAGTGGTTAATATCATTCGGGATTGTTTGAGTTTGAAGTAATTATGCCGTAATTATATTAATAACATTGAAATTAATAATATAGAATTTAATTATCCAGTTTAATAAAGAAAAAAAAATTATGTGATGATTAATTAATATACATAAAATTCTTTGACATGAATTAATTATTCTAGAAAGGCATTTTTATTTTTTAAATAATTTAATCCACAAAATATCAATACCTACATTTTTGTTTCATATTTTATCTTTCATAAGCAATTCATAGAATAACGCATAACTGAATGTGAATATGGTCTTATGCAAAAATTAGCAACGGCATTTGTATCCTCGACAAAAAATATCATATTATCTTATATCTTTTGTCTACTATATTATTTTTTAATGTCCAATAATATTTATCCACTTTATAAAATTAAGAGATAATTTTATATTTTGTTCTTAATTTATCCGTATTATTAATTATAATTATTTTCTATTATATTTTTTAAAATATTATATTTATTATATTCAACGAATGATTTAATAAAATTATCCTATCATTTACTATTTTTTCAATTCACATTTCAAATGAATAAAGAACAAATAAAGATGGACGAAGGGAGTATGAGATTTCATGTCCGACTTAATTATTTCTGTAATCAAACCAAATTCACCTCACATTTACTTCCATTTTTCCCACCTTTCTTCATCAAAGCTCCTATCATAAATATTTCATTCGTCTCAAATGTATATATATATTATCTGTCCTACTTCTTCTCCTTTTCAAAAAATATTTATCAGTATTTTTATTTTTAATATTTTCACCTCATTAATGTTTGAAGATATAATCTTTTTTCATTAAATATTTATAGTAACAATTAATACTAAGGATAAAATTAAAAAAAAAATGGTCTCATACTTTTACTATTCTAAACAACAAATAACTTGAGGTCAAAAATAGCTAATTTACGACTTGGGGGGTAAAATTAGAATATTAAAATACTAGAATGGCTAATTGGGAAAAGAAATTCAACTAATCCAACAAACAAGAACTTTCTAACTTATTTCCTTTGTGCTTCACAGAAACTCAGATGTTTTCCAACAAAACGAAACCTCGAACAACCCAAGAAACAACTTCACCATTGAAACATCATCACCTCGACGACTCAACACGTTTTTCCTGAATCATATCAAACAAACATAAAAAAAGCGTCTTCAAAATTAAATCGCAGCGTGTGTGTATATATATAAGACGTTATGGCAGGGAATTTGATCGGAGGTGCAGCTCTTGGACAAGCATTCATAATGTTATCCGAATCAGTCACACAAGCTGGAAAAACTTCCCATTGTTTCGACTCCAATTTTCGACGATTAAATTCGACGTTGCTTTCAATTAAGCCAGTGCTTGAGGACATTGAGAGACTGAACACAGCCTTGGAAGGAAGAGAATCGGAGATTGAAATATTCAAGAAGCGATTGGAGGAAGGAGAGAAGCTTGTGCGTAAAAGCGCGAAAATCAGACGTTACAATGTGTGTAAAAGGTGGTATTATTCGAAGAAATTAAGGGATCTTGAGAAATCGACAATGAATTTCTTTGAGGTACATGGGTTAATGCAAACATGTAGAGACAGGAAAAAGATACTTGTTGCCCTAAAAGAAGAAGGAGAGAAGTTAGATGAGATTTACGCCATTTTGAAGAATATTAAGCTTGATAAAAGCAGAAGGATCTCTACCTCATAACTGAAAAAGAACTTGCGAAATGGTCACACAATGAAAATGTCTACTTATTTCTAAGTATAGAGTTTTTACAGAACAAGATTTGTAATTGATCTTGAAAATAAAAGAAAATTTCAGCTATAAAAGATAAAAGTATGATTTGATAGTTCTACCTCCGTTTATTTATACTCATCACTTATTTTTAAAATATATTTTTATTTTAAATTACCATTTTTAACATATCGAGAAAAGACAATTAATATATTTTTTTTCATGTTTTACCGTTAGCATCAAATACTTTTCTCCAAATCATTTTTCAAAACTTAATATTAAACATTAATTAATGTAGATATATAGTATAATAAAATAGCTAAATTAACAATTATTTTCTTAATAAATATGTCAAATCATTAGTGACAAATAAGAGTGAAGGGAGGGAGTATAAAGTTTATTTTACATAAAGTTATAGTATATAAATTAGTATTCTCTTATCTCAATTTATGTGGCACTTGTTGAATTTCAAGATATAAGCAAGTCTATTTTTGACCATAAATTTTTTATATAACTTTCAGATATTTTGAATTGTCAATTATTATGACTTATAATACTTTTAGCGTAGTTTACAAATATATAAATTTCATTTTGAAATTGAAGATTTCATGTGCAAAATCCCAATCAACCTTAAATTGTTTGCCTCTCGAAAATAAAAAGTGTCATATAAATCGGGATAGATAGAGTAACTCTTAGGATGTGTTTAGTATGGAGAAAATATTTTCCAATTTTCTTGCAAAATCTTAATTTGTGTGGCACTTTTCGAATTTCGAAATTCCAATAAGTTTGTCTTTGATCATAGATTTTTTATACATCTTTTAAATATTTTAAATTATTAATTATCGTGACTTATAATATTTGTTACGTAATTTATAAATACATATATTTTATTTTAAAAACTTTATGCGTAAAATCACTATTAAATTTAAATTATTTCACTCTTCAAAATTAAAAAATATGGAGTAACACTTAATAGAAAAGAGTCGCGTACAAATAAGTAACTTAAAAAGAAGGTGGTCAGTTGAAGTCACTTTGATTAAATTAAGTGTTTAATTGTTTAAATTATTTTCTTACACTGCCTTAATGAATAAAATTATTTTGACAGAAAAGAGAAAAGGGTTTTGGGTTAATAGTTATGGGCCAGTCTAAATGGGTCATGAGTCATGAGCTTAACGAAGAATTTTAGGCATGCCTGAATCCAATAATGATTAGTACAATGGAGCCCAAAACCAAAGAAGCCCAGAGGCCTGTAAAACCTTTGCTCATAATGCCCAAGGAAAGAATTCCAGATTGAATGGTGTTATTTTTTCAAAAGAAATCCAACAAGAATTTGAGGAAAAAAGAATTACTTCATTTACTTTTTAAAAAATAAACAAACATCAAGAGAGAGGCATCCTTTTCATCCAAATTTTACATATTAAAAAACTGAAAAAAACCAATTTTACTTAGTTAAGTGGCCTTCGCATAAAAGAAAAAAATTGAAGAAGAGGTTCTGCCAAAAATATAAATAAATGTGTTCTTCTTTCTTTGAAGTTTGGTTGAAAAACAATTTCCCAAACATCTTTCTCCAAAAGTTCGAACGATAATTGACTCATAGTTCATAACATGAGAGGGATAGAGACCAAACCTCTTCGAGCAAATATATGTATTTCAGATATTTGTTCATCAAAAAGGTTACCTTAATTATGGTCCCAACTTTATCAGTTCAAATTAGAGTCCATTATGGCTTTTGTTGACATAGTCTTGCATGTGCAAAAGTTGAAGTTGATACATCATACGTGCTAACTGTACTTCTGATTTCCCGAAAAAGCGAAGGTTTATTATGAATAAAATTATCTATCTTATTAATAGTGTAGATTACCACAAACCGGCGCTTGTATAATTGATTTTGAAGATAAATGGTAATATAGATTCAACGAAAGGTGGATGAAGTAAGTACCAACTTAACCTAGATTAAACGAGTGGGTACATTTAAAAAAAATTACAGAAATCTCGTATTATGTTTAAATATTTTCAAATATTTTCTATCTTTTTTACAAATTACTAAAATCTCTTTTTTGCTATTTTTTCTCCACATGTCTGATATACTCATTCCCTTTCCCACAAAATCTATTTTCTTCCAGTCATATCGCCGTTTCGCTGCACAAAAGCTTCTGCTCAACATCTTCCACCTCTTTTCCTATCGACATGATTTTCTTCACACTTTTTCTCACCAGAAACCCTCTAAAGACCTTCTGAATCTTCAAGGCTGAAGCAGACCGATCCGAACTCACAAATTGGACTAGAATCTGGACAAGCTTACCGGCCGACTTGATTCTGGATGATTTCTGGTGGATCGATTGCACTGGTATTCCTCTCATGTTAGACGAATAGCGAGGACGAGTTGGGTGGGACCAGTAGCCTCCGCAGAATGGATTCTCCATTGTTGATTTTGATTGCTTTGTTGAGAAATCGATAAACCGAGAGTATGTATATAAAACCGAGAGTATGTATCTTATATGGTGATTCATTTCGTAGGAAAACATAGTAATTCATGTGTGTAGTATATATCTTGTATGGTGATTCATTTCAAAATTATGAGTTATTTAAAAAAATTTATGGTGATTTATTAAATATGGTGATTCATTTATATATAAAACCAATCATATATGTTGTTAATTCAATAAAATTGTATGAATTGAATACAGTGATTCATTGGAATATTTTTTCTAGTTGTTATAGGTTGATGATTCATTGGGTGCATCATACGAGGATGATACACCAATGAATCACATTAATGAGTTGATTCATTGAGACAATGGATTATACAATATGATTCATTGCAACAAAACAGTTTAACACATGGTTGATTCACTGCATCAGATATTGATTACAATGAATCATGTATGATACAGTGTATCCATAAAAATGACCAGTGTTTCCGCATAATTATATATTTATAGAATTCTTATAAATATAAAAAAAAGTTAGGATAAATTGAAATTTCGTTAAGAGATTTATGTAAATTATAGTAAATTTAATGCGAGTGATCGATAAAAATATTGTTATAACATTAGGTTACCAACATCCTCATTTCTCAATCGAGCTTTTTTCTTCAAGCTTGCTTAGTACGTATAGAGAATATTTGTTTCCTTTCCTATGTATTTAAGTTTTCACTCTCTTCGTCTTAAATTAATTGACTTTTTGAAACTTTTTCTAATATTCAAATTAAAATAGTGAATTGTTCAAAGTTCAAAATGAATGTTTTTAAACTTTTTTTATATTTATTCTTTCATTTACTAAACTTTTATATTTTATAAGAGATAAATTACATCATATATTTATGACTTCACAATGAACAATAGTGGACAATATGACTTAAATTTTATTTTTACCCCACAAATTAAATTAAAATGAGACGGAGAGAATATAAATAAGTTGATGCCCTGCTTCACTATTTCTTTTTTCAAAATTTTATCAATGTAACATTTTAAAACGAAACTGCTTCTCCCTCAATTTCAACTCACTCGATTTATATTAATCTGGTACACCTTTTAAAACAACTATAATTAGAAGCGTATTTTACTAGACTTGACCTTATAATTAATAGCAGTTTGGAACTCTAAATTTGATAATTACTATTTTACGTACTTGTTTAATACTATGGATAATATTTTTGATAAAACTTCTCTGATTTGCTAAAACAAACAAGTAAAATGAAACACCTATATTTAGCAAATAAGGGGTTAGGTAAAATAAAATGGAGGGAATACTAAATACTCTATATGTCTCATATATATCAATGATCATTTTTTGCTTCTCAAATGATTAATTTTTAGAGTTAAATTGAATTAAATTAATTTAAAAATTTACAATTTATAATTTAATTATTCAAAATTATATAAATTTTTTAAATAAATTACCATGCTTCTTAATCATATTAAAATGTTATAAAAGCATTCTTATTTAGCCAAAAATATGACAACTCATTGTTTATACCCTACATTTAGCAAAATCTATTCTAGATCATTCTCAACTAATTCGTTAATTCAACAACATTTTCTATTCCTTTTTTCAAGTCATCAAAGTAATTAATAATGTGTATTTTTAATATGTAAAGCAGTTTTTAGATAGAACAATTACAAAGGTACTTCATTTAATTCTCATTATCATTGGTTATTTAAAATTTTTTGAAAATATTTGCTCCAATAACCACAACAATAACAACATTACCTCAACGTCTCAAAGGCTCCCGCCCATTGACTAACTGCTACTTCACAATTGAAAGAAGCGCAAACAATTTAAAGAACCATTTTGTTTTATTTCATTATACCCCAAAGCTAAAAAATTAATGAATTTTTGACTCCATCCAAGATTGATGAAAAAAAAAATATTTGCTCCAATAAGAAACAAAAAAGAATCCAACTCATATGTGACAATAACATAATTTAATGTTTCAAAGCATATTCCTTTTAATTATTCAATAATTATAGAATCACTTAGGGATAGAAGTAAAAGTAAAGATACGAATTCGATCGAAGTCGTAAAATTTAAAAGCCTTATCGTGCAAATTGCAAGTTGGCCTCCAACTTCACTTCAACTTCAAGCCCAACTGTCTTGACGTAGCTCACCTATACCAAGTCTATTTTGAGTTACTTGACTTTCACCATCACGTTGACCTTCTAAAAATTCCTCCCTTCTATATGGTAATCGGAAAAAAAAAAGTAATTAAGTAAATATTTATTAATGAATTAATTAATATAGTTATAGTTTTATTTAATTACAATTCGTCATTACGGTTTAATGAAAATGACTATTAATGCTCAAAATTTGTATATTGACAATAACTTATAAAAATGGATTTGTATATTAGCAACAAATTATACAAATGAAACTATATTTGACAAATTGTAGTTAACAAGTATAATTAAAATACTTATTAATAGCTATTTGTGAAAATTCCCGCGCCGAAAAGAAAAAGTTAAATTTGAAGTATGTCTACTAGTAGTAATAGATTACTACAATTTACAGGCACCAGGAAATTGTTGTATAGCATTTTAATTATAGTAATATCAGAGTGTATTATTTTAGTAGTATAAATCGACAGGGAAATCGTCAATTATTCGTTGTGTAATTCACATAACCACTAATCTCATATCTCTCACTAATTACTTACCATCAACCCATGATCTACAAACTAATTATTTTATTATTTTGCTATTTAATTTATGGAAAATTTTTGCATTAAATGTTGGTACGTGTTTGTTTCTGTGTTTAGTGTAGTAGAATGGGAATTATGCGAAAATATTGTAATGTGCAGAGAATAGTGAAAGGAAGGAAAATATTTTAAAATTTTAATTTATTCTACAAAAGAGAGTAATATATTCCATTAAAAGAAGATATTTTTTTAACGAAACTTAGACTTTTTGTTTTATTCAAAGTTATTTGAGTTATATGATGTTGTTGTATTGCATTATATCTTGGAGGGACAAGTCAAGAATTATATTACGCAATCACTGAAAATTATACCATAATCCTTAAAAAAAGCAAAATTTCTAGTCTCAACCTCAAAATTTATTCATTCATTTTTTACCTATTTTATTATTCAACTATAATTTGTAATATACTCGCCAACAAAATTAATGCAAAAAATGTCCAACTTTTTTGACCTATGTTTCTAAGACGGATTTGCGAGGTGTAAACCTCCACGTAAGGGGCTTAAATTCCATAGTTGTTTAAAAATATTTAAAAATAAAATAAAGCATAGAAACGGAAAAAAATAAAAATTTTGATAAAGTCTTTGAGATAATAAATAGTGGTGGAACCACATAGGTATTAGGGGATTGAACCCCTTCAATTAGTTCATATATTTGCTTTTTAAAATTTTGAATCCCCCTATAAATTTTTTTTAACTCCACTATTAATTTTGAAAATCAATTTTATTCGATCTACTATATGTCTCTACGTAACATAAGATTGTCTACCAAGAAAAGTAGCAAACAACAGAACAGGATTATGAAAACGAGATCATTTTATAATGAAGAGCAAGTAAGGTTTCTCCCTCTCTCCATTATATATATATATATATATACATAGCACTTCACCCTTTTAATAAAAAAAATTGTTGATCATGTATAATTCTTTGGACCAAAGTATTCATAATTGTCTGATAATTTTGTGGAGTATCAACACTAAGTCAATAATAATGTTGATTGTCTCATTCCTTCAAATTTAACTAATAAGATAATGATGTGATCACCAACTCCTCCAAACTAGCTAGTCTTAGTTAGATAGTTATTAAGACAATGATATGATCACCAATTCATTCAAACAAGTCTTAGATAATTACATGACCAATTCCTTCAACCTTATCCTTTTATCTTCATGTTTCGTTCTGCAATGATTCCTACCACATATTTTTTTTATATGTTCCCATAACTATATTGTTATCTCAAATCTCTATGCACGAATTGCCAATTTCCTAATTTTTAACTAAATATTCGTAAAACCATCACAATTGCTCCAAAAACTTTTTTGAAAATTTAGTATTTCCTCACATAATTGAATGAGATGTGAAAACTTAAAATTACGTACCCAAATCAAATACGACATATAGTTTATATTTATATATGAATATATTAGGAGTTTGATCTTTGGGTTTGGGACTTTTATGTTGGAGGTCTTAAGTTTGAGAATTCTTGTCAGCGAAAGCAAGAGTTTACCTTTTAGGATGAGCTCATTGTATTGAACTAATCTAGTAAAGGGTTACCTCTCTTATATGATTTACGAGCTATTATATATATATATTTAGTAATAGGGACACACTTCACTCTCTTAGAAGCAATCCTTGTTGTAATTGGCCCACCCTCTAACAACTTGTCTAAAAACTAACTAAAGAGAAAGTGGCAGAGACTTCAACTCTACCCTACTGCACCCATTGAAATTGGTTTTTTTCCATCAATCATAATGACATATTTCATAATAGGATTGGGCAATGGGCATGAACAAATGGAAGTACTCTCATGGCTTTTTCCTTTTTCCAGAAAATATAGCATATTAGGTTTATTTCTTCACTTATCTTTAACTAGCTAGAGGGAAATAATAATGCACAATTCTTGTTACATCATCATCCTCTTCTATTATTACTCCACCAGCAACAAAGATAGGAATGAAATTTGAGTATGTCTTATTATTTCTGAACTTATAAAATTATAATGAATATGCTATTATTGTTGGTTATCTTCTAAGTATTATTTAAAAAAATAAAATGAGTCCACTGTCATTCCACTTCTGTATTGTACTTATTACACTTACATTAGGATTTGACTATATGTGCTTTATTTCTTAATCTTGATGACTAATAATAAAATAATTAAACTTAAAGTGAGACCCATTGATTTACATATGAACTAATTTTCTATGCTTAAAAACAAAAACTTGTCAATTATATTCTTGATAGTGGTCAATATAGCATTATTATTAATATGTACTTGGTGAAATTGTTAGCCAGGAATGCATTAACAATTGGGTTGCACGTGTAAATACAAATGAAGATATCAAATACACGTTAACTTTAATCATTTGCCATCTTAATCCAATAATCAGTTTTCTTCCCCTCAAATGTCACAATTGCTTATTGTGTTACGAAATGTTAAATTACATGGCATTCTTTTCTCCTTCTAATAATTGAGGATAAGTTTATATAGAATAAGATATACATTATTCGTTGGCCACTTCGAACAATAGCTGACAAAGATGCTTCGTGAACTATCCTAAAGTTTAAATTTTTTTTTAGGAATCAATGAAGCATATGTTCCTCTTCTAGAGGATTGATGAGTCAGTCACTCCAATAAAAAGCTCTTTTTTGGGTTAAGAATCTCATCAAATATTAAAGGTAACCTTTATACCCCTCTATATATGTGTATGTATATATAGAGCATGAAATTCAGAATTTAAATTTTATAGGTTTAATTTATAAAATTTTTAAATCATTGATTCAAATTGATTATTTATTTCAATCATGTATAAATTGTATAAAGTCTAAAATATTAAATTAAGATGAATCCACAGATAGTGGTCGAGCCAGTATTTTTTTCAAGGGTATTCATACTTTTAGAACCTAGATGAATGATTTTTATATCGAGGATGTTCAACAATTGATACATATCAAAATATTTATATTTAATCTATATATTTGAAAAAAATTGATAAAGAATACTCGTCTGACCCCCTTGAATGAATGTAGCCCGCTCTTCCCACAGGCCACAACTAAGTAGTTACATTCTTCCCTGGTTGAGTACTATTTACGTCAATTGTAATATTGTTGACAACTTTCTGTGAGAACTTATATGGAAAATTGAATATATTAAATTTATTTATAAGAAATCGTACCCTCTTAAACTTTATTACTGTTGAATCACATCACATGCAGTTTGAAAGAGAAGCTTCATCTAAAATACTGATTAAATTAATTTAATCATCATAAAAATGGATGAAATAAGTCAAAGACTTAAGTACATCTTTGAATTTAACATTGACACAATAGGGGATAGGACCACCCAAAATAATGATCAAGAAAAGTCTACTATTTTGGTTACCTATTTTTGATTGGCGTTACCAAGAAGATAGTCATTGACTGGAAATATTTGGTTCACGATTGTTTGTTTTGTTTAATTTTGGTTTTATCTTCATGAAAAATGCATGTTGGCGTGTTTTACGGTTGAGGTTTTAGTTTTCTTTCCATAAATAAATTATACGAGGAATAGACTATTGTTAGTACAATATAACACTACTGGAAAAAGGATGCAAAACAAAAGAAAGCGCTAATTAATTCGATTGGTATTTTTAACAACTTAATGTGATCTGTCAAAACAAAAAGAGCTCGTGTAAGAAATTAATTATCAAAATAATAAGTGGAAAGGTGACCAACAAGAAAAAACACAAACTTTTGCTCTCAATTTTTGTTGAAACTTGTAGCAGGCCTAGATCGTATGATTTTAAAATGTTTCACTTAAGCTTTGTTTGCTTGTGCACCTAACATTTCTTTAGGATTTTACCAATATGAAAACTCCTTTACTAAGCTAAGGTGTTACATACAACCTATGAACATAGCAAGGGTATGCCCCAGAGTATAAGATTACCTAGAGGCATCACTGGGGTAGAAGACTTGCTTACTTAATTATATACTTGACATCTCTCTCTTATTTATTTTGGTGTTTTTATTGAAATTTACTATGTTGCATGAGATTTGTCTAGGTTCAACACTGAACGATGCCACGCCTTTCTGAAATTTACCTAAACTCAATTAAATTTTGAGTCACCATAATTAAGATTGGCATAAGAGTAACTTTTATACCATCTCTAACGTCGTCTCAGCCACGAGTAATACTATCTGCATTAAATGTACATCCGCACGACTTTAACACGCATCGTTAGTATATAAAGTTTACTTACTTATAAACTTCGTAGTTCTCTCTTATTTTGTCAAACTTATCGATGTGAGATTTTCATCCTAATTAAGCAAGAGCGTCACACTCCTCCCGTGACTTTATACACAGCACACGGCCTCACCACGACGAATAGTAAAGCAAATTTAGATGAATATATAGTATTGAAAATAACAAAATCTAGATAATTAGAAACCTAATTAAAAAAAAACTACATATACAAGTTAAACCAATGCTCTTTATTACAAATTAATGACGAAATAAAATTATCAATTATTTCTAAACTCGGATGTGTTTTAATCTCAAGTAATTACGTGTGTTTAACGTTTTGATCGATGTAATACAAATTAAACAAAGGGTATTGCCACGTTAATCATAACAGATCTACTATAGCTAATATTTCTGATAATATTAAAGAAATTAAAGCGTTTAAAACAGTGGCGGATTTAAAATTTTTATTCAGAAGGTTCAAAAAATAAAAATATAAATATGTGAAATGTAGTGTAAAGTACAATATTAATATTTGTGGTCCAAGTTGGGCAGTTTTATTCTATTGGGTTATCTCTCTTCTTTGATTTAATTGGTTCAAAATTAATAAATATACAAAAATATCAAAAAATCTACTCTATATATAGTGTGTAATTTTTTATTGAGTAGGTTAGGATGAACCTTCTGGCACCTATGTAGGTCCACCCCTAGTCTAAAGTGATTCTTATTTATAGATGAAACTTAATTCTTAGTAGATCATTCATTCACTACCGAAAAAAAACAATCTACTAGAGCTATGTTATATAGCCAATATTGGCTATAACATATTTATAAATGTAACCTTGCGGGAAAAAAAAAGGGCTATAACATATTTATACATATATTCAACCTTACGAAAATTAATTAGCGTCCAATGATATTTCTTGTGTATTCGTCCATCCGTTAATTACACTGTTATATTACGTGAGTCCTAAGACATGATAAATTGTATTAATCATTGTCAACATCAATAAAATATTTGGCTAAATAAATGACTAGCGTAGAATTACTTTACTATTCATTAGAAACAACCTTGTCGGGTTTAATATTTCCAGACCTACAGCAAAACAGAATATTTTGTGTCCAATATTGGAACCAATCTATTGTTAGTATTTAAAAGAATTTTTTCTAAAACAATAGTGTCCAACTCGACATACGCATCTTATTTGTTTAGCGAATAACTAATATTTTCCATTAATATAAATATCGAACAATTATGTCCATCCAAATTTAGGTAGAAATATTACCTACTTAAGTCCTTTTGGCATTTTAAATTAGCACTTTAAGTCTTTCGATATTGTATTTATTCCACTACGTCATTATTCTAGCTAAAAGAATTGTTCAAATTTTTATCTAGTATTTCTTTTGTTCTATTTTAGTTGTTATGTTGTGCTTTGTGAAAGTTAATCTGATTAATTTTTAGAGTTGAATGATATTAAATTAATTTAGCATTTTAAAATAAAACATGGACCACTTTTTTAACTTAGGACATTCTTTAAAAAAAAATAAAAAATAAATTATTATATCATCTTTCATTATTATAGATCATATATTAAAAAATTAATAATATTTAATAATAATGATAATTAAGTTATTATAAATATAAATTATTTTTAAATTTTTTGAACTGGACAATTAAAAAAAGATTAGGTGCATATACATTTTTAATATAGTATACAAATAAAAAATAATAATAAAATATACTTTTATTTCCAGCCTTTATCTATATTTTTTACAAATAAAATACCACAAGTGCATTTAATCCAGAAAAATAATAGAAGCTATCCTATAAAACAACTAACTCCCCACATAAGATACTGAAGGCAATAGCCAATAGGCAGCCTATTATAGGCTGTAAACTTGATAGAACTAGTTCCCTTGTGCCCGGGAATTAATAAATCTTTTAAATTTCATTTAATGCACCCCGAAGAAAAAAAGATAAAAAAAATAAATGAATTTTAATAATGAACGTGGACTTGTTATAACTGATTAATGAAAGAAAGTATCAGTAGAGCATAAAAGAATAGAGTAACTTCTTGCTTCATGTTTCTTTTTGTCCTTTTTTGATGAGGGAGTAATCCGACTAAGCAATTCCACTAAATTAGAATCTCCACTTCTAATAATTGATGATCAAAAAACAAAATAAACCAACAACTAAACTCATAATTTCCCAAAATGATTACCCCATTTTGCTTTTAAAGACTGAAATAAAGTAATAATAGAAAGACGTATATTTTTGTCACGATTCCGAATGGGTCGTGAGTGATATCAACATTAATTCTTTGATAAGAAAATCAATATTTTAACTCAACCAATCAAATTAGCACAAATTAGATAATTTAAAGTTATGAAAGTAAGTTTAAATAAGAAAATAATTGAGTTCTCATGAATTCAAATAAAAACCTAATCAAATAGTAAAATAATTCCCAAAAATTAAAAATTGATACACCAAAACTCTAACTACATGTCTAAACATGGCGGGGGATGTAATCCCCCGAAATTAAAATTATCAAATAAATAAAGAATGTGTCTAAAAATAAAATGGACTAAGAATGAATCCATAGTAGCCTAAAATATGATAGATCACCCTTGGAGTAAACAATCACTTAGCTAAGGTCTGTCTGCAACCGCTTGAAGATGTTGTGTTCATAACAAATAAAAAAAAAGCAAGGGCAATATTAATACACTTAACAATAGTGTACTAGTAGGATCATGTGGCAATTTCAAGAAGCATGATATTAAGCAAGCAACTAAAGCAGAGTAAATCATACACATACTGAATTTAATATAGTGTTCACAATTCATACTTATATACCAGTTTCAATTTATCAATTCAATGCAATTTCAATCATAGTTCTCTCAAGGGATCCAAATCCAAACAAGTTATGTGTCAGAATGTAGCACCCATTCCAATAATGTGTCGAAAAGTGATACTAGATCTAATAATGTGTCAAAATGTG
>JAOTQJ010000049.1:15703739-15715325 GCA_025642045.1 Solanum sejunctum
TTATATGTATTGAATGGGACCAAGTAGAGATAGATGTTTTAGACTTACTCAACTAAACTCATAATTTCCCAAAATGATTACCCCATTTTGCTTTTAAAGAATTAAATAAAGTAATAATGAAAAGACCTATATTTTTATCACGATTCCAAATGGATTGTGTGGGTGACATCAACATTAATTCTTCGGTAGGAAAATTAATACTCTAGCTCAACCAACCAAACTAGCACAAATTAGACAATTTAAAGTTATGAAAACACGTTTAAATAAGAAAATAATTGAGCTCCCATGAATTCAAATAAAAATCTAGTCAAATAGTAAATAATTCTCAAAAATTAAAAGATGATATACCAAAACTCTAACCACATGTCTAAATATGGTGGGGGATGTAATCCCCCGAAACTAAAATCATTAAATAAATAAAGAATGTGTCTGAATACAAAATGGACTAAGAATGAATTCACAGTAGCCTAAAATATGATAGCTCACCCTTGGAATAAACGATCACTTAGCTGAGGTCTGTCTGCAACTGCTTGAAGATGTTATATACTCAACAAATAAAAAAAAAAAGAAAGTACAATATCAATACACATAACAATAGTATACTGGTACGATTATATGGCTATTTCAAAAAGCATGATATTAAGCAAGCAACTAGAGCAGGATAAATCATACACATTGAATTTAATACAGTGTTCACAATTCATACTTATATACTAGTGTCAACTTATCAATTCAATACAATTTCAATCATAGTTCTCTCAAGGGATCCAAATCCAAACAAGTTATGTGTCAGAATGTAGCATCCATTCCAATAATGTGTTGAAAAGTACTACTAGATATAATAATGTGTCAAAACGTGATACCTGATTCAAAAATATGTCGAAACATGACACCTAATCCAAAATATTTTAGGAAGAGACACCTGATCCACAATCACAATCACAATCACAATCATAATCACATCCATAATGAATAATGCACAACTAGCCAAGTTCAAGCAACATGTTAATTGCATGCAATTAGATTATGATGGATTGTCAATTAGTTTATATCGTTATTCCCTTGGTTGTATACATGCAACAAATACTATGAAATAATTAACATATATACATCACACAAGTGAAATTTTAAAACCATCACCTATCTTAAAATCAAATCTTGAACTCTGTAGGATCGGAGCTTTTCCTTGTTCCAAAATCCTAACGCGTTCTTCGTTTATAAACAATCAAGGAACACACATAATCAACACTAATAGCCTAATTTTTTTCAGATTATAGCAAAATCCTAATTTTTGGCCATTTTCATGATCATCTCTCCCAACTAGATTTTTTACCCATCATTAATTACATATCTAAATCTTTCTTTATATTAATTCTCCCTAGAATCTAAGGTCTAGGAATTAAAATATAAGTTAAGGAAACAATTAACTTACTTTAGCAATGAAATTGGTGGAATACTGAAAAAAAAATAGTCAAGGTAGTTTTCGGTCTCTCAAAGAGAAGTGAGAGAGATAGAAATGAATTTGGGACTTTTTTTTATTTAAAACCCACGTCTATCCTGCTTTGGTGATCACTTACCTCGCCATGGCAGCACCGCTATAGCGAGACTAATTCCACCATAGCGGATGGCATAGAGACAAAAACTTCATAAACTTGCGTCTCAAACTCCGTTTTTACAACACATTCTCAATTCATGATGTTAACTGATTTACCGCTGCACTAAGATTAATTTTGGGAATTCTATTTGCCCGAATTCAGGTCCGTAGAGCCGTACAAGCTCCTTATTATCTTGTCTATCAACTCGAATGACCAAACTTAAAATCCAACCCCCAATCCATTATTGGATTGCCTTAGACTACATGTGACTCAACTTTTGACTGAAACTAGCCTAAACTCAAAATTTTCAATTTACTATTCAAAATTTTTTTGGCCCAATCAATTACCTTTCTTATTGACCAACCCATGACAACACCATCAAATCGTTACTATTCTTTAAATAATATTTTTAATGCTTAATATATCTATAGTTTCATCTCTTAAAAATAAACGAGTAACTTATAGTAGTACCTGAATTAATTTCAAATAGTAATCCCAACGGGACAAATCAGTACCGTGAGTTCGGCCTTTTGTAATCAATGCTACTAAATTAGATATTTCTAATACTCTTGTAAACTATGTACAATAAAAACTACTATTACCATCTTTTTTTTTCTTAATTCATTTACTAAGATTTTAGATATATTGATCCGAACAATGAGAATTCCACACTAAAGAGGTAATGATCTCTTTGTTCTGAAAACTATTCATTTAAAGAGTCCAAATTTGTAAATTTTAAATCGGCATTTAGCCATAAATTTAAAATATTTTTTACTTTATTTGAAACTTATGAAATAAGAACAAACTTATGAAACAAGAACTGAAGATGAAGTTTGTGTTTGATTATATTTCTCGCAAAGGAAAGAAGATAATGTTTATTTTACAATTGTGGAGACGGAAATGGAAAATATGTTATAAATTGTTTTTTGAAATTAAAAATCCAATTTCAAACTGAATTTTAGAATTTTTATGGCCATATAGTGAATAGTATTTATGGCAAAAAAATCCCAACTATTCCATCGTACAACCACAGTTATTAATGGTATATATCCAGTGTATTAAATAAACAAGTCTGTTAATTAATTTTGCCGACGGAGTTGCTTGGAAAAATAAATATAACTAACTGCTAATAGGAGCCAAAAACATAATGTCCCACTGTTTCTACACGAAGACTTGATAAAATGATCAAATCCATTCAACATTTTCCTACTCAATGTCAGAAATCGACATCACTTTTTTTTTTTTATCTTGCTTTCATCATGTGATCCTTTTAACAACGAATCTCCAGATACCACTTCCCCTTGAACCTTCCACCCCACCCCTATTTGATGGTGGAGTCAGAATTTTGATTAACGAGATTCAAAATTTTAAAAAATAAATACATGAACTAATCGAAAAAAATTCGATATTTATTATATATATATGAAAAGATTTAATTTTATATAAATAATATATATAATTTTTCATCGAAGTTCCGCCCCTTCTCCTACCCACCCCCAACAAAGTAATAAATAAATAAATTATTGTTATGTAAGTTGTGGTTTGTATTATATATAGGACAACGTACTAAGCTTGAAGACAAGTTCCTCATTAGTATTTCCCTCAATTATTTCCACAACCAAAAGCCAAAGATGGTTCTGTGGAGCCAATTGGTCGTGCTTTTAGTTAGTTGCATTATTTCTCTGTTGTTACACACTGGCAGAGCAGAAGTTATAGTACAAAATTTAAGTGTCCTTAGTTGGAAAAACAAAGAGGTAGTAAGCGGTAGCAAGTGCAATTTGTTTCAAGGTAGATGGGTAATTGACCCTTCTTATCCTCTTTATGATTCCTCAACTTGCCTTTTTATTGACCCTGAATTTGATTGCCTCAAATATGGTCGCCCTGATAAGCAATATCTCAAATATGCTTGGAAACCTGACTCTTGTAACTTGCCCAGGTATAATCTAATCTTCCTTCTTACAAACATTTCTTTTTCTTTTTTTCAATTTTTATATTTTTGCAATATGTACTTAAAACACATTTTGAAGAAACAGAGAAGATTTTGCTCTGTTTAGTATTTTCTAGTACAACTCCGCTTGCGAGTGTTACTCGGGGAGTTGTGATAAATTGATGGTCAGCATAAAGCTAGTCAATTTTAAATAAATTTGCATAACCGGTGTCTATTAGTTATGGTGTAATGATATATCTTTTTCTTTTTTGAGAAATTTAGTTTGATATTTGTGTCTTTACAGGTTTAATGGAAATGATTTGTTGAAGAGATGGTCAGGGAAGAAAATAATGTTTGTTGGTGACTCGTTGAGTTTGAACATGTGGAACTCTCTGGCGTGTATGCTACATGCCTCGGTGCCCAATGCCAAAGCTACAATTTCTCGGACGGAGACACTTTCTTCTGTCACCTTTCAGGTTTACACTCGGTTTTTTTATTTCTTCTTCTCATTTCTGCCAGCAGCGGAGCCACAGACGAATCTCCTTTCACAAAAAATTATATTATTTATCTTATTTTTTCAAATTTTAAATCTTATTAATTAAAATTTTGGTTTTATTGCTCATTTTTGCTTTTACAAAGAAAGATTATTCAAAAATAATCTGTTGAAGAAGATATTAGGCCTAACTCACACCTCAAAAGCTAGCTCGAAGGAAAATAGGTTGCTTAAACCTTATAAAGAGATCACCCATTTCATTAATTATCAATATGAAATTTTATATCACACCCTTCCACAATAACAACTGTCATTTTAGAAATTCAAAATCAAAATTGACAACTATTTCCAACATATAGGAGTCTTTTAATTCATCATTGTTTAGGCAAAAGCTTTAGTGAAAGAAGAAAAATGGGAAGGGGAAAGGGAAAGGAAAAAGGAACAATCTTTTGCTACAGTATTTCTGCTTTTTTCTGTTTGGGTATGAAAAATGTTTAATGGACAGTATTTTGTGATAAATATGATTTTTCTAATCATTTGTGGATGTCGAATTGATTAGGTAAAAGAACATATACGTTACGTTATTATTATTGTAGTGGATCATGATGTTGGTGGTTGTGTAAATGATGAAGCGGTGAAAAAAATACTCTATAGGGAATAGCAGGTGGGTCCATTCTTAATTACGAGTAAAAATAAATAAAGTTAATATTAAATATCAAAAATAAAAATTAAAAAAGCTATAGCAAGTGGGAGGGAATAAGAATTTAAGCAGAAAAAGGCTTACTACCTTTTTGAGTTTGAAAAATTCATCCCTTAAATAACAAAATAAACAATGAATCACGAGAGTTTAAATTTTATAAACTAAATATAATCCCTTCATCTGATTTAATGTGACATTTTTAAGGTATACAAGAGAATTTTTTTTTTTAGAACTTATGATCTAAAATAATTTTTACATATTCGAAGAAAAATTTTAAAATTAAATTATTTTTAAATAAAATAAAATATATATTTTTTAGACAAATTAAAAAGAAAAGAACATGACACATAATATATGAGAGCAAGTATAGAAAGTATGTTTACAATAATAACATACCACTAGATCTCATAAATGAAAATTTGATATAGCATCTCCCTCTTGTTGAATGATAAATCTCTACGATGATATTAATTTATAACTTTATAAAAATGGAAATTAACTTGCTAGAATAAATTAATTTCTATTGATAACATAAAAAATTTCTATAGGTTATTATATAGTCCATATTTTAAGCCTAGTCGCAAAGCAAAAACACATGCATACACCTATGTGTGTTGTGTGTTCTCACGTGCTCTGCTTTGGTTTCCCCTGTTTTTTGTTTTACAATATATGAGACTGCAATTAGTACAACACAGGAGACAGACGTAGTTGTTAAGGAAAAATAATATTTTTCTCCAATTTTATATCTTCTGTTTGCCAAATCATGAAGGAGGAGATCTAAACAAAATATGAAAATAATTTGAGAACTGCGATAGCCAAAGACAACAGGCAACAAAGGAAAGTTGACTTTGTAGGCTCCCAATAAAAAGAACTTGGAAATGGACAAAAAGGAATCTTATTTGTCATGTCTTCAATATGAGTAAACTCGTGAACCAGTGAAAAGCATGCTTAGCCCTTTTACATATTCTTCAATCTATGGCATAAACTGCCTTTAATGTTTTCTTGCTAGTATACTTTTATTTAATACTTGGACAAAACCTTTTATTATATGTTGATGGCAAGCGAGCGAGTGTCAGAACTTATAAATTTTATATTCTGGATCCATTTTGTTATTGACCCTTTGATAATGTTCAAGAGGTCTAGTTGTCAATGCAGACCTACTCAATCTTCATATTTATTATCCAGTTGCATTTACAAGAAATCATAAGGACGCAAAAGAGATAGTACAAGAGAAAAAATAATAATATCAAGTAGTGTTACCTGGCCAGAACATTGACCATAATCATTGGTAGGTCCAATATTTGAAAGCTAATTTTTATTGCAACTTTTTTTGGGGGGGTTGTCAGAGCATAAGTTAATCGGCTTTGGCCTTAGCCACATCTACTAAAAAAACAAAAAAGCTAATTTGTTATAAAAGCTGTGACAATTTTGTTGTCAACTTGTTACTCATATTTTTAGGAAAAAATAAGGGTGATCCACTGTAGTTTTAGATACAGTTTTGTCACTTTTTTTAGTTGCCTTATAAAGTATCTTTTTTTTCGCTACAGGACTATGGAGTTACTTTATTCCTTTATCGAACAACTTACCTTGTGGATATAGTAACAGAGAAAATTGGAAGGGTATTGAAATTAGATTCCATTCAACAAGGTGCTGCTTGGAAAGGAATGGATGTGTTAATATTCAATTCTTGGCATTGGTGGACTCACAAGGGCAAATCTCAACCGTACAATTTGCTTTCTCTATTTTTGTCTGAAAACATGATATAATAAATTAAGATATATATTGGTAAAAAAAAACTATAGTAACTGAATTGTATTTTTATAGATGGGATTACGTCCAAGATGGTACGAAAGTATCGAAAGATATGGACCGCTTAATGGCATATTACAAAGGTCTAACTACCTGGGCAAGATGGGTTGATGGAAATGTTGACTCCTCTAAGACCAAAGTCTTCTTCCAGGGCATTTCTCCAACGCATTATATGTAAGCGCTACACTTCTTCATTTGCTAAATAATAGCTCGAATTTAACTTCCATGCGACAGTTTAAAAATTATTCACATTATCAACTATCTTGAAAGTATGTAATGGTAACCTACGCTTGGACCATTGAAAAGTATTGTTGCACCAGTGTTCGGATCCACAATAAATGCATACCTTTTTGAGAATCCGATTCACATACAACAACATTTTTGACAAGTCCGAGCAACATAGTCACTAGCCTAGACGTAGTAAGAAATCTTCTAAAGGAGATTAAGGTGCAATCTAGTGCGAGTATATATAACTTAAATCCTTGTTACATACTAACAACCAACTTTCACTAAACAGGAATTGTGTTCAACTCTTAAGAAGCTCAAAATTCTTACTTTTTTCTATCTTTGCTCAGGGGTCAGGAATGGGGGGCAGCAACAAAGAATTGTAACTCAGAGAAAATACCATTAGCAGGATCGACATATCCAGCAGGGACACCAGCATCAGCTATTGTCGTTAACAAAGTATTAAATAGGATGAAGACACCAGTTTACCTCCTCGATATCACATTCCTCTCCCAGTTAAGGAAAGATGCTCATCCATCAATGTACAGCGGCGATCACCCTGGTGTAGATTGCAGCCACTGGTGTCTCCCTGGACTACCTGATACTTGGAACCAGCTTCTTTACGCATCACTGATTATGTGAGGATGATGAACCTCCTCATATAATTTTATCCTTTTAATCAACTTCTTTCCACTTAAAAAGTGAAATTAACTGTACATTTGTGGAGGTGTGTGAAGACCATCAGCTCAAAACAGCGAGCAATCAAGTGCACGTTGCAATCATCAGCGCAGTACTGGACTTCTTAATAATTGGAGCCAGCTTGTTTATGCAGCAGCAGTTCTTCTCTGAGGATGAAGACTTCAGAGTAGTTTTAACTGCTTATAGTTTGTTTCTTTTCATAGGTATTGGTCTGTGTATTATTGGGGCTAAGGCTCTACTGTGAAATAATTGATTCAATGACTACAATAGCTGTTAGATGTAATAAATCGGGGTGCATAGTAATTCTGTTAATTCCTTTCATTTCATTAAGCAATTACAAATAAAAGCAGAATCTCTCTGCTTATGTATATCTGGATTGAGTCCTACTAAATGTAAAAGCTTCTTATCCGGATATGGAATTTCATGCTAAGTCAATTTTATGATTCACAACTAAAGGTAGTTGCAATATTTGGATGAAACTTCATCATTCATGAACATATTTGCATTGCTCATGGTGTAATATATGTGATGCATGGCCTCCAAATGTTAACATCGATTATACTTAACATATCAGTTGACAAGACCGGAACTTTCTCACGGGTGTTTCGTTGAGAAGAAACACAAACATCTTATGGAAATCATAAGTAAAATTAATGAACTTCATTGAAGTAACAAAAAACAAGCAACTGACATTGGACAATCAGAGAAGAAAGATAAATTACCAACATAAATAGCAGCATTTACGAAATCTTCCATTGCTTCAACTTCTGCACTGCAGGAACATTTCACCCGCCATTTACAACCTTAATATTCATGATTCTTCCGCTATCAAACGCAAAAACATAACCAACCAAGAACAAGATATGTGAGTTGGTAGTGTTCCAGAACTGGTGACATCTCAAATTGTCAACTGCAACTAGTGATGGAGCAAATTATTTGTACAGTAATTTCTCTGTGGCCTATCGACAAATCCCAAAGAAAAGCTTTTCAGTCAATTTCAGTTTGAAAGCAAAAGGATCACCAATCTTTTGTTTTGTTAAGATGAAACAATGTAAACTGGAGAAGCTATGAGCATAGGGAAAATGTAATTACATCTCATACTTAGAAAAGACTAATTTCGCTGTTCTGATCTCAAAATGATAGTTGAAGTGGCTAAATGAAAACACGCATAAATCCTGCATTCATATTCCATGTAATACAAAGCAGTTTATAAAAAGAATTTCTTTTAGAATTTATAACCAGCTTAACGAGTGACTAACCAAGCTGAAATGCTACATGATTTTTTACTTATGGTTAGACATTTGACACGACTGCAAAATAGCATGTTTTGACGGAAATCAAGAATGTGAACAAATAGAGTCTACATCAACACTGAAAGAAAAATTACCTATATGCTGAAATAAAGCCTTGAGTAGCACAGAATTTATGGAGCATGTCAATTCATTATAATTGGAGACATAAAAATTGCAAGGGACTATAGATAGAGAGTTAATCAGGTTAGACATATTAGGAAAAAAATCACACTGGATTATAAGATGGATTCATCAGAGAAACTTTGCCAAGAGAACCTCAGCAAGGAAATTGCAGTCATTATTAGTTACTATATATCATATCTAGGAAAGCCTAAGCTTCATGATTTAGATTAAAGAATGCTACGGGCACAAACTATAAAAACTTATAATCCAAACGCCATCTAACAAGATTAACTGAGTAATTGTTAGATGAACTGTATTAGCATATCACTAAAAAGGGTTAAAGTTGGCTACTTCATTATCTGCATTACTGCATCAGGTTTGCTGTCACAATATGTTTAGTGAGAAAATTAAGTGCATATGGAGGATGAAAAGAACTCAACAACATTTTCTCGGCTCTACCCAAAAAAACTCTAGCTGTTCTGAGTGAAAAGTACAACTCCCACTAGCATGCACCATTAGACATCATGTTAGCTGTCATAACAAGCATCTTCAACAACCCCAAGTACAACAAATTAAAGGAATAAGAATAAAAGAGAGAAGAAAATGATATTGAACAAGTCAATAATCCAACTTCATTAATTATGGGGCACCAAAATGGTTGAGTTCTGAGATTAGCAGCTCATGATCAACTAACTGTATACAAGGGATAGACTCTTCAGCTGGGGCAATCACTACAAATCAAGAATGCCCCACTCTGTCAAAGGGAGTTGGATAGCACACCACAATAGTAGCATGTTTTGTTAGTTGATATGAGGTTGTCCATTTCACCTTCAATACTTGTAC
This sequence comes from Solanum sejunctum, assembly GCA_025642045.1. Taxonomy (NCBI): domain Eukaryota; kingdom Viridiplantae; phylum Streptophyta; class Magnoliopsida; order Solanales; family Solanaceae; genus Solanum; species Solanum sejunctum. The sequence goes on from JAOTQJ010000049.1 coordinate 15,713,446, forward strand.
ATAACTCACTCTTGGTTAAGAAAATTGTCCGTCCTTGGTAACACTCTAATTCCAGCTTTCCATTTAAAACAACAAGATTAAAAGACATTTTAGCACATAACTTTTAATTCAGAGCACGAGATTGAAAAGTCATTTTTATTTTCTTAAATATCATGTCAAGTCAAATTAAATTATCATATATTATTAAAAGTGAGAAGGTTCAAAGTAAAAAATTGAATTACCATTTTGCCCTTGCACTAAATTAAACATCTAATTTAATTAAATATTAAATAATAATATTTTAATTATTTGTTGGATTCAAAGTTATTTATTAGAAAAACAATCAAAGGACCATTAATGAAATTATAAGTTACAATAAAATATTTTAATTAAATTTATTCATATGGGGAAATGAAAGGGTTCTTTATCAATTAATTGATGATTCATAAAAAGAATTTAGTTTATATTTTTTAGAGTTGAAATATATAACAGTGAAACTATATCACATTCACGATATATCCGTACAAATAATGTATATTTATAATTACCTGCTATTAATGGTTATTAATCCAAATTAGCTAAATTGTTTTTTCTTTTTAATATAGACACTATGTATATGAATTAGTTAAATAACAAATACTAAGAAATTATAAAACCTCTAATCAATTAAATATTAAATAGTAATCATTTTATATTATACCATTATACTAATCATCATCATCATATCAGATTTTATACTAAAAATGGGAAGAGTCAAAAATTAATTGATGATTTTTTCCTCATTAAAAAAAATAAAAAAAAGTCTATCCTATAAAATTATTAATTAATGAATTAAATGGTATCAATCAATGTTGTTCATTCTTCTTCCTACCTCTCTGGAATCTGCGTATCACTAGTAACAGTCCAAATATATTAATAGTTATATCATTATATATTGCCAATTGATCTTCATTATATTTACAAGAACCAAAGAAAATGTCAGAGTCTCACTGTTTTGGCAACTCTCACAGATGTCGTCAAAGTATAATTTTTGAAAGTATTATCTCACAAAGCAAACTTCAATTATGATGATATCTATCATGTAGTATATGTCATGGAGTAGTCTTTCATAGAAAATGTTATGAATTTTTTTATCTGATCCCAAAATTAGTTTAAACCCCAACTCATGTAAAATCAAAAGTAAAAAATTTTTGAAATCTAAACTACAATCTAGTAGCACGCTAATTATTTGATCTTTTATCATATAGATAAATTGAACATGAAGGAGTATCTACTTTAAAAAAGTACACACGCTAAAGTCGTTATATAAAAAAGTATTAGACCAGATACAATTATATTTTTGTATCTAATAACATCACACTTTATGTCATTATACATTATAGCACATGAGCCCAATCTAAATATAACTATTCAACTTCTTTATTCAAAAGATATGTAATTACTTTGCATTCAACAGTAAAATCAGTTAGATAGTCTCAAAACATTTACGATTTTGTATTTTTTTCGTTCAGATTTTGTACTAATCATACTGAGCATTTTTTAAAAAATCTTTTGGATGCCATGAAAATTTTACTGTAACAAACATGGAATATACGTGCAACATGTTCTAAACGAATAGAGTAATTCATTCCCTGAAATGCCTATGATATAACACCAAAATCAACAGCCATAACAGGAAAGGTTAAGTCCTTGGAGCATAGACAAATTCATAATTTAAAGTTTACGAATTCTTGTAACAGTCTGTTGGAAGTGATTAATTGAATAATTAATTAAATTTATATCTTAATTATAATAGGAGTAGGTATTAGTACATACTTAGAATAGGAATAGAAATAGGAATAATAATATTATATAGAATCCTACTTGGAAAAGGATTGTATTATAGTATCCTAGTTGGAAAA
>JAOTQJ010000049.1:15729466-15752257 GCA_025642045.1 Solanum sejunctum
TAAAGTAAAAAAGAATTTATGAAAAATCAAAATATAAAAAATATAATAATTAGTCAATAAAAATTATACTATATAGTATAATTTTTTAATAGAAAAATATGAAGTAGTATTATAAAAATAAAGAGTGAAGATTTTGAATATTATTATATATTGTATTAAAAATAATGTAAATATGTATACAAAATAAGATATAAAAAGTGATAAAGAGAAGAGTACATTTGTCATTTTATAACTTTATCCCCATCTCTTAGAAGGGATAACTTATCTCATGATTATTTATTAGTCCCAGGATAAGTTATACCTTCTAAGCTAACCAAACGGATATTTAAGCAGGGATAAAATTTTATCTCGAGATTATTTTCATTTATCCCTTACACTAAATAATCCAATGAAAAACTCATTTGGGTTATCAGTTAACCCATAATTACTTGATTCGATCTTTAAGATTATTTTAATATTTTAGAAAAAGCAAAATGTCATTTATGACATTTTTTTCCTTTTAATTCTATATATAAATTAATTAAGTGAAGATGTTTACGCCCATCATAAATACTGATTTAGCTGGTGTTTTATCTATGCAATGATAGTGAACTAATTAAAGTAAGAAGATATTGGTTGAAAAGAAATCAAATTGATATTGGAGGAAATTGAACTTTGCTTCTTAGTGAAGGCAGAATAATACAAATTCTCTCTTCTCTAATAGGCCACTTTGAGAAAACTTAATATACACTCCATGTGCCAATATAGCTTGCTAGGTATGTCTGATTATTGTTTCACTAATTTAATTACTCTATTACTCTCCACGTTTTTTGATTAGAGGGAATTGATAACATGATAAACATGCTTTACCTTTAATTTTAAAATTATGATTTGAGTCATAAATGAGGCAAAAATGATGAAAGCACCAAGAAGGGATTTTTCTAGAAAAAGGGGGAAAAAAAACTCATTATGTATCTTCAAATAATTATTGAGCGAAAAAAGTATACTTATGCAGAATTATGCAAATAATCAGAGTTATCTTTGTAACTAATTCATTCGTTACTGATCATTTGCCTATAACTTATGATATAATTTATTTACTTTTTTGTTTTTGGTTCCTACCTAATGTTCAGAGCTCATATTGAAGCTCTGATTAATTCGGATTACGCCTGCAAGAGCCATTCATGGGTGACATTTTTAATAAGATTTTTTTTATACTCAGCATTCAAATCTAAGACTGCTAATTAAGGAGGAAATAGTTTCACTATTGTACCACAATCCGTATTGGTATGATATACTCTTATTTCAATTTGTTTGTATTAATTTTATTTTTAGTCCTTTTGAAAAGAAATTTATATTTTTCAAAATAATCTTTTAATTTTAATTTTTCATATATCATGTTTAATTAAAAGCACACAATTAAATAATATTTTAATATATTTTATTTAATTGAATTTTTAATTGAATTTTTTTTAAAAAAAATTACTTTCTTAACCTCGATATCAAATAAAAAAAATATTAGAAATGCAATATAAGCTATATATGGTCCCATAGTTGGGTTCATCAATATATTGGAGAGACCATACTGAGGCCAAATCTGATTGGATGATATAGCAAATCACTACAACAAAGGGTCAATATTAACATTATCAACTCCTATAGAATCTAATAATACGATGTAACTAGTAAAGATTTGCAATATGGAATATCTAACTTACAAAAAGTAATGGGCCAGGACTAGAACTAGCAAGAAAATTCTTTCGAATTTAGATATTTTCTTTATGAAATATAAAAACTCTAATAAACTTTACAAGAAAAAAAATCACGTGAGTTAGAATTTAAATGAATAATTGGTGATCATTTGGGCAAGAAAACTGTGAAAGGTAAAATGTATAGGAAGCGCGCGGTGAATTTAATCAAGTCTGAAACATGAAGAAAATAAAAGAATGCGGTGGTATAATATTAAATTTTTTTAAAGAGGCAAATGATCAAGTCAACACGAGGAAAGTATGTAAAGAATATTATTTTTTAAAATTTAATACTAAATATTAATTAATAAAAATAATATAATCAAATTATTTATTACCATCAATCTCGGATGGAGCCAAAGATTCACTATTTTTTGGCTTTGAGTTATGATGGAATAAAGCAAAATGACTTTTTAAAACTGTCTGCGCTTCTTTCAATTGTGAAGTAGCAGTTAGTCAATGCAACTTTTGACGCTCATCATGGGTCATTTGGAAATAGTTGCGCTATGTTTTTAAACATTGGGGTCAGGCTGCGTACATCCGACCTCCTTTACCCCGCAATGGACAGGAGCCTTTGAGGCATTAGGGTAATGTTGTTATTGTAATATAATCAAATTATTTATATTAATAAATATTTTCTTATTAAATATGTTAAATTAAATAATGATAAGTAAAAATAAACGGAGGCATCACAACTGAGAAACAAATGGCAGAGGAAGAGCTTAGAAGTGTAGGTTAATCCATTTGTCAAATATTTTGGTGCATGAACTTTCTCCAATTCCACTTGCATTTATTGTGTAACTAGCTTGTTTCTTTCTGCTATTATTTTAATGTTTTGACTCGGAGAATTTTAAGTAATAGTAATATTTTTTAAGCAAAAGACATATTTCAAATCAAACTCTAATTTTTAATTAAATTCTAAATATTACTTTTAGTTCAAATATCATCAAATTCATAACTAAATAAGAGAATCGTTCTCCTTGAATTAAAAATTAAATCACATTAATTTTACAACTCAATTATCGAAGCACAGGTCTACATTTCTCTATAAACTTTTATATTAGATGTAAGATGTTAGTCTTAGGGACCCTCGTCAAGAATTTTGTGTGGAGGTTGCAAGAGCAAATTAAAGATATGGTTTAATTTAATTTAATACGACGTGAATCTTTACCAGACACTTGACATATGAACTACTACTAGTTTACCATTATAAAATAGTTTATGAACTCAGAAAAATCGTTTTAATAGATTTTCTATTCCCAACTTGACCCTGTAAGGCCCATATGCTATAACATCGTCTATTCAATACTTGTAAGCACCAACGCCCCACCCCACCCCCAACACCACCACACACACGAAAAAAAAAATCCAGAAATTTTTTAGTAAAATGTACATTATAGATATTTATTTGGCACTATAAATCATCTCATTATAGATTAAATGAGAAGTTTCAAGTTAAATTATTACTTTCTTAGTCCCAAAATAAGTATCGTTTGCCCATTAACATATTATAAATATAATTTTTAAATTAGGGACAATTATAGTATATGATCATTCAATCAAAATAATTATCCGAAAAAAATGACTATTTGTTATATGAGCATGTGTAATTAGTATATATTTCATGTATAATCAAACTAAATTCAATTTTGAATGTATCACAATGTATATTCAATATATAAATCATCTACATTCTATATCAGTATATACTTTATATGATTTTTGGGAAGCTACATAGTATAGTCGTGTTGTTGTTTTTTTTATGATTTTTGGCTTTTTTCTTTTTTGTGTAAATAAAATATAATTTTATTATTTGTTATTAATTAATTAATTTATTTTATATATATGAAATTATTCCTTTGAATTATCCTATTTATTAGATGCTTCGTGAAAACTGAGTATCATTAATAAAAAGAATAGTTATTTAATATAAATCATAGTTTAAAATCATAATTATCTTTTTTTATCTTAAAGTGATAATTATTTTTGAATAAGCGATATTTATTTTGGACGAGAGAAAGTATTATGGGAAAATTAACAAGTATCAAACCCAAAGTTATACTTCAAATTAATTTTTCCTTAAAAATTGATGAGGTCAGCTGGTGCAAGGCAAAGGCAGAGAAGATAGGTCACACTTGATTTGATGATCTATTAATAAGGGTGGCCATACTTTTTTTATTGGTTGACATTGTGGTCTAGTTAAATTAATTTCGTAAGATTGACGGCACCCACTGCTCTTTCATTTTCTGATTTGGACTCATCAGTAACTTAATCACTCCTCATATATCAAAATCTAGCTCACTTATAAATGGAAAGTATTTTGCAATTTTGTATTATTGCTGCAATTTTCATAATTCCCGTGAACATGAAAACCTTTGTCCTTGTCCCATTATAATTGCAAGTATTTTGCAACTTCTTCTACATACATATTGACAATATAATTTTTTTTTATATATTACGTACTCTCATACAACTTACCTCATCTTCAACCCCACTTCCATAGCCCTATCTCCCACCATCCCACACGTATATATTTTCATCCTCATTTCTCATAGTATTTATCTAGATTATATATAAATATTTTAAAAAAAATATTTTAAATTTATGTATCAAACATAAAAAAGTAAAAAAATTCAAAAAAACATTTTCCTTCCAAACGAATACACCCTAGATCTATACTTTTCCAACAAAGAGAGGTGTTGCTAGAGCTGTCAATATGAGTTGACTCTCTCCATCCAGACTTGCTCATATAGGCTTTTGAATTTTAAGCGAGTCAGATCGGGCTATTATTTTTTTTTGGTGGGCCAAAAACAATTAACCTAGCCTGCCAGTAAGTGGGTTGCGAGCCTTGCTGGGTCAATTTATAATTTTTTAAGTATATTTTTGTTATAAATTTTTAAATTAAATCATAATTTAAAAATATCACATGGTATTAATGTTACTATTACATGTTATAAAAACCCAATATCTATCTAATTTTAATATTTAAAATTTTTAAATAAAATTTAAGTTTAGACTCTTATTATTTTTAATTTTTTTATTTTTTTATTTTTTAATTTGGCTCATAGGTTGACCGAACCCATATTGCAAGCCCCACAAATCAACGTGCTTATTCGGGCCAAGTTAAAATGCTCATTTTTTAAATGGACTTCAAATATTTTAGCCTAACTCTATTAAATCACATATTAGACCGGATTGGCCTTTTGGGTATAGCTTATATTGACAACTCTAGGTGTTGCTTAGTCAGACAATATATGGAGCTAAAATGGATTGTCTCAAACAGTAGCATATTTCGATGGCCCAATACTATTCTAATGGGCTATTCTAACTTCTAAAGTTGGTGGTGTAATTTGATGCCCACTATTTCACTCAAACCATTTTTGTGTTCCTAATTAATTATGTTCTGATAACAATAGTAATGAACTTTAGACTGACATATGTAATTAGATTCGGATAATTCTAACTTTAGACCCAAAATATAAGTTTGAAACCTTGGATCCAAATTCAATTTTTAGGCAACTAAAATTTAAAAAATTTGCAAACTCTGGACGATATGCATATTACTTCACAATGATGATTCCTATGATAGAATTTAACTTGTTCAACGCCAAGCCAAAGTTATTATTTTTGTTGTATACAAGACTTTATAACCTAATTAGCACGTTTGGTAGAAAATAAGAATAAAATTATAAATAGACGTTTACGAATAAACAATTTTTAACAGAGAAACAATTTTAAGAAATTAATCCATTCACTATTGTAGAGTAGACAAAAACATTCCTTTTTAGTTCAAACTTCCATTAGAATGTTGAGTAAGATATAGCAACACTATGTATGTGATTCCTTCTTCGAGCATTCGGCCCTATATGGAAAAACAAGTTTTCAGATCACAATAATGGATAAAACCTCTACGATGAACATGAGAAATCTTGGACCCTCCCTATTTCCATTAACCCTAATATCACAGGCGAAAGTTTGTTTGGATAAAACATCTATCTTCATCATTAATTAATAGATTGAGAGTTTGAGTCACGCTGATAGATAAGTAAAACTCTATTAATTTTCTTCGTGTCAATAGGGGAAAAAAAGATGAAAGCCTATGTTGATAAAATATAAAAAAAAGTTAAAAAAACAATATTAAAAATATTTCTTCTCTTCTATTTCTTTCTTCCCTCGTGATAGAAAATTAAAACAAATGAGGATTTTTGTATTTGTGTCATTGCTCAACAAGAAATGTGCTTAGGTCATTAATTTGGCGAGGAGAAACTCTAGTCTAGGTAATTGCTCAAACAAGACTTTAATCCACAAATTCTCAATTCATCGTTTCTCTCTCTCTTTTTTTATTGGAAAAAAGAACTTATACTGTAATTGTTTTTTTAATTCGGACCACTTACATATATAAATGATTGATTCACGAAAAGCCGCCAGCAACTTGTATACTACTGTGTGTTCTTATTCTACCATCACACCTCAATTAAATTATGAAAAATACATTTAAATTATTTTAAATTTTATATTTAATTATAAATTTTATACTTTTATTATTACTCATTAGTATGATGAACGCATTTCAAATTAACATGTGTTGATGGATATAGTATATGAGTATACTCACTTTATTATTTAATTAAAAGATCTAATCATTTGAACAAAATATTTTATCTTCATAATAATTTAATAAATTATAATATTAACTAACCTTTAAAGCATCACTGTCCACTCAAAGAAATTTGAAAATTTTACCTATCTCATAGAACTAAAATTTTGAACAATTTTCGTACCTCATTCCGTCAACATTTCTCCCCCCAAAAAAGAGAAAGAAAAAACCATCAACTTTTTTTACTCGAGCCACTGACCAATTACTTGATTATATAGATTTTTTTTTTGAATTTTATGATTTTAAATTTAAAATACAAAAGAGTGTACATGCCATTTCACGAGGAAACTTGAAATAAACAAATATTCTTGGCAAGCCACATGGATGAAAAAGAGAGAATAATTATTTTTGTGTATCTACTTTCCCTTTTTCGTCTTTATTTCTGTTTCCAAAATGTTCCTCCTTGCTTAGCTCTTTCCTAACCAATGTTGAAGAGGAACAGATTCTGCTGCTCTCTTCAAAAGTAGCACCACTTGTAATTGGAGTAGCTCCATGGCATGCATTGACAAAGGATTGGAATTTCTCATAAGAAAAATCAGAAGGTGTTTGAAAAAGAAAAAGGGGATCGAAAACAGAGACAACAGCACAGCTGAAAGATGGGAGATTTTGAGTGGGAAGAACAACTGGGAAGGCTTACTTGACCCATTGGATTTCGATCTCCGGCGATACCTTATTCACTATGGTCAAATGCCTCAAGCCATCTGCGATTCATTCAACAGTGAAATAGCTTCAAAGAATTTAGGGAGGAATCGGTACTCGAAAAAGAATCTCTTCACAAGAGTGGGGCTCGACAATAACAACCCCTATAAATATGAAGTCACAAAATACATCTATGGAGCTTCAGATGTGTCAAGTAAAACTGAAAAGATCAAAGTATCAAACTGGATCGGGTTTGTTGCTGTGGCTACTGATGAGGGTAAAGTTGCATTAGGAAGGAGGGATCTTTTAATTGCTTGGAGGGGGACCATGTGTCCGGCAGAATTCAACGATGATAATGACTGGGTTTTGGTCCGACCCTCTAAAATCTTTGGAGAAAATACAGATAATATTCTTGTACACAGGGGTTTTTATTCAGTTTATACTTCTCTTAATGACGCTTCAAAATTCAATCGAACAACTAGTGCCAGAGACCAGGTAAGGAATCTCCCTGTTTTTTTTTTTTTAACGAATTTAACCACTAGACATAGTGTCTAGTAGTTTTTTATAGTTGTAAGCAAGGAAGGTTACGTTGTCAAACTAAATGAGGTAATGAACCTCTACTAATTAAAAAACATAAGGAAAATAGGAGTTAGAGAAAACTAGATATGCTGTGATCATCATAAAGTTTTAAATACATTCTAGTAGAATTATGTTACGAATGATGATACTCATCAACTTCTCTTTATAGACGTATGAATTAAAAACGATAGATGGTCCATCTAATGCAATATAAAGTATTTTCCGTTTGTCCTCCTTCAAATCTGTCCAGATAATTCATCACTTCTTCTTGGATTTATTTGATTTGGTTGAATCTATTGATATTGTCATGTGATTCTGTTTTGCTAGTCGCATTGGCAGGTGTCTTGGAACAAAATCCCTCGTCATATTACCATTCCAACTATGTGTCTTCTTTTTGTTTTTGCTACTTTCACTTCTTTGATGCTTAGGTGAGAGGTCCCTTCCCTAGCGACTTTATCAAAGCATATGTCCAACACAATATCTTCCTCATCCTCATCAAAACAATCATCACCCAAATCGATTGCATAGGCATTAGTTGGACTATCTCCCGATGCTAAATTCTCTAATTTATTCTTCTTTGAGGTCGAACTTTTAGGCACAAAATCTGAAGCTGTTGGGCTTAACTTTCTATTCAAAAAAGGAGGTGCAACATGCTCTTTCTTCATCAACTAAATCAGCCCACCTAGGAGCACTCATCTCTCTCTGTTTTCCTTCTGAACTAATCACATCATCTGTGGCACTAGCTTGAGAGAGTGATGACATATCTTTCACATAATCTTTACTATTCTTAAATAATAATTGGGGCTAGGGGTAGAGGAAGGAGATAACAAAGTGGAGATTCAAACCCTCACCAATGACAAAGTCAAAGTTCAGTGAGCTTTATAAGTTCTATACTTGCAATTTTTATAATTTAAGCTTTTCGTTTAGTAGATAGAAGAGAAATTTCATTATATGACATGGTCAAGCCATAAATTGTAGCGGTACTTTGGATACGTGTGAAAAGTGTTTTTCCATTAGTAACACTACTTACAGACCACCCATTCAAATTTTGTGCTTTAAAACATTCAAACAGGTTCTTAAAGAAGTTAAACGGTTGGTGGAGCAATACAAGAGAGACAAAGTTAGCATTACTCTAAGTGGCCACAGTTTGGGTTCATCACTGGCTACACTATGCGCAGTTGACATAGTTGTCAACCAAATCAACAAGGAGTTTCCAGTGACTGCATTTCTATTTGCTAGCCCACGAGTTGGAGACGCCAATTTCAAGAAAGCCTATCAAAATTTGAAAAACTTTCATATCTTACGGATTACCAATGCCTTTGATGAAATTCCCAAAATCCCAGACCGTGGAGCGGTCGAAGGTTCTGAAACAGATTGGAGAGTGTATGAACATGTTGGATTTGAACTTCCAATTGATACTACAAAATCAGAGTACTTGAAGAAAGACATAAATAATCATATTCTGGAAATTTATTTGCACGGAGTTGCTGGAACGCATGGACCAGAAGGAGAGTTCAAGTTGGAAATAAACCGGGATATTGCTTTGGTAAATAAGGAAACGGACTTATTGAAGGACGAATATCATGTACCTATAGCATGGTGGATCGTGAAAAATAAAGGAATGGTTCAACAAGAAGATGGATCTTGGACTCTCGATGATTGTGAGGACGATAGTGATCTTTCAGAGTGAAAAATATTAATTTCTCAAAAACATTTTTTTTCTTTGATCTTGTCAATGCAATCTGTGTTTCTGTATGTATTAGGACTGATAATGCATTGTGCAATCTTTATGGTATGTGTAATATGTTGACTTCTAATTGCTTTGCAATTAATTTTGATCATGTGGTTGGTTGGTCTGGATAAAAGGGGTAAAACTCTGTACTCATTCCTTCAGTGAAGATTTAGGAAGGAAGAAAGACAAGTGATGCATCAAGATAAAGGTATAAGTTATAATAAATTCAGATAAAATATACAATAATTGCAAAAGAAAAGAATACCCTTACTAAATACAATAAATCCTATCTTAATATACTAAGCTAAGACATTTATTTATGGTATACAATCAAGTAAAATGAAATGGAGGAAGCTATTGCCCATCTATTTCCAACCAATACTGTCGTGATAATGACTAGGCATTTTTGACTAAAAGACAAGTGAATGTGAACAGGCGATGCGTTCATTTCACCAAAAGCAGCAGCATAAAGTAACGGCCACAAAATTATTTTTCTAAAATGCAAGAATCATCTATTGAAAATTGAGTTCTGACTACTTGCCATGTGAAAATAGCAAGGATTTCCCTTTCTGTTTTAGTTCCATGGTTGCTTTTATTTGATTCAATTACCATGTTGTATGTTCTTTTGTTTCATTCGGTGTATGTTTTTGTGACAATCCATCTTAGGATCAAAAAGTCTGGTATTCGCAAAATACAAGAGAGATGTTGTCTATTTAAGTAACAAGCTTTATCTACTAGTAATGCATTTTTAAAGCTTTGCGGCTTAGGTCCAAAGCAGATAATATCACTAGCGGGTTTGACTGTTACAGATGGTATCAGTATCACTCTTATGTCAGCCTTGTCGATGCGTCAGAGTTCAATTGAGTTCAGATAAATCTAGAACACTGAGTATATAGAGAGGGTGTACGTGACAACTCATCTTAAGATGAGAAAGTCCTATATGGGCAAAATGCAGCAGAAATGTTGGGTATATAAGTATCATACCTTACGTACTAGTGATATGTTTTAAAATCGTGCAAGCTCAGACTCAAAGCAAATAATAGCACTAGCAAGACAGACTATTACAATTTTGCAATGGAATTTTGATTAATCTTATTAAAGTGAGAACACTGTATTTTACTATGACATTTTAGTATTTTGCATAACAAAATTGTAATATAAAGACTAATAATTACTACTCTTTGGACTCTTTTGATGTGACACTCTACTCAAAAATAATGTCATCTTATTCTAATTAAAGATAATTTATTTTTAATTTTTTTTTAATTTTAATAAAATATTTTTCAGTTACATAAATATCTAAGTATGATTTTAGATAATAAATTTCAAAAGTCTTTATTTTTTTCTTAAATACTGTGCTAAGTCAAAAAATATCACATAAAATATAACAAAGGAGTACCATATTTTTCTAGTTCCAGTAACGTCCAACTAATAAAATGATCGCTAAAAGAACCAAGGCGGCCAAAATTAGGACTTTATCTGTTGAGTAGAAATTTTAATTCAGCTCATAAAATGAAAAGGCAGATATTTATGTTTAGAATTTGTTTAGCCATGTCGGCATGACAGCCAGAGTATGGAAAGGAGATAACAAAAACAACAGCAAAACTTGTCAAGATAAATGAATGATGTGCAATTTGGTTACTGAAAAGAACATAATGGGAAAATTTGCTCAAAAAATTGGAAGAAAAGTTTGACTTTATAATACATCTTTCGTGTGAAAGAAAAAACAAATCTTGTAGACAAATTACACCATAATCACTCGAAAATTGATCTTTACAACAACCCTTCCAATGATATTTTGACACTATTTCACACCAGATAACAATATATTTACGAACAAGATAATATATTGTTATGATGATGACATTAATAATTTATCTATAAAATATTAATTATCTAAATCATGATTAGAATTTTGACTTAATAAATGAAATCTTAGTCATTAATTTTTTTCACATGCCATGAGCCTTGAATCCAAGTAAAAACTACAGAAAATAGGGAGAAAAAAATGGAGAAAAGTCGGAGATATTAAAAAATTATGTTTTTACGTCTTATTTTAGTTATCATAATTTTTATTTTTAGAGTCAAACTATATAGACTTTGATAAATATTTTGATATTTTTTTCAGTGCTATTTATATGGAAAAAATTATAATCAACAATACCTTTCTTATATTATTTTATTATCTAAATTTTTAATTTAAAATATCAAATTCACTTTAAAAAACGTAAGATCACAAGGTAAGATTTGGCCGCCCAATTAATGAGGATATCTAGAACCAACAAAGTTGGACCACCAACCACAATTTTTGCCCAAACCTGTTTAAATTCGAATGTTGAAGAGGAATAAAAGAGCAGAAGACATATCTAACAAATACCACGGGAGCAAAAATGTTCAAAGCAAGAAAAAACCCAAGGGGAGCCATAGAAAAAATGCCCATGTCGATAATGTTATCAGCACTTTGCATCTTTTCTATGGTTTCTCCTACCTTAGAAATGATGCAAAATACAAACAAGTATCTGGGCAATATACCACAAAGATGGATGCTTCTAAGCGGAAATAGCAATTGGGAAGGACTACTAGATCCACTAGACAATGATCTTCGTCGGTACCTAATTAGCTATGGAGAAATGGCACAAGCAACTCGAGACGCCTTCAACACCAATAAGATGTCAAAATATGCTGGAAGTTGCCTATATTCTAAGAAGAATTTCTTTTCTCGAACAGGGATTGATATATTGAATCCATTCAAGTATGAAATAACTAAATATATTTACGCGACTTCATCTATACAAGTTCCTGAAGCATTCATCATAAAGTCATTGTCAAGGGAAGCGTGGAGTAAAGAATCTAATTGGATTGGCTTTGTTGCTGTGGCTACTGATGAGGGGAAAATTGCATTAGGAAGAAGGGATATAGTGATTGTTTGGAGAGGAAGTGTTCAGCCTTTCGAATGGTCTAATGATTTAGATTTTATCCAAGTCTCCGCACCTATAATCTTTGGTGAAAAATCTGATCCCAAGGTTCATCGCGGTTGGTATTCTATTTATACTTCAGATGATTCGCGGTCACCATTCAATAAGGCCAGTGCTAGAGATCAGGTAAATTCAACTATAGTGTCTTCTCTGAGTTTACTGTTTGGATAGAGTAATAATCACGAATTCAATTTTAGGTACTTGAAGAAGTTCAAAGATTGGTGGAACAATACAAGAACGAGGAAGTTACCATTACAGTAACAGGGCAGAGCATGGGGGCAGCAATCGCAACGTTAAATGCAGGGGATATAGTTTTTAATGGAATCAACAAGGGATTTCCAGTCACTGCATTTGTATTTGCTAGTCCTAGAGTGGGAGATGAAAATTTCAAGAAGACCTTGTCCAATTTCCAAACTAGTCTTCAAGTTCTGAGAATCCGAAATGCCCCCGACATAGTTCCAAAATACCCTTTGTTTGGCTATTCAGATGTTGGTGTCGAATTGGTCATTGACACTAGGAAATCGGGCTACCTAAAAAGCCAGGGAGGTCAGAACAGTTGGCATAATATGGATTGTTACTTGCACGGTGTTGCTGGAACGCAAGGTTCAAAAGGAGGATTCAAGCTAGAAGTGGAACGAGATATTTCACTCATGAACAAGTATTTGAATGCATTAAAAGATGAATACGGTGTACCAGCTTCATGGTGGGTTGATAGGAATAAAGGAATGGTTCAACAGCAAAATGGATCCTGGATTCTCGTGGATCATGAAGATGATGATTTTTAGTTCTCTTTCCAGTAAATCTAAGATTTGTGAAGAGAGAGAAATGCAGTATGTGGGATTTGATTCCATGATTGATTGGTTATTTGTCATATACACACCTATGACACCTATGAGAAAGGATAAATTTTTTAATCTTTGTGTAAGGCCAAGGGACACATAATATCCCAGATATGGAAGTTTTTTAAAATATATATACAGAAAGATGTACTACATCTTATTTGGTTCAGTATATACACTACAACAAAATGAAAGATTTTGCAGCAATTATGGACCGTCAACATATAAATATGAATACTTATGATTAGTACTCTATATGATCGTTCAAAATTTTAACGATTATGAATACAATAATATTAATTTAATTGATGCTAGCTAAATATTCTAGCTAAAGTAAATATTATCGCTTATAGAAAAATCTTTTATTACTAAATGCCTATTTTGCGTAGGTGATGCAAAATGGAAGACTGATGCATGCTGTCATTGACGAATGACACTGTTTGTTAGTTACGATAAAAACGAGAGACAACAAACGGTGCATTTTTGTTTTTTTTTGATTGCCAACTTGTGACTCCCATTACAATTTTTTTTTTCTTCAAAAGAATCAAGTGTTTCAACTCAATCACAAAAAATAATACTCCCTTCATTTAAAAAAAAAATATTTTCTTAGTTTATTTAAAAAGAACAATTCTTTTTTTTAATAATAATTTAATTTAACTTTCCACGTAATATTTTTAAGGTTATAAAATTATATAATATTTTAATATATTTGACATAACTTTAATTTAAGATCACAAAATTAAAAAATCTTCTTTAATTTTTAAAACTCTATGTCAAAGTCTTTTTTTTTTGAAATGGAGAAAGTAGTAAATGTTTCATCTCGTTTACGTGAAAGGATAATAGCGTTTGTTGAAGATTTTACAATTAACAAACGTAAGTATAATAAAAACGCAACCCTTCTATTTGAATTATGGGAGGGTAAAAGTACAGTACGTTTTTTTCCAGGTGATTTCTAAAATTTGCTGTTTACTTTTATTTATTACTATTTCACTTTTCGATCTCAACTTTATTAAATTTTAAAATTAAGTTGAAATAGCTAAATTTAATATTTGAAATATAAAATTTAGATGGTTGAAAACTATACGAAAAATGTTATAAGTTGTAATCCTTCTCATATAAATTTGATGAAAAAATACATCTTAAAATATTGATCAAGATTCATATAATTTGACTTTGATAAGTGAATTATTGACAAGTAAAAATGAACAGATGGTGTAGACTTCTTGCCGCAAACTTCTTTAGAGTTGAAGCTCTAAGTTTTGAAGTCCTTCCTTTCAAGTCATAGTAAAACCAATAAAAAGCAACTGCTGAATTAAATTTGGTCATGTGCAAAATACTTGTCGATCGTCAAGTGTTTTTGGATCCAAAGCATTCTAGCTTGGAGCAGTACTATTCTCTTTAACTTATTCATTTTTCTTTACTTGGGGACCAAATTTTCTAGGTTCAAGCAACTTCCATCACTTAAATTCGTCGTCTTCCTTCGTTTAAATCATCCCACAAATTGTCTAGAAACTCATCTAGAGTATTCTTTATCATAGTGCCATTAGAAACTCTTCTTTGGAGTCGTAATCTTTAGAAAATACCTTTTCAGTATAGTAAATGCTTCAACATGGGTCTTAACATTATTCATTCAATACAAGTACAAGCAAAGTTTGATGGAGATATATAAGATGATACTAAGAGTCATGAAAATGGTTCACATTTGAATTGAAAGTAGTACATATTTTAGGAAGGGGAGGAAAAGTGTAATTGCCTTGTAAAAGAGCTGTGGCAATCCATTTATATGCAGCTTCTGTAAAATGCATTCCGTCCCAACTAGCATATACTGAAGTGTCACTGCAAATATTTCTGGCTGATGGATTCCCACATACAGCAGAAAATTTAAAGTTGTATGGTCCTCCTGCTCCACAACATGCAACTAAAGCTCCTTTGGTAAACCCTGTAATTAATATTTTTTAAAGTTAATACACCCTCTGTCTCAAAAAGAACGATCTACTTTGATTTGACAAGGAATTTTAGAAAATGAAAAAGATTTTTTGATCTTATGGTCATAAATTAAAATTATGTCAAATGTACCAAAACGTCCTTTAATCTCGTGAACTTAACCATATCACCTAGAAAATAAAAATTAAGGCGTTGCAAAAAAAAAAAATCTTTGTTTAAATAGAGTAAAATAAAAAGCTTATTATTCTTTTTGAGACGAAAAAATCCTTCTTAAACACAACACGTATGCATACAATTGTTATTATATGACAAATAATCCTTTAATTTTAAACAATATGTATACACATTAGAAAGCTATTACAGTACAGTTTCACTCAATTTAGAGGTGGAAATTTTAGTTGTTTTACTTAAATATGTGCATTTGTGTGATTTAGAGAGAGATGTGAAAAATCCTTGAATATAAACACCATTAAGTGCACTCCAAAGTGAAAACACTACTAAAAAGATTACCGTTTTTCCACTGCAAAATGTTCAATGGCTATAGCGTACCTACTGATATTTTCATCGACTGTGTGAAAAAATAGTAGATATTTTATGTGAAAAAATTAGGAAGTTTCACATTATTTCGGTGAATTTGTTTCCCATCATCCATTTTTGTAAGGAGTTGGTTCAGAGAGAAATGAGTGAAAAAGTCATGGTCGACGGCACAAATTTTCCAATGGGATAAACCTTTGCTTCTTTTAGTGATACATACAACTTTTTGGGTATTTTAAGCTCAACTAAAATTTAAGATCAAAAGATTCAAATGACATATTGATACATTACACACATCTTTAATTCAATATGTATACATATCAAATTCAGAAGTGTTGTCTATTTTCTTAAATTTCGTATTAAGTCAAATGAAGATATATAAATCAAAACAGGGGGAGTAATAAAGAGATGAAATTAATATTTACCATGGCTCTTTGGAAAGGCATAAAATTGCATGGCTGCATTGTAGTAGTCAGCATAGATAATTGTAGCAGAAGGATAAAGCTGTCTAAGAAGATGAAGTTCCTTCTGAAGAAGCTCATTATATTGCTGAGAGAATTGGTTAAGCCAATTAATACAACCTGTTTTAGAATCATAATGTTGCTTATCTGAGTGCATAAATTTGGTCAGATAAGCTGTTGAACATCCAATTGGCAAATCCCCTGGAACTAACAATGTCTTGGCGCCTAACTTGATTAATTCCTGCACGTATCATAAATTAATGATCAACAACAACATGCTCAGTGGAATCCCACAAGTGAAGTCTAAGGAGTATAAAATATATGCAGACGATAGATCATACCACTACCTCATAAATTAATGATCAAATTTCTCGTAGTAGTATGGTTTATTATTTCAAAGCAAAGCAATATGAAGTGTGTTTTGATATAGTTTTGACCTGTATAGCTGAACTAATAGTGTTGATGACTGCTGGAACATATGATTCAACCTCTTCTTTAGTGCTATTTCCAAGAAAACCAAAGTTGAAATCATTGCCTCCAATTTCCCCCATAATTATCAATGAATTCTGTAGAAATTCCTTGCATTCTATGTCACATGATCAAAAAGAGCTGGTGATGGACAAACATTGAAAAAAAACACATACAAATACATTATATTGCAAGTGCTTTTGATATTTATCTATTCATTCTAACCTCTTGCACTTACTTTTTTTAAACATATATAAATACAATATCATAAATCTCATTAACCACGCAAATAAGTTCTTTGTTTGAATATTTTGTCCCATAAATAGTACTTCTAAAGTGAAATGTAGGAGCCTTGGTTTTCTTAAAAAGTAGAGCAGGAATTTTTTTGTGGAAGATAAGGATGACAAAATTAAACTCAACTAGCTCAATTCGTCCAATCTGTTGAAGTAACTCGTCCATTTATTAGCTCAATCTATTTCAAATCATTTAAAATTGGGTTAATATGCAACCCAAATTGACTCGAGAGATACCTTGTCAAAATATTTTTAAAACACTTTTTGTTAATTTGATATGTTATATATAGGCAGAATAAAAAAATATAATTTAATTAAGTACCAAAATATTAAAAAAAATAAATAAAATAAGTAAAACTTAGTAACGTATTTTGATCCAAGAAAATTCGGATTGGATTAGATCTTGACTCGTTTGTTGTCTTGATATATTATGGTCCACTCCAAATTTAATCCAACCCGTTGAATTGCCACCCCTAGAGAAAAATATAATACGACGTACTATGTACGCACCTGAAGGAAATTTGCAAAAAGACATCATTTCTTTGAACCAAGCCAGCTGAGTCCCCAAAGACACATTATTGTTACTAGGCGTTACTCCCTTGTCCCATAAGTAGGCTGAATCAAGTGCTGTTGCCCCTCCTACTGCAAAATTCACACCTTGCCTGAATTTTTCATTGTTCTTTTCAACTTTTCCTCCCAAATATGCTGGCACTAATGGGAGCCCCAAACTCTCAGCTACAAATTCAACAAGTGATCAGAAAAAAAAAAAATTGGTGAGTTTTTGGGGTACATATTGGAATGCACAAAAAGGAGATGATCAACCAACTGAAGCATGAATAATATAATAAACACGATAGCAAAGATGATGTGATTGATCAAGAATTAAACATTAAGCATGACTCAACTTCAAATTATTAAAGTTAGCCGGTGAGATGACAACTGATAAAAATATAGTTAATCCATCTTTTGACCAATGTATTATACATTTGAGATTAATTTCATGATTACTAATTTGTAGATATGTACCGATAAAATCTATAACAAGACGGCCATCAGAAAAGCGACCAGTGGGGCGATGAAAGAAAGTTTCACCGTAAGGTGGGAAGGAGAAATGAGGAGGAGGGATTTTGTTCAGAGAGAGATGAAGTCCATTCCCAGTGTCAGCAAGCGAATCACCGAAACTAATAATGGAGTTGAAACACCCCCCAATGTTCTGAAAATTATGGCTTATGACCATAAAGAAGAAACTCCAATAAACCAATTTTAGAGAAGGAGAAGAAGCCGCCATCACAAAGACAAACACGGCTTTTAATTTGCATCAGGAAAAAAAATAACGTTATTATAAGAGAAAATGTGACAGAAATGGTCCCTTTTTATCTTTCGTGCTATGCTTAAAATATTTCCTTAAATATCATCTGAGTAATTTTGGTCATTTAAGTTTGTCAAATGCGAACACTTTTGATCTTAATTAAATATTTCTCAAACATTAATTAATAAATTTTATTGAAATTTTGAAAATATAAAATACTTAATAAACATGAACTAGTATGTGGTCAAGATCAACAATCTTTCACGTTGATTTAACTTGTAATATACTTTACTTTGCACCCCAAAGTAGCGCGCACGTCGGTTTTGTTCAATTTTTATATTTACCTAATTAATCATTTAAGTTGACTTTTAAAATTTATCACCCTTTCCGTGCGCTTTTACTTGTTAATATTTTATTTATTCAGGTCAAATTATATGAACTTTGATCAACATAAAATTTTAGATTTTAAATATTAAATTTAGCTATTCAGCTTTAAAATTTAATCAAATTAACCTTAAAAATGAAATATGATCAGTAAAAGTGGAAAGAAGGAGTAATTAAATTAAAACAATAAAAGTGGGGTTTTCCAATATCAATTTTTTCATTCAGTTCTTTTTTGTGTTTCTTTTTTTTTTTTTTTTGATAAAATTTCAGTTGACACAAAATATGTAATTAATGGTTCCAAATATATTTCCTTCCTATTAAAAAATAATAATTTTTTTTTATTTTGTAAAAAATTTAGTTTTAATTTTTCTATGGCATGTTTAGAGATACAAGACTAAAGAATATTTTGATAAATTTAACATAATTTTAATTTAGAACCACTAAATTAAAAAAAATCTTTATTTTTTACCTTTGGATCGAATCGAAATAGATAATTTTTTTTAAAAGGAAAGAAAAATAAAGAAATGTGAAATAAGTAATGCCATTATGCTTAAATATAGTGTCACCAACAGTAAGGATAATAAAAATCCATAAATTAAGTATTACTAATAAGATATTATATTTTATAAAAGAAAACGTGGTTTGATTTGGACTTCATTTGAGTTACTAGATGTTTATGAGCCATAATTTTATAAGTACTTATTATACCATAAAAAGTTAAAAATTTAAACTAGAAATATGTTAATAATTGAACATGAAATACAGAGATTACTTAACAAAATACTTACAAATTACATTATAATAAATATTACTTTATATAAAATATAATATAGATTTGATTTGATTTTGAGTTCAACTTTGATTTTTCAATTAAAAACAAAGCAAATCAATTATGATTGCGTTTTTTTATTCAACATCAAATCAAGTCAAATAAAAATACTAATCGAGATTTGTTTTCTCAGATAGATTCAATTTAGTGCAAATTATTGATTTCATTTGATCACCAGCTACTGATAAGGCTAAAGTTAAATTCGAATAATAAAGGTGAAAACAGAAAAAGAAAAAAAAAATCTGAATTACATTCCTCTCCATGAATTCAGGATCTATTTCCTTGGTTTTATTCTTTTAATCATCGTCAGAAGAATAAGGAATAAACAATCCATATCGGATGATTGTTACTCCAATCCTTTAAAAAAAAGAAAAAGTTTTATGGGAAATTTATTAAAACAATAGGATTTAATGTACTCCAAATAGGGAATTGTAGAATTTGTCATGATTATTATTATCCGCGAACTATAGCTAGTTAAAGGCAGAAAAAATGTTTAAAGTTGCTCTAAAATGCGGATCTCTTTTATTACTTAAAAAGGAATTGTTCTCTTCATTTAAAAAAGAATGACATAATTTAATTTGCATAAAGAAGATTTTTTGATTTTATAATCGTAAATTAAAGTCATATCAAATATCAAAATATTCTTAATCTTGTGTCATTAAGTATACAAAGTTGAAATTAAAATATTATCAAGAAAGAGAAAAGATATCATTTATTTTTAAATAGATTAAAATAAAAAGTGTGTCATTTTTTTAAAAACAAAAGTACTTAAAATCATCATCTTCGGATCCATGAGAATACCATGAGGCAGGTATACCATATTTATGTTTCAAGCATATACTTGTTAACAAATGAAATGTCGCATTCTTTGTAGCTTGAACGCTTGATCCATGTGTTCCAGCAACTCCGTGTACATGTTACGCCAAGCGTAAACATCTCCAGAACTTTTCATATAGCCCCATTTCCTACTAATTCCAGCTGATCTTGATCAGCAGGAAAGAAGATGATGAACAACAATAATAATATATCTAGTAAAATCTCATAAATAGAGTTTAGAGAGTGTAAAATGTATGCAGACTTTACCATTATCTCGTAGAGATAGAGTAATTATTTTCGGAAGACCCAGCTCAAAAATATCAAACCCTAAAAACAAAAGATACTAAATATGAAAGAAAATTGCATGAATAAAGCGAAAAACAAGATGAACAACTACATCTTAATTAATAAATGCATCCACGTAAATGCAACATTTTGGCTATCCTAACAACTCCCTTACTTTCAAAACAAGGATAGACAAAAGTGGAACATAACCCACCCAATCCCTTTTATTTAATATAAGAATAATGCACAAATTTAAGTACATAAGCACGTGACATGATCCAGCGTCATGATTTCTTAAAGGAAAAAAGAAAATGATTTTCTTGAGAAATCAAGTCTCATGATCCATGAGAATCCAAGATCCATCTTCTTGTTGAACCATTCCTTTATTCTTCTCGATCCACCATGCAGATGGTACACCATATTCATCCTTCAAATAGTCCCCTTCCTTATTCACCAGTGCAATATCCCCATTGATCTCCAGCTTGAACTCTCCTTCTGCTCCCTGTGTTCCAGCAATTCCGTGCAGATAAACTTCCAGATTATGACTAAATATGTCTTTCTTCAAGTACTTTGATTTTGTAGTATCAATTGAAAGTTCAAACCCAACATCTTCATACACTCTCCATTCTGTTCCGGAACCCTCTACCTGTCCAAGGTCAATCTTCTTCAGAATGGGATCAGGAGCATTAGTAATCCGTAAGATGTAAAGATTTTTCAAATTTTGGCAAGCATTCTTGAAATTGGCCTCTCCAACTCGTGGGCTAGCAAATAAAAATGCAGTCACTGGAAACTCCTTATTGATTTGGTTCACAACTATGTCAACTGCGCATAGTGTGGATAGTGATGAACCCAAACTGTGCCCTGTAACGCTGATGCTAACTTCCTCCTTTTTGTATTGATCCACCAATCTTTTTACTTCTTCAAGAACCTGTTTGAATGTTTGAAACTTTAATCATGAGTGTCAAGATGTTTAAGATATAATTGAACAAAAAAAGAGAAGAAAGTTGTACCTGATCTCTAGCACTGGTTGTCCGATTGAAATTTGAAGCGTGGTTAAGAGAAGTATAAAGTAAATAAAAACCTTTGTGTACTCGAATGTCATCCGTATTTTCACCAAATATTTTTGTTGGTTGGACCAAAGACCATTTATCGTCATCGTTACGTTCTGAGACCGTCTTGGTCCCTCTCCAAGCAACTAAAATGTCTCTCCTGCCTAAAGCAACTTTACCCTCGTCAGTGGCCACAGCAATAAACCCAATCCAATTTGATTCTTTCATCTTTTCAGTGTTACTTTGTACATCTGAAGCTCCATAGACATATTTGGTGATTTCATATATGTCTTTGTGGAGCTCGAGCCCCACCCTTGCGAAGAGGTTCTTTTTGGAGTATCGACTTGTTCCTCTGTACTTTGAAACTTTCTCATCATTGAATGAGTCGTAGATGGCTTGAGGCATTTGCCCATAGTGAATCAGGTATGGTCGTAGATCGTAATCCAAAGGGTCAAGTAAGCCTTCCCAACTGTTCTTTCCACTCAAAATCTCCCGCTGTCGTCTCTGTTTTCGATCCCCTTTTTCCTTTTCAAACACCTCCTGATTTTTCCCCTGAGAAGTTCCAATCCCTTGTCAATGCATGCCATAGAGCTACTTCAATAAATATGGAGTAATTGGAAGTGGTGCTACTTTTGAAGAGAGCAGCAGTCTGGTCCTCTTCTACATTAGTTGGGAAATTTCTGAGCAAAGAGAAACATTTGGGAATCAGACAGAAAAGATTTCTTCTTTGTTCGCGTAAGACCATCTCCCACCTAATATTATAGTTTCTTCCTTTAAAAGATAATGACATATTTAATTTGGCTCTAAAGAAAATAAAAAAGATTTTATAATTTTGTGATTGTAAATTAAAATTGTGTCAAAATATATTAAAATATTTTTTAATTTTATAATCTTAAATACGATATATGAAAAAAATTAAAATTAAAATATTGTCCGAACAACAAAAAGATCATTTTTTAAAAATAAATTAAAATAAAAAATAAATTATTTTAAATAAAAAAATATCAAATTCTATTTTTGACGTAAAATATAATATTTTGGTGCACCAATCAAACACTAAATTTACATCGAATTTAATGTGCAAATTGTGTTATACCAAATTTGGTGTAGCACATTTATTATATCAACTCACTTTTTGAATATTTTGATATTATTTTATTACAAAATACTTTTAATTAAATATTATATAAAATGTATGTTTTAACTAAATATTTTATTATTTTTATGTTTTACATTTATAATATTAATAGTAAATGAAAAAGTAAATTTTT
>JAOTQJ010000049.1:15752357-15774674 GCA_025642045.1 Solanum sejunctum
CGGAATGGGGTCAGGAGCATTGGTAATCCGTAAGATGTGAAGATTTTCCAAATTTTGGAAAGCTTTCTTGAAATTGGCCTCTCCAACTCGTGGGCTAGCAAATAGAAATGCAGTCACCGGAAACTCCTTATTGATTTGGTTCACAACTATGTCAACTGCGCATAGTGTGGATATGATGAACCCAAACTGTGGCCTGTAAGGCTGATGCTTCCTCCTTTTTGTAACAATCTTTTTACTTCTTCAAGAACCTATTTGAATGTTTAATACAAAAGGAAATTTTAATCATGAATATCAAGCTGTTTAAGATATAATGGTGTGCTTTAGCCTTCTCATGAAACACAGTGTGCTTTAGTCTTCTCATGAAATACTGGCTTTGATGCACAATGTTCATAAAACACAATGTGATAAGTTCTTCAATTACAGTGTTGAACTTCTCAAACCAAGCTCAGAAGACTGATTCATACCACAAAGGGACTTACACAAATGACATAAAAGGCTACCCAATGACATTCAAGGCAAGGCTACTAAACTCCCCCTGGGCAACAAAATCAGGTGCTTGCTCCATATAGATTTCTTCTTCGAGATGACCATGGAGAAAAATATTTTTAATGCTCAACTGATCAAAAGGTCAGTGGAGAATTACAATATGAATCATCTACAAATTACTCTAACAAAAGTCACTTCAAAACTGCTCGAAACCTGCTTATGCACCATAATTCAATTGATGAAGCCCATGCTAAGTAGTTGGAACTACCCAGTAATGGTTCTGAAGTGATCATAGGATTAGAACTTCCTATTCCTGTACTTTTAGAGCCAAACATATTGATTCCAAAAGGACATCTTTAAAATCAAACTCTAGTAGTCACCGATTTGATGGCACGACCCTACGCAAATTAGATTTTATAAGTCATCGAAAATCAATCAAAAAATTAAAAATATTTGTCGACTGCCTCAGAATGCAGAGGTGACCTCCATGAGGGAAAAAATCGGAAAAAAATCTTGCCGAAAACAGTCACATGCGCCGGTGCGTGAGGCATGTGGAGACGCAGATCCGATACTTCCAGCGGTACGTGAGGGCGCGTGAATCATTAAGACTCGGAGGAGCTTACTGGGGTTTGGTCGCCTGAGTAGTCCGCACCTCGTGGTAGTGGTGGTTTTGCACAACACTCAAGAAAAACAAAAGAACGACGCACCAGCCTGGCGGTCACTAGAAACTGTCTGGTTTTCAATTTCTTGGAAGGAACACTAAAGAAAAAAACAAAATAACGACACACACCAGCCTGGCCGTCACTAGAAACTGTCTGGTTTTCAGTTTCTTGGAAGGAACACTCAAGAAAAACAAAAGAACGATGCACACCAGCCTGGTGGTCACTAGAAACTGTAGGGTTTTCAGTTTCTTGGAAGGAAGTTTCAACCGGAAAGATGGCACGGTGCTACAAATAATAAATATGAAAAAGTAGTCACCAAAAAGATGACACGGCGACCTAATTTTTTTTTTTTGCTAACATAATCATTGGTCAGAAGGGCCGCATATATGGGTCATAGCCGCCCGCCGGCAGTGGAAGCTCTTTGATTTTCTACCAAGACAGTAGAAGCTCTGATACCAATTGTTAGGACTAAGAAGAATCAAGTGTTTATGCGAAAACTAGTAAAGAAACCTTCGAAAGACCATGAGTATGAAGATAAATGAGAAACACCAATAGACAATAATTTAACGTGATTTGATCAATCGACCTACATCCACAAGAGGAGATGAACAATCCACTATATAAAAGAGGGTATACAATATCGAGAGAAATATCCTCACCAATTCACTCGGAATGCAAAGAGGTTCACACAAGTGTTAACACAACACTTGTGACTCACCATTTCTCTCCCTACACAAAACTCTTAAGCCCTTATGGCTACATTGTGGATGCTACCAAGTTAGAAGGAATGAGTCTCTATTTATATAGTCATAGTCCTTTTCCTATTAAAAAAAGGATTCGCCAAATATGGAGAAATTTTGTTTTCCTTTTCCTACTAGAATAAAGATTGGCCAAATATGGAGAAATTATATTTTCCTTTTCATAAAAGAGAACCCCCAATTATGGTAAGAAACTCAGGACAAATATCCAACAAATCTCCCCCCTGGCCTGAATTTCTTATAAAATAAATTTGCTCCACCTCCTTAGAACAATCTTCATCAGGTTGAATCTCCTCTGCAAATTTCATATCTCGCCACAGAGAACCTCTCTGAAAAAGTTTCTCTAACAAAATCTTCATATTGTCAAATAAGTTGCGACTAGAACTGAACCTGCCAAGATGAACACTTGTTCTTAGCCTCGCTTTGATTCCACTTGTTAAGATTACACGTACCACTACCCTAACTCCATATTAATATGATAATGTCTGCTTTGGGTCAAGCCCTCACGAATTTTTTTTTGACAGATCTCAAAAGGCCTCATACTAATGGAGTTGGGTGAGCACTTGTATATTCGTACTTTTTTTTTCTTCTTCATCCGATGTGGATGTGGTTTGTCATACCCAACAATGCTCCCCTCAAACCAAGACCGCACAATTTCTAACCTCCCCTTTAGAGATAATACATTTGATTTGCTAACCATCTTGCACTGCCACTACCAACTAGTGGGACACGCCGCTTGACTACCACTTTGCCAAGAAGACTTTCGACACAAGACATTAACCGCAAATCTCTAGTCTTGTTGTCACACCAGGAACTTCTCATAACACACAGTCCACCAGTTCGATATACCTGAACCTAAGCTCTGATACCATGTGAGAAATACTGAGAGAAGAACATTATTGAATTGTTGTCTACATTATTACATTGAGACCCTATATATAGATACTATATTAGACTCCTTTCCAACTAGGATACTATAATACAATCCTTTTCCAAGTAGGATTCTATATACTATTGTTATTCCTATTCCTATTCTAATTAGGATTGTATTTACCTATTCCTATTCTAACAGACTGCATACTTAGTGCTCCCTTTCCCTTTAGTATCCTAAACTCATGTCACCACCCTGTAGCATCCCATTGATCCAACAAAATAACACAGCCAATAAAAATTCATACATAATAAGGGCATTCAACTCAATTTTTCCTTACAGTAAGAATCTTTTTAACTCATTTTCCCCCCAATTCAATCTAAAGTCCATATTGTGCTAGGCCAGAGTTCTGCTTCTAGATAGATTAAAACTTTATGATTGGAGTAGATTTTGAGCTGTGCAAATAGCAATCATCTAAAAAAAAGTGGTTTTAGGTTCTCATTCATATTGCCAGAGGCAGAGGAAAGAGCCTTCACTTAAACTTTACTTGCGAACAAGAAGATAGTAAGATAGTGGCTTTGTTATACAAAATTTGTTTTGATGTTCCTCTTTATCTTATCTGGCAGGTAAATGGTCACTCAAAGCCCATCATTGCATATTTGATTGACCTCAATGAATCATTTTGTAAGACTTAAAAACTTCAAAGAAAGATTGACTTCAACCTACAAGCTGAAGGATAGAGCAATTGCGTCATAAACGATAAATAAGAGTATAAGACACACTCAAAGCATACCTGTATCTTTGATCTTTGCCTCCTGCAGTCTTTTCCCCATTAAACAAATGGCTTCCTTTAGAGTAGCTTTCCTACCTTCCTCGAAATTCCATAGCTGACGAGTAATGGTTCTGCCCTTCATGTTATACTCTTTGATTTCTGTCAAGGCTATAGCAACAGCTGAATATGCTTCATATCCCCACTCTATCCTCAGCTGCCATAGATTCTTTTCCTCTTTATCTATCATTTCCTTCAGCACAAACAATGGTGTTAAAGAAGCTTGGACTGATCATGTAATTTAAAGTAGAAAAAGTTCAGTTAAAATGTTTCTGTGGGGACACTTGATAAACAGTTCGGTTGGAATTCCAGGGAAGGAGAAAATTCAGAGTTTAAACGAGTTGAAGGAAAGAAGACTGTGTTGCTCGGACTCTACAAAAATGTTGCCCCAAGCCCGCACCTGTGTCAGATCCTCCAGAAATCCATAGACTTAAGAGGATCGAACATACACCCGTTGACATTTTTGATGAGTCCGCAACATTGAAAGAAGAAAAGATTCAGATACATACTGCTTCAACTTCCCCATGTAAGGTGATAGTTCTGAATGGATTCCATTTGGGGTTTTCCACGGCCCTCTGCCAAATAGAACACAATGCTGTCGCTTTTTTTTCTCAGCAACTTGACGTGAGAATTTCTTCTTTCATGCAGTGCGAAAAGGATAACTATCAACGACACCAAATTTCTTTATGCCAATATCTATGTCACCACTGCACAGGTCAGAAAAAACCTGGAGAAGAAAGAAAACATGCCTTTCATTATCTCATAAGTTCACAGTGGAGAGCGAAAGAATAAGGTGTTTCCAGATCAATTACAAGTTCACTAGAAATCTATGTGTTTAAAGATATTACATCCAGCAAAGCTACACAAGCAGAAAGCAGTTTCATATAGTCAATAGAACCCATGTTGGATAGACAGATAGATCCTTTTACTTTTAACACAATCTTATAATGGTGACAGTGTGTACATATGTTTCTTGCAACACATTTCCTAGTGGGGACACTCATGTCATTGAATCTTTTCAACCTCGTCATCCATTTAAAGAGAGGAATAGAATACAGAAGCAAATCTTTCTACCTCAATGTTCTGCACACTGTAAACAAAAGCATCCAAGCAAAAAGGGAAACCTTACTCTCACAAGCAAATGGTGGTAAACCAATAGGCCAATAAACATATATTTCCAATGGTTAGAGCATGCAGACTACACTGCTTTCTAACAGTCAAATACCTGTAAGTTTTTGACATGCAACCTCTTATACATGCTCATTTGAGATGGAGTTCACCTGTTGTAGAGTGTTCATGAACTTATATGTAGAAGGTCAAAACATGTAAGAGTTTCCAAATATATACTACTGGTAAACTACATAAATGCGTACATATTCCATACAGATGCTGCTATCAAACTTCAGATAGCTAAAACCTTACGTGCATATTTAGGAGCCACCTCAGCCCATAGCCTCTTGAATAACTAGCTATGGTAGTTATTCGAACCATGAAATAGAAAGAGAATCAACCTACATCTTAGAAAATGGACTTTCTCAAAGTTGCACAATGTCAAGTAAAAAGGAAAAAAGTAAAATTTTTTTTACTGTTTACAAGAAAATAAATTCTCCTTCAAATGGTAATTTGATTGCTAGAAAAATCAAAGAAGACTGTCTGATAAACAGATTATTGGAATTTACTTTGTGCATAGTTCATACACCAGGAACTTATTAAATCAAATTTCAGTTACATAAGTTAAGATAGGTGGTTCATGCAAAATGTATGAGACTATTACCATTATCTGATGATTTAGGAGTTTTGACATTGCACACTCTATAGAATGAAATCCTACACCAAATTCTTTCAAATGGATTTACAAGGAGAGTGGTATACACACCAACTTTACGTATATAGACAGACAGAGTAGACAGGAACAAAGAAATGCCGGACAGAAAGTTGTTGGCCTAGATGCTGTTGATCAGCTTAATTCTGAGCATCAAAAGAATATTTTCTTAGAAAGGAACCATGGAAACTTGATGTCTGATCTAGTTAGCAGTTTCAAAATAATCTTAAGGGATAGCTTTAGAAAATATATGCCCCAAAAGAATGTCCAAAGACCCATACCCTGATTATCTCTTTTCGAGCTTCTAGCTCAGCAGTCTAGCTTTCTTTGACCTTAAGCTGCTTAGCTAAAGTTTCTCAATAGTTTCTTTCCTCGGTGAGCTTTTGCATACTTATTGTCAACTCTTTCATCTTTTCCTTGGATTCCATGTCTTCAGCTTGGATCTCCTTTAAAGCTCTTACAGCTTGCTTATACGCTCTAACTTCCTTAGTTTCTAGCTCCTTCTCAAGCATAGCAATCTTACTCATTGCAGCTTCCTTCTCTATCTTATACTCAGCACTAGTATGCCTTTTGAAATCCTTAGACTTAGTTCTTAGCTCCTCCTCCTTCTGAAGCTGAGCATTCGTATATTTTCCAAATTTCTCTTCCTTAATACTTAGCGCCTTCTCAAGAACAGCTATCTTCCTGGCAGCATCTTCTTTCTCCTTCTCAATCTCCTCTATCTTATTTAATGCAGCTTGCTTCTCCTTCTCTAGTGCAGCTACTTTGCTGAATGCAGCTTCTTTCTTTTTTTCAAGCTCATCCATCTTATTTGATACTGATTCATTCCCCTTCTGTAAGTCACACATTTGCAGACATCAGAAATTAAATCACATTAAATGAGAATATAACCTAATAATCACATTTGATATCAAGTGGTTAAAAATCAAGACCAGCAGCACTTACACACCTTAATCCCTTCAACTTTTATTCCAATGCTGTTAATGGCTAAACCAGGAGTACAGACGCAATTAAGGAAGTCTAGCCTCGTGTAAGCCTGTAAGAGATATAAAAAAATTCAGAGAAGATATTAGCGCCTACGTCCCAGTTCTTTTGTGCAAATCTAATTTCATAGGTAACACAGAGCATTGGTCAAAGCCATTTTCAGAAACTGTTAAATTGTAGAGCATTAGATTTCGATGAATAAAACTAAACTTAATTAAAATTGGGGTGTTTCATTTTTTCTATCTGTTCTGTGGTGCCCATGTCAATGCACCTAGACTCTTCCACTTGGTATGTCTTACCTCTTACCAGCAGAGCTACTGTCCACTACGGTTAATAGTGGATGAAATTAGTGGTGAAATCAGAAATTTAATCAAAGGGGTTCAAAATTTAAAGAATTAAATACACAAACTAGCTAAAAGGAGTATGATAATTATTTTATATATATATATATTATTTTAATCTTGTATAAATAATATAATTTTTTTATCGAGCGATATGCTGGTTCCGCCCCTTGATGGAATAAATCACCTATTCATATTTTTCCTTGTCCTTGATAGGATTTTGATTTTTTTTTCCTCCATTGACATCTATGCAACACCATTATGAGTGTAATGTGTTTCGAATGAATTTGACCAGAACTTACGTGGGTGTTTGAGTTCTCAGACATTGTGATGGTCTCCATTTTGGGTGACCTTCTCTTTGGTATGTCAATCAGCGAAGTGCTAGGTCTATAACCTGAAATATGTAGTGAGATGTATGTAAAGCAACCCTTTTTCCAGTTTGCACAAACCAAATTTGAGTCAAAAGAAGGGAAAATAAATAAAACGAAAGTTGACGGACCTTTGCGATAAGTTCATCACAGAAGTAATCCTTCTATAATGTCAGCTTTTTCATCAGCCGATGTAGTTGGGAAGACTGTCAAAGAAAGAAAAGGAGGCAACCTTTTGAATAGGGTATCAAATGAGCCATTTGGGTTGAACTGGAAAGGAAAAATTGATTGAAATAGAAATTGAATTGGCTGTAACATTTGTTCAAATTTACTTTGAGAAATGGGTTAAAATTTGGGCTATGTCCAATTTGAACTGCTATTTTAACATATTATTTAATTTTTGTAACTATAATTTGAATTTAACTCAAAAAAATAAATATAAAATGTTACAAATAAATAAGTAAATTGTGAAAAATAAAAAATAAATAAAAAATATATATTAAATCAATGTAAGTAAGAGCTTAGAGCGGGTTAAAATTAATAATTAAATTAAGTTCAATTACTTTTAAAATGAGTTAAAACTTAAATGGGTTGAGATTAAACTTAATTTAAAATATTTTAAGCTCAACCAATAAACTTTTAGATGAATTGGGTGGATTACCTATAATTAAACTCATTTTTACACCCTTACTTTTGAATTTTGAATGCCAAACCCTAAACCTATTTCCTGATTAAAATTATAGGGAGTAATGCATAATACATGCTCAACTTATGAGTATGTATTGTTTTAAAAACGTTTATTAAATTGTGTATTATTTTATTAGCTATTATGATATTCATTATTTAAGTTGAGATCTTTCAAAAATAATTTTTTTATATCTCGAGATGATGATAAGTTCTGTTATCCTCATCATCCTGCTTTTGAGAATATACTAAATTGTTATTGTTTGTTTGTTGAATTTGACGCAAAATAATTAAGGATAATTTATATAAAAGATATTAAAATAATTACTTTGAACCGCTATATCTTCTTTAATTTATTAATTGACTTTTTCGAGGAATAAAACTCATATTAATTGTTATTCTATTTATACTAATATTTGTAGTGATTTTAGAATTACAAAGAAGATATCAAAAAAATAATTTTGTTAGATTGTAAATGAGGAGGACAATTATTTTTCTCATAGTCCATAAAAACAAATTCTCCAGCCAAACACATTTTCTCAAAGACGATTTAAATTCCTTCCTCTGGCAGAACTTCGTTATATTTCTGTCTCATATTAATTGAATTTATGAGGTAATGCACATAAAGAAAATATTTAAAGATAAAATTTATATTATATTTTTCACTATTGCCCTTTGTGAAATCATAAATATATAGTTTAATTTGAAATCATAAATATATAGTGTAATTTATCTTGTACAAAATATAAAATTTCAATAAATGAAAGAATAAATATGAAAAAGTTTTAAACAATTTTTTTAACTTTGAACAATTCAATTATTTTGAACATTGAAAAAAGTCTCAAAAATTCAATTAATTTGAGACGAAATGAGTAATACCAATAATACCCCCAATTTAGGCGCGAAAGGATTATCATTTGGGCCACCCGTATTCTCTGTAATCTCTCTCGCTTCCGACTCCTGATACACAAAATCAAAGCGATAGGAACCAAAGCATTGAATTCACCGGGAAACGAAGCTGAAATCGTCTTTTTCAGTCCGTTGTACGCGTTCACTAGGTTTTGCAGATTCGTATTGTTTTTGCGTTTACTTCGATTTCTTTGTATGTATCAACTGTGAAAATGTTTAATCGAAGAAATTTAGTGATTCATCATCTGTTTTGAGAAACCTGATCTGTGCATTTTCTTTCATTTCATAATTTCGGTGAATTAGTGAAGAGATCAAGTCGTTCTAATTGAGACATTGATTTTAGTGGCATCATCTAAAATTCCTTAAATTTATGACAATTTTAGTTAGTAATTGATTTTCCGTTCATCAATCTGTTTATGTTAATGCTACAATATGAAGCTTTAGAATAGTTATCTCGGGAGAGAGGTGAATCTGAATTATCAGTTACTATACAGATTAGCGTTGGGGAGTAAAATAGTTACGTGTAGTGTTTGCACAATGTTCAAGTATTTGTTTCACTGATGAAGTGCATGTATGTTTCAGTATTGGTTAGAAAGTAATTTCTTTTCCCGTAGCCTTGTCAATGGACCAGTAGGTATAATTGAAAAGTTTTTAAAATTGCATTTATCTTCTGTTTTCCAATTTATTCAATATTTTCTTTTGCACACACGAGTTGATCATATTATCTAGCTTCAGAAAGGTAAAAGTTGTTGGAAAAACAATAACATTTAGAATCTCCTTCTTAATTGGCTAGAAACTTAATTTCTGATCCTTGAATAGAACTCTAATAGTAGCTCTGAGAGTGGAAAAAAGAGATATAAGACTGAGAAAATATATATGTCGTTCTCATTTTTTATCTTTTGCCACTGATAAAGTTAATGGCCTCCACCTTCAAATAGTTTATGGAATATTTGCTTCTTGTTTGTTCAGATTTCGTATAACTTAATTGTCCTATGAATTGAAAATATGCTTATGGACTCATTCTACAAGCTTCTTCGACTCCTTAACTTATTTCCTAGAAAAGCTTGCTTCCAAATTGTAGCAATTATTTCAGATATTTTATGACAGGCCAAGTGAACCTAGTGAAGTTTTACATACTATGAATTTGCTAGTAGATTTACTCATGTATTCCTTTTTATTCCTCCTTCAATTTGTGTTCTTCTTGAAGCAAGTAAGACCTATTGTTGATGTTACTTCTTTCTCATTGTTCTTGTTTTGGTTTAGGCAGTACAATATTTTTCTGTAACAAGTGTAGAAGCTTTACAAGAGATATTGCTGTGTCATGTGACTCCTTTGCAAAGTAATTCAGTGCTTGTTATGGTCATCCTTTCTAGGAGATGGTGCTACGACTCCATATACCATGTTGCAGTTATGTTGTCATCCAAAAGTGTTGAAAGATCCATTTAAATTTTATGACTTGATAACAGTCTTATATCAAACAGCTTATTACCAAAAAATAATCTTATTTCAAACTATCAGAGTACTGATTAAGAGCCATTGGTTTGCTTCTACTTTTGTAGTTCTGGTGATATGTTCTCTTTCTATTACTTCTCCTTTACCTGTCCTCGTTATTCCTTTGAGAGACTGCAGCAGTTAAGTACAAAACCAATCTTTCTGTGCAGATGGCAGAAACACCAAAGGGAGCATCTTCAACTGTCAAAGCAAAAGATAAAAATTCATTGCTCGGTATTTACCGTTTGTTTTGGGTTCCTACTAGGACTCTAACTTATTTGTACCATTAGAAACTGAAAAGTGTACTTAAAAGTTAAAACTTAAACAGATCAACATTAAATTCATACTAAACAGATAGCTTCCTGTAATCCTATAACGGTAATGTTATGTGATACCAAATCAGTTTTTATCAAGATTACAAGAGTCAATTTAGATGGGATTCACATTGCTGATCCATTAGTACTTGGTATACAAGAGACTTTCGGATAAATAGCTTTCTGAAAACGAGAATGCCAGGAATAACAGATATTGGATGACATCCTTCAAAATGGAATGCTACATTGAAGTTTATTTCCGTAAAAGATAGTTATCAATAAGTTTTTGTTTATCGACATATTCCTTACGCATCTTGAGTAGAGCAGTTGTTGGACCATTAGTAATTTGTTATTGTCCTTGTCTCTTGGATAATTACTGTTTACCTTATGTTGTGACAGATCTGGATATTGGAAATGACTTTCTTAAGTCGTTCAAATCAGTGTCTATGGGAGAAGATGATGCAATGGATTTCGACTTTGGGCCTATATCCAAAAACAAGAAAAAGACATTCAACTTTGACAAAGAGTAAACCCTGCATTGCCTTGTTGCTATTTCTGATTGCATAATTATTTATTTTGCTAAGCTTCTGTATCAAAATACTCACATTCATGATTTTCATTTATCTCTTCTATCAACCTTTTTTTGTGTGTGTACTTGGATCTAAGGTTTCTGTCATTAACTTGCAAGTCTCTCTATCTGCCTCTCTTTTACAATGTTGTTCTATATTATAATTTGCAGTATTTCGGGATAAACAATTTTCCAGACTTGATTCAGGACAAGCTAAAGAATGTAGAATAATGGAGAAATGATATATTACTTGTGTTGACATTGAACTTTCTTCAGGGATATGGATTTTACTCTTGATACTGATTTTGGCAAGATATCGTCCTTCAACATTGACATGTCAGATTTTGATGTATCTTCCCCGTTTAAAAAAGATCAAAAATCAAAGGAGACATCAAAAGAAGAATCCAATGTTGTTGTCAACAAAAAGAAAGGAGATGGCTTCAATTTTTCATTTGATTTTGAGTATGTACTACCTATGGTGATCCTTTATATTCTGCTCCTTATTTGTTTAAGGGAGAATTATGCTTCATTTCATCAAAACATGACCAGTTGTTCAAATGTAACTAAATGGAGTATCCTCTCCTGTGTTTGATTCAGGTTGGATAATTTCAAGTTTGGGTCAAGTCAGGAGAGTAATGGAAAGGCGAAGAACAACAAAGAAAAGGATTGTTTCAGTTTTGGATCAAGCCAGGAGAGTAGAGAAAAGGCAAAGAACAACCAAGAAAAAGATTGTTTCAGTTTTGGATCAAGCCTGGAGAGTAAAGAAAAGGCAAAGAACAACCAAGAAAAAGATTGTTTCAGTTTTGGATCAAGCCAGGAGAGTAGAGAAAAGTCAAAGAATGATCAAGAAAAGGAATCTTCATCTTCTAAGAGAAATGGTAATGAAGGCTCTGGAAGTCATCTGAATGAAGACATTGGTTCACTAGAGGATGGGAAAGTTCAGAAACACACTGCATCACTGGCCGAGATGACTTTAATGAGTGATTCTCATATTGACATAGATAAAAGTCATGACACCACAAAACATAGTTTACCTTCAAACCATACTATGAGCAATAATGAAACTTCAAAATTGCAATCTGCTAGCAATGAAATTTCACTGGAAAAAGCAAAAAGCCCGTTACCAGAAAAAATATCCACCAATATTCGAGAAACAGTCTGCCAAGTAGAGGAGGGAACTTCTTTGATATCACAGAGTAAATCAAGGAGGAATAATTGTTCAAGATTACGGGAACATGTTAATTCTGTGGCTGCAGATGTTAGTCTGTTAGGTGTAGGAACAGATTCTAATAAAAAAGTGCTTTTGGACCCTGACACAAACTATGATAAGTCAGTTTTAGAAAGTTCATCTTTGGAGGATATTGCAACCCCAATGAAGAATGCTAGTGAAAGGAGAAACTTTGACAGTGATAAGCATGTTCCAGAGACCAACAAGGACAGGACTGAGACACATTCCAACTGTACGTCAAATGCTACAGAAGGCAAAATGCAAGACATGAAAGTTGGTAATAAGATTCAGAACACAACTTCAGAGCTTTCTGCATCCTCGTTAAGCAAGTAGGTCAATGTAGACCATCTCCTTTTTATTCATTCAGCATTACTGTCCATGATATCTAACTTGGAAATTGAAGAGCTTAGCTACCGCAGAGAATGGTGTAAAATACGTACCGTCATGCATTTTATAATACTGTGGTGCACTTGCTTTCTCTGAAATTTTCGCAGAATAGTAGCTGAAAATTTGAAGACAGAGAAAAGAAGAGAGACAGGCATCATCAGGTCAAAGTTTTTTTTGCCATCAATTAAATCTGCAGCGCAGACACAGATGACAACATCACTGACTGAGACAAAAGTTCCTGCATTTCGTGACAAAAGAATTGGCCCCATACCACATAGTCGTCCAGCTGAAATAATGTAAGCCGATGGTATAAACTAGTCAAATCTTTGTAGACAGTTTATATGATACAATCTAATACAGATCTCAAGATAACAAAGATGATGCCATTGGAAGTGAAGCTGGTTTTTCCCCAGACTCTAGATCTCTGCCAATGATTAACCCTCTTCAGACAGGAAGTGAGGAGGGATGCCAAGTTTTAGGGACTACTATGTAAGTTTTTGGTGACTTACTTTTTGCATCATGCTTAATTTTCAAGTTTCATTTTACTTTAGTAATTTCATGGTAACTCCAAACATACTAACTTCTGTTGTTGATAATCCATCATCATCATCATAATATACTTTAGCAAGGGCTCCCAGTCGGATGGTGCAAAACCCATAAGGACATTGACTGGCATATGTGTTCCCCAGAAAAGCAAAGCGAGCAGTAAAGATCTTCTTACTTTCAGGTTTTCCCCCTCTGATTGATGCTTCCAACCAGATATGCCATTGAATTCACTTTGTAAAATGTCTGACATGCATAAACTATTCTCATCATGCGGGGACTACTTTAGCTGATCTTAGTTTCTTTGGCAGCAATTGTTTCTGTTTGGATGATTGCAATAAAAAAAATTATATTTATCTGATATATTTGAATTTATTCTCTTAAGCTAGTCATGTTTGTTGGCTTGTTGTATATGTAAATAATTTTCACCCAAAATGATTAGTTATACAAGATATTGTTTGGCATTCTCTGTTGCGTAGGAAGTCATCTTACATGTTATGAATGATAATACCATGTTTCTAAGCCATATATGGGACACTCTGATATTGTGCTTGATTCCAGTAAAATTTCTCTCTTGATCAATGAAAATAGAAATATTTTCTTACCAAAAAATCTTTGGCATGTTTTCCTTCAGCTCGGGGGTAAATCCTCCTATCAAAACTCAACAGATAACTGCATCCACCACACGCAGCATTGCCATTCCAAGGAACGCAGCTCCTATTCCAACTGCAAAGAACACTGTCAATGAAGGAGACAAAACACTGCCAATTAAAGCTGTCAAGAGTCTTCTAGAGACATCTAGCTTAAAAATTTCAGCGTACCATACAAATTTTTCTTTCAAATATGCATACCTTCTCATTTTTCAGCAAGCTGACTATCAATCACATGCTCCAAATGCAGAAAACTTGGCACAAGTCCTGATGCACCTCAGACAGTGTTGCAAAAGAATTTGAAGTCCTCAAAAACTGTGGACCAGCATGGTGGGTATAAAGCTATTTTACAAGCCAAAGACAATTCAAAAGAGATGCTGAAGCAAATACCTGTAAAATTGTCTATGAAGAGGAAAGTACCAGAGGTCTGTTTTCCTTTTCTCCTGCAAAAAGAATAACTTTCTGAGTAGTTACATATATAACCACTTTGGGACATCTTTGACATTTCTGATAGCACTTGATGCAGACAAATTCAGATGTGATGATCCTACTTCCATCAAAACGTCTTTCACCATCACCCAATGGAAGCAGGTTTTTCTATAAAATTAGTTAGATTCCAACTTTTTCATCAATGTTGAATGTAGGCATGATTACTCCTCAAAATTCTACAGGGAATCCTTTCAAGGTACAGAAAGTATATGCAACAAACAGGTGATTGGTAGAAAAGAACATGCATAGATGTTTGACATAGTTTCCCCGTGTCTCACTACATTGGAATCTTGAAGCATGTCAACATTTTCAATTTCTTTATCATTCTTCATTGATAGGTTAATGACCATGAGCATTCTGGAAATGGTAATAAGATCAGTGAATATGAAAATTGCCAAATCTCTTTACCTGATGTTCCTGTGAGGATGAACATCAAAGAATTAGGAAGCCCCTCTGTGATAGAAGATGATGACAACATAAAGAAGGCCCAGACTTTGTCAAAGGATCTTGAAGATGTAAGGAGTGCTTCCCGCTATTTTTCATTCTTCCTCGTTTTCTGATTTCTGATGTAGTATAAGTATCTTTTCAAATATTCTTTAAAACTCATGAAACAATCACTCAAATTTTGGGAAAAGATAAAATGCTTGTTCAGCCAGTATACTTGTGCTCTAAACAAATAATCAGACAACATAAACTTCATATTTTATGCTTCTCTGAGAAAAAGGTGCATGATCCACCTTCCCATTTTATATTGGCTGCATGAACAAGAAAAACTGCATTCTCTCTCAACTTGTTTTCTGTTGATAATTTAGACATGTCCTTGTTGGTCCTAGAAATTTTTACAGTAGTTTCTTTGAGGTCTATGTCTTAGGATT
Source organism: Solanum sejunctum (assembly GCA_025642045.1). NCBI lineage: Eukaryota > Viridiplantae > Streptophyta > Magnoliopsida > Solanales > Solanaceae > Solanum > Solanum sejunctum. The sequence goes on from JAOTQJ010000049.1 coordinate 15,767,617, forward strand.
TTAAGTTTTCTTAATATCCTTAGCATTGTATCACTGTTAGCTACTGAGTTCCACCTCAGTGAAAACTTTTAGTATGCTTGAAAACAGGGTCTCTTTTTCACTGCACCCCAGTAGTCCAAGAAACATTCATAAATTTGACAAAGAAAAAGACACAGGAACTACAAGACATTTTTGCCTTGTATGTCTGATTTTGTTGGTGGGTTTATGTATTCATATTAGCGGATCAGAATGCCGTCCCAAAACCAATTACTTGATGCAATAATTAGTGTCCTGGGCTCCTAGCCTACTCTTTTCTTAATGCTTTCAAGCAGATAACTGAAAGTTCAAACATTACGGGGGTGCATGAATTCTACAGTCTTCAACTTTGCTCATATTTCTCTAACTAACAACAGTTTGCTCTTTGTTGAGACCAGGACCTGAGGTATGAAACGAGATACTGTCATACTGGCTGATCATAGCTTACTGTGTCTGCAGATGTGCAACATGCTGAGAAAAAAGCACGACGAGGCAAAAGAACTATTAGTTCAAGCTGTTGTGAACAACAATAAGCTTCTTCTTCTTAATCATCCCATTTATGAGGCGAGGATATCCTTATTACTGAGCCACTATTGCACAATTCGCTTTTCACGATTTTCAATTTTCTATTTAAAAATAAGTTGTGTATGCCTTCACCCCTAGAACATACACAGGGTTCAGAAATTTGCTGCTGGATTGATGACAAGGAGTCACCAAATAGAATCACAATAAGACTACATCGAGGTACTTTTCTCCTATGTGTGTGTACACACCACGAAAAGGACTTGGGTAAAGATATTAAATGAACACCTTACTGCTTTGTTTGTCAGACATGGTTTCAGTTCTGTAGTTGCAAATTTCTCACTATGTAAAGACCTTCTGTTCGTTAAGTATGTATGACTACTAATGCCTTGTAGTTTCAGGCAGAGTCTGCTGCATGTTCAAATGCAGTTGCCGAGAATCTATTTTTCCTTGCATTCCTTGGTGAAGAAACATTGACTACACAAGTGTAAAAGAAGACTTTTGCTATTGACAAACTAGAGTGGTTACTCTCAGAGGCAGATCTTTGGCTGAAGGGAAATTGAACTTCTACTAAATTTCAAGTATCCCATATAAATTTGGCATCTAATAATCTGTCGATGTACAGATGTTGGCAGTTTGCTAATACTGAGAGCACCTGAAGATATTGAACCTCTTGTTATACTCTTTACACCATAATTTTTGTGCTTCTTTACAGCTTCCTCTTGGGCACCTTATAAAGCAGCTCCAAATGAGATATTTCTTTCTATAACTACCTATGTTATTCATATCCAGATTTAGGTTGATAGTCCAAGATCTGAAGTAACTCGTAACAGTATGAGCCGGAAGTGGAACTTCAATAATGCATAGTGAGTAATAGGTTAAACAATTAGGGAAGGAGATAACTGTGTTTCTAGGGCTTACATTTTATGAAATTACCTAAAGTGGAATCAGAGCAATCTGTAGAAATTTTTATAAACTATCAATCTTTTTGCTTAGTATCTTTTCCCTTAAGTGATCAACTAGTCACATTCTGGAGCCCTAGGTGGCACATTTTATTACAAAAATAAGAGGTAATAGGTGGTAACAAATAAGTCATGACGTTGGGTCGTACCATACTAAGTCTTGTTGCAGGAGAAAGAGGTTTCCCTTTGCAAAGATGAAGGAAACAAGAGTAGATAGGATTAAAGAAAATCAATTATTAGTCTTAGATTTTACACTCCCGAGACTAATATTACATTGAAACCATTTGATTAGTTGATTAAAAATAGCTGGTCAGTTCGTACAGTTGAAAAACGAAACCATAGCTCCTCTATAGACTTCTTTTTCCTGATGATGGAAGAAGAAAAATGAAACTTCACTCATATGCCTGCCCAAACGCGATATCGTCCTCCCCTGATCATTGCTTAATAACACAAAACTCTATCTTGTAATTACTCAAGTTAGGGACAACAGTCAAAAGGGAAGAAAATTAAGGGAATTGGAGAACAATACGTTGGCCCTAGGCTTGTTGTTGAGAGAATTATATGTCAATTCTCACTTTATTAGAGTCTGATGTCAGTCAGATTACTATAACAGGGGTTGCAGTAAAGCATTCTAAAGTTGGTTTATCATTGTTAGGTCAAAAGAGTAGAGGCAACTAATGAACTAATAGATTAGGTAAACATAATTTTCAGTGGCTGGTTTTTTAAGTTAACCGGAGTCCCAAGGGCTGCATCCATCATATCATGGAGCTGATAGTTCTTTTCTGTATATTGAGGTGAATTTTTAAGGCGAGTATTTTGGATCCGATTTCACTCAATTGGTTTAGCTCGAATTATGTCTATATGCATATGCAAAAAAAACATTTAAAATTTATAAATATAACAAGCTACCGTCATTCTGAACTTTTTGACTTTAGATCTTGGATTTACCTATATGACCTTTTAATGGCTTTAGTAACGGCAAGCATGGATACATGTACATATAAGGACTTCTTAGCTCTAGTCCCAGCTTTTCATGAAGAGGAAGTATGGGATTAGGCAAAGTTCTTGTGATTGACAATTCTTTTTCATGTTTTGTCTCTCTCGTGATATAAATATTTAATACTATGTTCGACTAAGTTCATGTCTTCATGACGAGGAACATTGACTACCCTATTGTACAAGAAGACCTGTAAGTGACTCTGAAATATTGAGCAGAACTGAAAGATGATAAGGATTGGCTTTTGCTTCTATTCAATGTCTCAAAGGGTACATTTTTTCCTTAATTATCTAGAAAATTATTTTTATTTTGACTTGGGATTATAGGTTTCTTGCAGGAGAAACAGGCTATCAAGAATGTGAATATATCTACTTTCTTATTTTATTGAAGTTTAACCTTGACGAAATCCATAAATTAGTGCACATAGTAATTTTTCGACAATATTATAGTGAAAGATTCTGATTGCAATCTTATTTCATTTATATTCCTCTGCTATGCTGAATCTATGTTAGTTGAAGAAGGCAGCTGTTCTCTGCTGCTGGAGTAATTTTAGCTGCATTTAACTGTTGGCATGTCATTCTTTAATCAGTGTGCTCTATCGAAGTTAGACTTTTTTTATCCTCTGGACATGAAATGGTAGAAACATCAGTCTCTTAAATTTTGATAAGAAGATTATCAAATAGGACATGGCGGCATGCCGGCACAACTTCATATTACCTAGGACATGACTTTAGATTGGAAGGTGTGAAGGTCACACATTAAGGTAGAAGATTTGTAGGCTGTGGGGTGATGTCTTGTTTTTCGAGGGTTTAGGCTTTTTGATGTCTTTGTTGTATTAGTTGTATTCTTGTAATTCTTGCTTTTGATATCTATCATTATCTATTCATTGTGTTTCTTACTGCACTATTTTGTTGTTCTTATTCCTTTCTTGTAGACTTTGCACTACTTCTCTTATTAATTGGTGTGTTCTCTTTATGTTTTCTTCTTCTGTATACCTGGATTTGTTGCACTTGAACTAAGGGACTTTCAAAAACAATCTCCTTAGCTCCACCAGGTAGTAAGTAGTAAAGTTACGTGCACTCTATCCTCGTCAGACCCCACTTGTGAAATTTTATTGGATATGTTGTTGTTGTAAGATTATCCCCTATTCGGATAATATGGTACAAAGATCTTGAAATTTTTTATCTAATCCATAACTTTTTTGTTGATGTTGAGTTGCTGTTTTCATCTTAGTTCCTATTGGGTTATGCATTTAGAAAAGCTCTTCTTTTTTCTGCTTGCCTCACTAACTGAGTTTCATGTTTATCAGAAATGACTAACCCATTTGATATCTATCTACTGTTGACGTATAATGAACCGTTCAGCCAATTAGATCAATTCTATCCCCATCAGCATCTATTCAAATTAGATGAATTCCCTGCTGTATATTCACTTTTTTTTAAAATCAAAGTCATCCTCCATAATCTATCCATGTCATTTCCTACAAGTGGTTCTCACTAAATCTTTATGCATGCCCAGAAAAAGCAAATTTAAAACATTTTAACATAGGCTGATACAAAGAGGGTTGACTTTTTCCTAGGTGTAACTTGAGGAGAAATTAACTTAAATTCATCAATGGACACTGCAGACATCATGCCTAAACATTACTGGATACTGAAAATTTGTTTGGATTTAAGTAAAGACAAAACTTTGTGGTTCTTGAATCAGTTTCCTCTAACTAAAGGTTTGCAAGTGTTTAAAAAAATCTCCAACATTACGAGTAGTCACAACGAGAAATGTATATAATGGGACTCTCTAGCTGTTCTGAAACATTCAGAGTCTTATAGCTGTTGAATACAGTTGCACATTCTTGAATGAGAAATACTATGTCTAGGGTCAAGTATTTAGCTTGCATTCTCTTGCTCTTGTTTTCATCTGCATTACTCGAGGCTCGCCCCATAAGGCCTATTAGGATTGCCCGGGAAGCATTGGAGGAACAATTTGAAAGAGAGAAGGCGAATTATCGCACTCACGATTGGCCTCAGCGAGTGAGTCCAGGAGGACCTGACCCTCATCACCATTTTAAAAATTTCTGATCAGAAAATTATAGTTGTCTTGCCAAGAGTCAAGACTAAGGAGTAAAAACTAGGGAAGTAGAAATCAAGAATCAATCCTCTCAGCATCCTAGTGTCTGAAATCTATGTTGCTCGGATCCTTCAAAAAATGCCACCGAGTGTGCACTGAATTTTCCAAAAAAATGCATTTTTTAAAGATCCAATACAATGTGGCGGCATTTTTGAAGGGTTCAAGCAACACAGTCCAAAATTGGCCTAGTCTGTGTTTAGATATAGTGTGTGATTTTTACCTTTGTGTAATAATGTGATCTACCTCTATGAGATAGTGATAAGGTTTGCATACATTCTACCCTCACCAGACTCCACCTGTAGGAATTGTTGTAATAATGTGATTGGATGGTTTTTGGTCATTTTATCTTTTGACAATATGGAGGTTCTCGAACATTGTGTGAAAGCAAAGGCCAAAGAACATTAGAACAATACAGCCGTCTTTGTTATAAATCTTGTGTAAAATATTTCATCAGAGAAGTTACTTGCATTGTCTTTTACATTAAATATATCAACTTCCCAATGGTTTCTCTTTATTTTGGTTTGTTTAATATTCTTCAGCAGACTTTGATTTATCGTCTACTAGAGTAATATATTCAAGCATTTAAGGAATAGCTGCAGATACTTTTGATGTAAGTAGGAGTTCAAGATAAAACAAGGGAGTATCAAATTATATGATGCTATATTACACAGTGTAATAGGGAGTATCACACTATTAATATATAGTGTAATTTACATTTATGTATTAATAGTATAAAAAGAACTTTTGTATTATCAGGTAACTTTAGTTAATTGCCAATAAGAAGTGAAATCTGTAACTAAAAAAAATAAATGACAGTAATAGGGTGAAAATATATGAATTAAATCCTATTACAATTCTCTTTTAGGATTAATTTTTGTAGCACTATTAAAATATGTTGAAAAAAGAAAAATCTCACATCGGTGAATAAAAGATGGAGGTTTCCTTATAAGATTTCGGCAATTCTGTTTGCTTTGAGTTAACTTTTGAAGTTTTTCTGGTGTGAGATATAAGTTATAATAATTTGGGGATAAAATATAAGATTATTTTATCTCATATTTGATTGGAGGTATAAAGTAATTTTTGAACTATTTATCCCATTATTTTTGTCTTAGTAATAGGATAAGTTATCCCATATATATGGTGGAATAACTTATTCCGAGATTAATTATCCTTGGATAACACATTGCCAATCAAACGATCCCTTAGGATATGAGTTAGGTTAAAAACTTGCAAATATCATAGCATGATTTATCTCTCCTGATATTGGATCGTAAAGTAAAATTTGTAGATGCACCAAATGTTCGTCATGATTTTTTATTTGATATTAGTATGTTGCCAATCAAACGATCCCTTAGGGTATGAGTTAGGTTAAAAACTTGCAAATATCATAGCATGATTTATCTCTTCCGATATTGGATCGTAAAATAAAATTTGTAGATGCACCAAATGTTCGTCATGATTTTTTATTTGATATTAGTAAAAACTTATCTTAATGCTACTTTTTTGTTTAACAATTGTTCCAAATCAACTCCAAATTTGACGTCCAACCTTCTAATGTAAGCCTCTAACAATTTTCAATTATTTAATTTAATTTAAACCTTCAATAATCCGTAGATCCACTTTGTCTTCTTCTGCAAACAAACTTGATAAAACTCAACAATGATATTTTTCTAGTTTCTTCAACCAAACCAATTCAAAATAATCACAAATAACCAATGAATCTTCATTTTTTTAATTTCACATAAGAAGAGAAATTACCAACAAATATATACATTTGCACAATTTTTCTTAATGAGAACCAAAAATTAAATACCAGTCTTTCAAAAGGCCGCCAGGGATGGGCTCTTTTGAAGCATCCAAAGGGCATGAATGATAGAATAAGTGGCCATTTCCTCAAAGATCCTTTATATAAGCCGAAGCACTTTAATCCTAAAATTTGAAGATTATTATGGAAGATCAAACTTAGTTAATTCATGATTAAGATAACCATTTAAGGATTAAGGGGTCATTTGGTAGGATATATGAAAATAATGCTAAATATAGTGTTTATTAGTAATGCTTGCATTCATAATATTGTATTAATTATGTTTTCATTAATCATAATGAGATATTTATTATGCATTTTGGTTTGGTGTATTAAAAATAGTCATTACATAATTCTTTTTAAAAATTATTTATTTACAAGGATACCCTCCATAAATATGGTGAAAAAGATGTTAAAAAAAATTTGAGGGACAGTTAATTCTTTAACTGTGTTCATGCTTGCATTACATCCCTTTACATTACTACAACAACAACAAGAACAATAACATTACCCCAATGCCTCAAAGGCTCCCGCTAGGGGTGTACATGGGGCGGTTGGGACAAATTTTTTAAATATCAAATCAAACCATTTATATCGAATTTTTTAATACATAAAACAAACCAAACCAATAAAT
>JAOTQJ010000049.1:15782497-15798998 GCA_025642045.1 Solanum sejunctum
TGTAAAAAACTAACAGGTTCTGTCTTTCCAGACTTAATAGCCTCTTGTAAAGTATCCGATAAATCACTCACAGACCAGATTAAAAATATCCGTTGAGTTGGTGCGGACACATATATATGTGTGTGTGTATAAAAGCTCTAAGGCTTGAGGAGTCTTGCTTGCATGAAAAGTTATCTCTGATGTCTATAGCGTATCCTTTTACTCAAATTTCATGATGGTTTTTATAATTTTTCACTATTTAATATTCTTATTTGTAACATCATCATAGAGTATATTATACTATATGATGATCATAGAATGTTCAGTTCTCTCTGATTCTTATTTTCTTTGTGTGGATTAAGTGGTAGAGATTTTTTAATTAGCTCATTAGAATTAGTAAGATATGACCTAACTCCCCTTGCTTATATTTATTTCTGTTGAGAACTTTGTAATTATATTATTAATAAGGCCGCTAGACACACCATCTAGTCATACAAATGCAATATTTTATAAATATAAAAATAAATAAATAAATAAATGAAAGAGAAGAAGATCACAAGATGAAGAATCGAACTATTATCAACTGGATAAAAGTTCAAAGACTTAGCCGACTGATTTTGAACTAAACTATAATCATCACTCTATATTAAGTATGCTATATGTAATGATTTTAAGTGTCGATAATAATTTGTGTTTGCAAACTTCAGATAGTTTTGTCTGAAATATGGTTGGCAATTAACTAAAGTTTGGTTTGATAATTTCAAACTTCAGACTTGCTATGTCTAAAATATTAACTACTAAACTTCACACCTCCAATTCATACGATTCCTAATACGTCATTTCCTTATTACATTTTCAACACATTGTATTTATAATATTCAAGTTATTTATGCATGTTAAATGAAAATTCAAATATAAATTAAGCATATGGTCCAAAACTATTTGGTTTTATCATACCTGAAAATAAAATACTAGCTCTATCCTGACTGAATATATCTTAAATTGCACGGCGAAAAGAAAAAATTGGCAACCCAATTAAAGTTTTTACCCCCAAAACTTACTACTAACAATAGTTGTTCCACAACCAAATCAACTTCCAACAATATATGAGAAAACACATATTCCTTTCAGCTAAGGTATACTACCTGCAATTACTTGAACATCCATATTATCAAGTCAATAAACAATACATGGTCTTTTTCTTCTCAAAATAGGATAAAAGTTATTCCAAAATACATTATTGACTACTAAGAAAAAGGAAAGAGAGGTACTTTTAATTTACTATATTCCTTCAAAAGACTTGAGGGGATCATTTGGATCCATTTCAGAAATCTGTGGGAGATCAACTGGTAGAGTTTCCAAACTCAGCCCTTTCTTTTTAAGAGCCTCCAGGACCTCCTCAAACACAATTTTGTTGCCAATTGGAGTCAGGTGCACACCATCACTGCAACACCAATCAATAAATGCAATGAGACTATTGGAAAAGAATTTTAACTTGTATACGTTGACAATGTAAAAGAAAAATTTTAAATTACGTGATGATTCAAAGATAATTATAGATATTATATCCATAAATGATATTAGTGAAATTTGTAAACCTGGAAATAAAGCTACAACATAACTTTACTCTTGTTCATAAGTATTATCTACATTCTCAGAGTATTTAAGTTAAATCATTTAAAACTAATATGCAAAAAGAGATGCAGCAAAAGAGAATCCTACGATTAAACAGAGAGATTTATCGATCATTCAAGTATTTCAAATTGAATGGAAAAATGACAAGAAGCAAGAAATATAGATCAGGTATATATCCATCTATATTGAATTGTGGATTCTGAAATGATAAAATCATTTTTGATTGGACAAAAAAAGGGTAACAGTATAATTCTAAAAATGTCATTTAGCATCGATCACACTTAAGCTTTATAAACTGAAATTTTATAATATGAAAAGCTACAAGAATATATTCGTGATCAAGTAGCAACTATGTACTACATTTGCCCCAGTAATAATGATTGTAAATTGAATCTAAATGTGTAGACAATGCTTTGCCGATATGTAGAAGCACAACATTATAAGAACTGAAATTTTTCTGATGAGGAAACAGCTTAGATGATCAGAACAATATCCTTATAGACTTAATATGTATCATTTCTGGCATGCAGAAGCAGCCAACTAAATGAATCATCAAGAACAGTAAAATCATAATAATCTTTTCTTGGACAGAGGAGGGTATCGGATACCTTAAACAAGCTGTTTGCCAGCTGGGGATTTGTTGCATTCTGGTCCAGAGATCAATAGCGAAGACCCCACATTCAGCAGCAACAGCTAGACATGCTTTAGCATAGTTTCCAGCAGCTTCATTTGTCCTCTCTGGCAGTCCTGATTTGTTCTCTGTAAAAGGAAATCTACACATGTTTGAATTAAACATCAGCACTTCAAGAAAAGAGCACTAACAGTACTATAGCTTGTCAAAAGACTAGTAAAATAATACTATATTGTTCTACGATCAAAGAATTTTATGAAATATATTTATGGAAAGATTACAGGAGTCTCATAGCTTCATCAACCGGAGGAGGTGAGATGAGGATAACTTCAGTTGTTGGCCATCTCCCCTACAAATAGCAAAGGTGAATCTTCAACATAAGTAAATAGCCTTATTCCTAATTCCAGAATAAACACATATGGATGGCTATTAAATTTCAAAAAACTGAAACTATTAAAAAACATTAGGTTATTTAAGCCTTATATGAGTGGTAAAACACCGATAATTTTATGCTTATACTTCAATTTCAGATTTGATTTCTGTGATAGGTTATATATAGTCATTGACTATTAAGACAACGACAAGTTATTTCCCTCAATCCAAAAAGTTCATCCAACAATAGAAGTGAATTCATCATTTAAATTTGATGGATTCAAAGTTAACAAGTTTTTTGAGATTATTGGTTCAAAAGTAAACTTATATAGGTGTGGTATAAGCCAAGCACGTGGCGTTCATCAATTGAATTTTATATTCAGATTTATAGCTGTCCTCCTGTCGAAAAGGCAGACTCAAATGTTAAGCGTGCATTTCCACTACAGTAGCTTTCATAAATTAAAGGTCTCTGCTACTGATACTATATATGTAAATGCATAATTTAATTGCATAGTGGGCCATGCTGAGATTACATCTAATCAACAAGTATGAAGTATGCAGTACAATACATAAAAAACAAACAAGAAAAAAGGTATGAAATGTCATCTTCAGTTCTTCATTATTATATTGCCATTGTAATAATGACACATATATAGTGAATAATGATTCATCATTCGTGAGCAAAATCTTTCTTGGATCGATGGAAAAGAAGAAAAGCACAGCTCAGAATTGGCCTATGACGTCTAGGCAAATGCAAACAAGCTAATAGAATTTACATCAAGAATTGCATGAAAATGACAGGGCACTTCATGCATTGCAAATTTAATAAAATAATTAGACAAGTGGGGAATAACAAAAGCTACGACTTGGCCTTCTATTTGAACACTTTTAGTTGGCAATGCTTCATCTTTATTATACTGATCTATAAAAGCAAAAGGAGGCTCTCGTGCTTTTTGCCTTGAGAACTACATACACTACGGATCCATTCATTTCATTTTCAAGTTTTGTAGGGCTCATTTGTCATTACAAAAATTTTTTTATGACAAAGGAATCTACATCACTATCACGAGGTAAACCCCGGCTTCTATGTAATAGCTAACAAACCACATAGAAGAGATAACTCCCACTAGACAAGCCCGGTACGACAAGTTCGACCCAAAAGTGCATGGTATAACGTATAAAAGAAACCACCACATTATTTAATGCAGCAAGTGCTTGGTAGTATTAACGGTGGTATTTAGGCCAACTAGAACACATCTCAACTAATTTCATAGGGTGACCTACTACTTTTCACAAGTACAAGTACCAGATAATTCTGTCGACTATTAGTTTGGACAGATGAAAACATTTAATAGTTTTGTTCCTAGCTAATTTCAGAACAAAGACCTTGCGATTCCCCACCCACTTCATTGAATATTACGTCACATCCTTGTATGCAAACAATTCCCATAGTATAGTTCCCCTAGTCCTCACATTACTAGCATGTGAACCAAATGAAAACAAGAGGAAGAAAAACGAAAGAAAAGACACAGATAAACAAAGAAAAACAAACTATGACAATTCTCCTCATCAGCACAAGGGTTAACCAAATACTAATACAAACCACGAAACTTCTAACCAGTGACGACGTTGCTCGAGTAGAACAAAGATCAGTTAGGTGAAAGTACTTGCATTGTGGAGGTAAATGAAGAGAAAATGGGTCAACATTACTAATTTCAAAATAAATGAAGAGAAAATGGGTCTACACGAGTTAACATTATACTAATAATATGTTCTAATTAGAGTAAAAGCAAGCATATTTTACACCATAGCTATAATTATATAACACATAGACGAAACTAAGAAATATTGTTAGTTTGAGTTATTAAGGGCAAGTTCGATGCACTAAATAGGGAGACTGTTTTCAATGCTTGAATTTGTAAGGAAGTTACATAATAACAACTTTATCAGTTACTGTAAGGCTCTATTTTGTTTATTGAATATGTATAAGAATGAATTTGTTAATACACATATGGGGTTTGAGCAAGCTGGAATCCGTAGATAGCACTGTGGCTCTGACTCTATTATAACATGTTTTCTGTAGTTGAGTGAATGGAATAAATTATTTCGCGTACCTTTTGATAATGCTGAGGGGTCAGCTTACTACACAGTTGACCACATGTGGATGAGTGACTTTCATAACGGAGGGGATAATTTTTTAACATTTCATATTCATGGAACCCAACGGTCTTCATGACATAGGAAATCTAAAATTTGCTATGATTAATATTTCCTTTTTTAATTATATGAAAATTTTCTCTCATCTAGATTCAATTTTACTGGTTTTCGAACTAAACTGGAATTAGCAACTCAATATTTAAAATTTTATATTTTTTTATGATCAGAAAAATCGTGATTGCTATCCTTTGAGTGCACATTGGGTAACTCCCATTCCTATGCAATAGTTCGCAAACCACATAGGAAAGCTAAATTGCACTAAGCAAGTCTGACGCAGACTTGCCTAGTGTGAGTTATCTCTCATGTATAGTTTTTAAATATTTAAAAACTATGTAAAAGGTGTTATAAGTTGCAATTCTTAATTTTAAAGTTATATTTGATAACGTTATTCAAAATTTACATGATATGAATTTTAAAAAAAAAATAAAAAGTAAATGAAAATCATGTTAAGTAAGTGGGGACATAATAGTGTCGATGCAAATACCCCAAGATAATACAAGAAAACATTTTTTTAAAAAAGAAAAAGAAAAAAAATACTATCAGCCGTCTATATATTTGCGTAGTTTATTTTATTATTATTAAACAATAGAAGCATTTGATTGGGTTACCAAACAAAATTTTTTAACAAACCAAGCACATAATCGGTCACAATTACAGCTGCCCGTGCTGCCTTATTTCATCTAGCAACAAAATAGTGAATATCTTCAACAAACTAATCAATTTTCAAAAAATGCAAAATCAGATTCATGAAAGTGAAAATCTTCGCAATCAGTTTTGAACAATACTCCTTTCTTTAAGCTAGTTTTTAGAGTGTAAGTTAGGCTCGTGACTTAATTTTATAACAAGATTTATCTCATACAATGTTGGAACTCCAAAAATTAAAAATTATCAAAACACCAAATGTTAAGTACTGAACTGAACGAAAGGTATGGTGTTGGAAAAAACAAACGTACACATTGATAGTTAATGAAATAGGTGTGATTGGGCAATCTCTTTGAGATGTGGGTAATTTTACAAGTATCTTGATGAATTTTAAGATCGAAAATCAAATTTGTACCAATAAATTGAAGCCGTCAATCAACCGAGATAGGAAGAACTCCCAAACCAAAAATAAAAGTACCTTAAGGAAGGAGACAATGAAGTGAAGATTGTGCTTATACTCGTCAATAGGGACGTGTTGAAAAGCAGAGTAGTTGTCAGGCAGAGACGCATCATTTGCTCCGAAGAAAACCGTCACCGCCAATGGCGATTCCGATTCCGATTTGTCAGTCGCCGGGAACACTTTCTCCAATACCTTCAATGCCCATCTTGTGTTATACCCACTATACCCTCTCAACACCACATCCGCCTAAACAAAATTCATCAACAACAACAGTAAGAAATTAAAAGAATATTAAGAAAAATAGATTAAAAAAAAAAAGGAGGACGGCTGTTGAATATTCATACGGTGCGATTGAAGTGATTGAATAGAGAAGCACCCCAGCCACCATCTTCAAAGGACATTTGAGTGATGGAATCTCCAAACAGATAAATCTTCGGTCTCATTTTTTTAAGTGAGAAAGGAAGAGAAAAAAAGAGGAAAAAGATTTTAGGATGTTGATGTAAAAGCCGCTATATATAGGAGTGATGTTGGAGTAACTGCTGGACTTTAAAATCTGCAATTACTATTTTCTCTTTTTACCTTTAAAAGTGAGATACTTTTGCTTGTTTTCTTTTCCCATTTATTATTGAATATTACATCACATATTTTGACGGGATACTTTTCTTTAATGCCTATTCAACTAGTTTAATTTTCTTTCCTTTTCTTTTTTTTTTTTTGGTAAATCTTTCCTTTTGGTATTTCTTTTTCACTATTTTAATTTGATATTTTAAAAAAATTATATCAAATTAAAATAGATCAAATAATTTAAAATAAAAAATAATTATTCTTTCATCTCAATTAATGTTTATTTATAAAATAGATTTAATTGAAGATAAAAAAAAAGTAGTGGACATTTGGTCTGGAAAAAAATAAATAGTCATGCAAAGGAAATATTGTATGGTCATGTTTCTTATTTGGTTACCAAATTTCTAAATAAAGTATTGTCAAATTTTACTTGTCAATAATTTAAAAATATGTTTTTATTCTTATTTATTTTTTAATATATTAATAAAGTAATCACGAAAACAAGTATTATAAAAAAGAGAAAATATATATTTTATATTTCGAACTCTCTAAATAAATTATGGCTACAGTATGAAAATTTGTGATGAGATTTATAATGTATTTTATTGATAATTTTTTTTATCCTTGAGATAAAATATGTATTATATTTGGTTAAAATTACTTGAACACAATATAAATTTATATTGTGAAATTAATTTTGAGATACTTACCTTATCCCCACCCCACCCCTATATATGACATTGTATCTATTCACGGGACTGTTTTATGAGCAATTCTTGTCCTCATGAATCCACTAAGCAATGAAAATATTTAGTTACTCCCTTCAAAATTATTTGTTCATATTATTAAAACTATTTATTTAAAATAAATTATTAATTAATGATAAAATTAATTAAATTTTGAATTTCTTATATAAGTATTTAGGTAACAAAAGAGAATTTCAATAAACACAGTTAGCTGAGAAAGATGAATTACTGCCATATATATATTATTTACACAATATTTATATATTGTAATAACTTATTTTCCTGAATGAGTTAAAAAAAAAAATTCAATATCACTCAACTCAATTTTGTTTTAACAATTTCAAATTTTAATATATGTTCCTTTATAGTATGGGGACCATTTACCCATTAATTTACAAAAATAAATTAATCAAAAGATTATAAATTTCTTTAATTAAGATTTACACAAATAAAAGAAGAAGAAAAAAAGGCGCAAGGCTCTATCCCTTTATCTAATTAATTCTTTGGCAATACTGTCATCAAGTTCTAACTTTTTTTTTCTTATGTGATTTGTTTTGTTCTTGCTTAAAAGTCTTCCTATGTGGGGACATGTAGTGCTACAGTATTCAATAAGTACTTGGCAACTGAATCATCGTAAGTACCAAACTTTATGAACTCAATATTACTTAGTCGTTTATGCAACTGAGTGTATACGTGCTATGTCGTGTTAATTTTAAAATTATATATAACTAATTTTTATTAAAGTAAAAATATTATTTATATAAATAAAATTAAATAGATATTATTAGTTTGATACAGTAGTTTAATTTATTGTATACTGGCAGGATGTGAAAATTAATTTAATTAGTTATAATATAGATATGTTAATAGTTTAGGAATACATAAAATAATAATTTAAAATTAAATAGTTAGATGTTAAATAATTAATTGATTAAAATTTAATGTGAAAAAAGATTTCTAAATATAAAAGGAATAGTTTAATGCTTTCAACGTAATTTTATTGATTTTTTGCTTTTTAAATTTGTTATATTACATAGTGTTATTAGCAAAATACTTGATAACCAAAGTTTTAATTCACTTCAAAGTCTTAAATATTAGAATAATAATAATATTTTTCCTTTCTTTCCTTCATAACTTAGATAGTTATTTATATATAATAATCCTAAATTAACAGTAAATTATAAATATAAAGAAATTCTAATTCAAAAATGAATCTTGAAACTAATAAATAAAAGATAAAACAACAAATTAAGAAAAATAGTAAAAAAATAATTTTATCTAAAGCAAAATATTTTAATGAATAACAAAAGGTTCAAGAACATTTCTGAAGGGCTTCACATTTTTAATATAGTGCAAAACAATTATATATAGTCTGTACTTTTCAATATTATGATACATAACTATTATAAAATAAAATGTACAGTGTTCTAATATTATTGTTTTTTGTACATAACTTTTAAGTTTATGAATCGCAAATTTTTATGTATCGTGTAACCGATACAAATTTAAATAATTTTTAGTACTGGATACATTCAACTGATATCATCTACAAATTTAAAATTACTTTTTTACATAACAACAAATTTGTTATACCTTAATTTGTAATGTGTCACATTTATTATTCTATACTTGATGCATAATTGTTGTAAGTTTAAGTAATAATTAGTACTAGATAGTATCATTCACAAGCCTAAAATTATTTTTTATACATAAATCTAAGTTTTTGATATATAAATTTCTATAATTCAGTTTATGATTCTATCGTTGATATATATCGACTGTAAAACTAAATACAAATCAATACCAGATACATTTAACTAGTATCACTCACAAATTTTGGATTATTCTTGATACATAACTCCAAATATTTGGATCATAAATAATTATGCATATTGTAAATGGATATCTACTTGATAAATAGTTGTTGCAAATGGAATTGCAAATTAGTACCAAATAAATCAATTAGTATTATTCACAAATGTTGGATTATTCTTCATATATAATCTAAAATATTTGTTTCATAAATAATTTTTAAGCTCTAAAAAAGTTGAAAATCAAGATCTCGATAGAATTCAATAATATGAAACAAGAAAATGTACAGTTACATATAAGCAAAAATTTATAGATGAAAGGCTAAAAAAATTTAAAAGATTGATAATAGATGTCTGGAAAGAAAAAAAAAAGATGAAGGAGAAAATTCATTACAATTTGGGATCGATAAGGGAGAAGAAAAGTTGAAATTTAAATCGTTTAAAGTTTCCAAAATTTTGGAAGAGATTGAAGTGATTTATGGAATTGATATTTAATTTTATCTTTAATTTTCTTGTTAAGCTCAAAAGACAAGTTTTGTAATATATTATCATTTATGTACCTGGATATTGCTATGTATCGAATAACACAAATTTGAAGAGATTTTTGTGAATTGATAAAAATAGGGATATGATGCAATTTGCTAAAAATGATATGAAATTTATGTAAGTTATACAAGAATATTGTATTGAGTAATAGAGTATATTAGTAATAACGAGATAAAAAATATAGAAGCTTATCTAGAATCTCAAGAAGAATGAGTGCACTATTACAGAAAGGTGAAACTAAGATACTACTTCCGCACTATTTTAGTTGTCATAGTTTTTATTTTTAGAATCAAATTATGTAGACTTTGACTACATTTTAAGATATATTTTTTCATCACATTAATATAAAAAAAAGTTGCAATCAATTATATTTTTCTTATAATTATAAAATATCTAATTTTTATTTTAAAACATCAAATTAATTTAATCTAATTTAGCTTTAAAAATTAGTCAAATTGACTTTCGAAAAGTGCAACATGACAGTTATAACCAGATAGAGAGGTATAAATTTGATGAATTTTATCTTTAGGTTCTTTTCATTGAACCCGTTTAATTTATAACCTAAATTAAAGAGGTGCATTCTATCATCATTGTATTATGTGATACTTCGAGTGTGAGTTTACATATCTATATTTAGTCCTTTTTTTTTAATAAAAAACTAATATTAATATATATGATTTAGGAAAAAAAGTATGAATTTACGTGAATCCAATAATCCCGACCTAAATATACCCCCGCAAAAATATTGAAATTGGTTAATTTGCAATTTTTTTATTGACTAATTGGTTTGATGTATTAATGATTGTTCAATCCTTAACCATACTTATTCATATATGTTCAATCCTTAACCATACTTATTCATATATTAATAACTCTTATATTGTTAACACAATAATTTATATATAAATTAAAAATCTGACCAAATAAAGAATTAAATAATACTAAACTAATATATATATATATAATAAATTCTACCATCAATCTTTATCCATGAACCCCTGTTATAGGTAATTATAAAATGGCTTTGTAGACGCTAATGAAACATATTAAAAAGGAGAACTCTGAAAAGAAGAGACAGATAAAGAAAAAGTGAATGGAACTAGCGATGATCAATGCACTAAGCAATAGAGAATTAGTCACAAAAGTTTTTTTTATTCATCAGAGGTGGTAATCAAATTCACAATCTTTTACTTAAGGGATGAGGTGCTGAACCACCATATCAACTTCTATGGTTTGAATGGATGTTGTTTTCGCTTCTTAGGCTTTTTAAATTGGAATTTGTGAATTTTGTCCTTGAGCTTTTGTTTTAGGAGCATGCCAAGAGTGGGCCATTAATAAATTCTCCCTAAGATTTATAAGTAAGACCTTGAGTTGGCTATTTGACTTAGCAAATGTATTAGGTGGATATTCTGGTTGTTGCTAGGCAGCTCTAAGCAATCACATGTGAAATGGATTAAGAGAAGAGTTTCTTTAATAAATATAATTCCTTTAATTATTGTTTCACAACACAAGGAAGTAGACAATCGTCTGTTAGATGTAAGTTCATACCAAATTATATGGTCGAGGATTTGAGATATTAACGATAAAAATGAAATCCGCAAGAACTGACTGAGTTAGTTGGGTGAGTGATTTTTCTCACCAACAACTTTCTTAGATAGAACTCATTTCATTGAATTTGCCTAACATAATTTTCAGCCCCAAGGATGCTATATTCTACGAATAACGACTACGAATTTCACGAAGAGTTCCAAAAGAATTCAAAAAATAATGGAAAGTTAAATTATTGAATGTGTTCAATTGAGATTTTGCACCTTATGCTTTGGTTATCGAAGAAAACCTTAAAAAGAAGATTCTCTATCGACCAATCATTGACAGAATAGGAGAAAGTTACACATTTCGTCGTTTGTCAAAAACAATTACAATTGCTAGTTAGAATATAAAATATACATAGCTTCATGTTAATTTTTTTAAAGAATCAAAGAAATCAACCTAAAAAATTAAAAAACAATCTGTCGAGAAGACCCAGAAAATCATAAATTGATTAAATTCCCTCGGAAATTCTTATACAGCTAATGAGGACAAGCATATCATCTAACAAGACGCACCATAATTGAACAATAATTTTCTCAAAAAAAATAAAACAATCATATATTTAGCATTGTCTTAATTAGTCAGCAGTTATCCTGTACAAGTTGTTCATTTCTATAGTTGTTAGAGACACCAACTAGATTCTTAATTTTAGTCAAAAGAAATTAAGTGCATTGACTTAGACTTTGGATTGTTTTGTGCATGCAAGTGGGGATAAACAAAATCCAATTGGGATCCTTAAACAAAACAAAGCAATCATACATCTGGTTGGCTAATGCCAATGACATTCTGTCATGAACTAAAAATGCCAAGAAATCTTTATTATATAAATCTGCCTTAATTATACACTGTCTTACATAACACAAAGTCTAAGTTTTCTTTAATTTCTCTCTACTATAAGCTGAGCTCATATTAACAGTATGGATAACAAAGAAGAGAAAAAATCAGAAATTTCCCAATTACCCATTGAAAAAGTTGATGAACATAAAGCAACAAAGTCAGAAGACATTCATAATACTGATATTGATCCACCAAAGATTGTAACAATCGGAAATGATGCAAATACAGATGTAGAGCAAGTCAAAGTCGAAGAAGAAAATAATAATGATCCAAAGGTTGTAACAATCGAAAGTGATCCAAAGCAAGTTAAAGAGGAAGAAAAAAAGAATAGCATTTCAGGTGAGGGAAACAAAAATGAACAAGTTGAGAAAGAAGAAACAGAAATAGTGTACAGTGTAGAGATAAATCAAAGTGAAAAAGAGTCGAAATGCCGGCCAATAGCATTTCTTTTGGGACTTCCATTTGCCTTAATCTCTCTCGTCATCGCTTTTATTGGAGGCATTATCTGGATTATCGGGTTTGTCTTCTTTCTAATCCTGTATATGTACACTAATATATATAGTAACCGTCTATGATCATATGTTAATGTTGAGATACAGAGTCGCACATCGATGGTTAATGAGATGGGTGGTCTCCTTATAAGATTTAGGTAATCCTCCTCCCTTTAAGCTAGCTTTTGAGGTGTGAGTTAGGCCTAAGACCTACTTCAACATGGTATTAGAGTAGGGTTCGTCTCACCCAATGTTGGGCCCTCGAAAAAAATTGTCCATGCCCAGTGCTTTAAAATTATCCATGCACCAGATGCTAAACATTGGGCGTGAGGGGGTGTTGAGACACAAAGTCCCACATCGGTGGCTAATGAGATGGGTGGTCTCCTTATAAGATTTAGGTAATCCTCCTCCCTTTGAACTAGCTTTTGGGGTGTGAGTTGGGCCTAAGACCTAATTCAACAGTTAATTAGTTATAATTCAATTATAAACAAACTCCTAGTTCGTAGAAGCTTCTAACTAATGTAGTGAATGTTGATGTTCCATGAGAGCTTATGGACTGACGTGACCATATAAGATATTATTATTATTATTATCTGTCATTGGTTATCGATTATATGTTATTTTTAAATCGCAATTTGAGTTCAGTAAATACATCCTGTGTTGAAAATTTGGTGCAGGTTGATGCTGACTTGTATATGTCCCTGCTGCTTCTGTGTGACTATGTTGGTTGAAATGGCACTTGTTCTAGTGAATGTTCCTTTTCAATTCTTCCAATTTATCACTGATAAAATACCTTTCTGATGAATGTCCTGTATGGGATTTATGTTGAAGATAACTCAATTCTGCACTGTTTTCAGTCCTAGCTATTACATAAGAAGAAGAAAAGACGTGTTCTATATATATGTATGTCCTGTATTCAAGTTTTTTGCTTTTGATGGTTCTCTAGTGTACTATATCCAATAAATTTACTTGATTTCGTTGGTTGTTTCTTCTATACAACTTTAGACTATTAATATTGTTATATTTGGATTGTACTCATAAATATTCAACCTAAGTGTGATCTTCTTGTAAAAACAATCAATGTAAAAAGTTACCTAGTGTTTTGACAATTTACAAGAATGAAAGTAATCTATAACTAAAACGTCTTACCTAACGTAAGTGAAAGTGATGAGAACACACAACATACTTTTATCTCTGTTAATCCAGTATGAACTAATTAAGCAGCAAGTTAACTAAGACACTAAAATGGTGACAAAAAACTGGAAAAAACGTGTTATATGTTTTAATCCATTCATCACTATGTAGATGTATATACAGTTACGAATCTTTTCTTTTTATTTAATTATCAAAAGTATTGCAACTACAAAAAAATCGGCATAAATGCATGTGTTCAATGGCCAAATACATTGCAGTTATATTGCATACAACCAATACATTCAACGTTCTAGCAATGTACTTTTATTATTAAATACCACATTTATTGAAAAAGCCCAATTAATAAAGATATAACATCTTAAATTCAATCAACCACTGCAAGAATAATCTATATATAAACATAAACTTCTTACAATCTAACAGCGAAGAAGAAAAAAAAAAAAAAAGAGAATAACACTAAAACGATAAAAATGGCAGTATCTGTATATGGAACAACTTCCATGGTAACATTCATTTCACTATTAATTTTGACTTCCATTCCTAAATTACCCTTGGCTGACGATACTATTGAGTCCTCTTTTGAATCGGCCTTAGGTAGTATTGCAGGCATAAAACAGTATTTAGCTATCGAGGAGGTCATGTTTTGTGAATTTCGATTTGAAGATGCAGGAAGGAGTCTTGAATCAGCAATTACGAAATATCAAAAAGGTCAATTCAAAAATGTTGTCAAACATATTGATGAAGCCCTAAAAAGTATCAAAGATTGTCAAGATACATCTGATGGACAGTCTTACATTGCCAAAAGTATAGTACAAGATATTGTTAATCTTGTAACACTTATTAACATAATTAAGAAACAAGTATCATCTAATATCTCAAGTGATCAGGTATTGAGACCAGCTTTGAGCCCACAAATAGCTCATTAAAACAACTATACTACGTCTTGGAAATATTTGTACCAAAAAAGATGGATACGTTTTACTGATCTATGGTTTATTTATATGCTTTATACTAATCTCATTATTAATATCTTGTGCTACCCAATATATAGTACAAAGTACATAATATCACTTGAGGTTCTATTCAAGCTTCGTATGCATGAAACTTTTAAGATTTATGATTAATAGCATATACATAATTTGTAAAGGATCATTCTAATTAATTTATATAATTATAAAAGCACAAAGTTTCTACGTACACAAAAGTTGATCAATTTCCGACCTTTTAAAAATGGATTACACATGGGACATAATTGCCATTTTATTATTTTGGAAATACTTAAAGAGTGTTGACACTAATTAAAGTTTTGATTATTTAGTCTTCACAAAAGTCTAACTTCCTGACAATGATTGAACTTTCATATGATTGAACTCTTGCCAAATGTGGCTAAGTGCAGTCATTTTTGTTTGACTTCTAAGCCCGCTAATATGCCCAATGTTGACACATATGGCTAAAGTTGTGCAAATCAGACAAAACTTCAACCATTTATAAAGTTCAGACACATAAATAATGATACAATTTGCGCCTTAATTATCAATCAAAGTGATGGTTTCGTAATTATTAAACATAGTAATAGTTTACTTGAAAAAGAACTCGTGACATAGTATATTAATTTACTCTGTAGAACGAACGAACATAAAACGAATCAATCAGTTCCAAGCAAATAGTACAAAATGAATCGAATCGATACAGTTTCAAATAAATAGATACAAAATGAAATAGATAAAACTCATTCTCACATTATGTATAGAACATATGTTTAGCCAGATAATTTTTCATAATAATTGCACTTATGGGCTGAGATTGTTTGCTCCAATGTTTTTGAATCCAATTGGTAAGATATTGGAGCTGTGCTTGGGCTTTAAGGGTCAATATTGTACGGACTAGCCCACGTGAAACCAACCAAGAAACAGTGTGAACCCCAATTTATTCGAGGCAATTACAGTAGTAGCCGTTTGGCCAAAATATTGTTAGTATATATTTCATGTATATTTAAATTATATTAAATTTTTTTAAGTGTATCATAATATATATTTAGTGTATAGTATATGTATAAGTAATCTATATTGTATAGTTAATATATATTTTGTATAACTTTTGGCAAGTTATATTGTATAGTCATTTATATTTTTTATGATTTTGAGCTTTACTTTATGTAAATAAAAGTGAGCTATATTTATGTAGTAAGATTGAAAACAAAATTTAAAATGTTGGAATATCTACCAACTGGACTTTGTTGAGGTTAATTTCACTTCATAAACTTTTAATTGAGTATTCAAGTACTTAATTATTTTCTCCATTCAATAATAATTGTCTAGTATTAACTTAAAATAAGAATTTAGAAATAATAAATGATAAAGATAATTTTACCAAATGACTCTTTGAATATAATATAATGTCTTGAAAAATCTAATAAAAAAATTATTATAATTAATAATAAAAATAAATTCAAAACTAAATATAAAATTATTTATTAATTTTATAAAACAACTAAATATCGTTAAATATCTATTTTTAATATATAGTAAATAAGTAAAATGACGTAGAGGAATAGTACCTAAAATGTGTACGCAAAGGCCTGTCAGAGTTCAAAAATTGCTGTGTTTTTCATTGTTTACTAGACTTGAACTCGCGAAAAGTTAATAATTTCATTAATTGGCACCAAATTACACCCTTAATCTGAAAAGAAATTCTTATTCGGAGAATTCTTTTTTGGTCCTTTAAAAGCGCAAAGCTAAGAGAAAAGACGGAACTTTGGAAAAGGTTCATAAAGGGCGAATCCAAAATTAATTAATTTTTCCGTCTCAGGATACTTTTTATTTTAT
>JAOTQJ010000049.1:15809927-15827443 GCA_025642045.1 Solanum sejunctum
GTTCATATGGTTTACACATCCTTTGGACTTATCACAATTGCAACCAGGTGATGGAGGTAAACCTTTCCTTTGGTCTTGATTGATTTCCTTATTTTGGCTTTCCATTTCTTACAGGTTGTAGTAAACAAATGACTCTCTGAACCCAAAAATCACCAAAAGGATTTATCATTAATAGTACTAGAGATGCTGATCAATTGATCTTCATTCTCACAAGTACTAATTGCATTCTGAATAAAAGGATGACTAATTAGGCCATCCACATTCAGTAATCTACCATTAAAATCACAAAGCAAACAATTGGTCACAAAATCTTTAGCCATCTTAAAAAGAAATAGCGTTCATAAACTCTTCAAAAGGATCACAACCCCAAACCCCTTACATTGTGATTTCTTAATCTCACCCACAAACCAAGTTGGCTTCTCCATGAGCATCGTCTTTGCTACTCCTACTGTCTTAAAATAATTCTTGGCGGAAAAATATGTTGCCAAACATACCAATGTTGAGTTTTGAAAGGTGTTAGTGACAAATGAATAGTTGTACGTTTTTTGAAAGGTTGTGACTTTTACGTGTTGTAAATTTTCTGAACGAAAAATTGTGACTTTTCTGAAAAGTTGTGATTTTTGCTAAGTGTTGTGCCTTTTTTGAATGGTTGTGATATTTCTGATTAAGCACAATAAGCACATTTTGTTGTCTATAAATAGAGGATCTTTCTCTCATTCCCAGTAACAAATTTTCCAACTTCTTCTTTTACATAATCAAATTCTAGTATACTTTACTGTTGTTGAGTGGTTCACTGTACAAATACACCGGGATTAGGATCGTTCTATATTGAGATGATATATTCCATTAACCTCGGATACTTGAGCAGAATAATTTCCTCAAGGAAATTTTGTGCATTCAGTAGACTCAATTTTCTTCTTGTCAATTTGTTGTGTTTTTCTTTACAGATTTTGTTTTCATTACTAGTTTTAATTTCTAGTTTTAAAAACTTGTTAGAATCTTTGTGTTTATTATTTCTACAAAGAGTTGTTTTACAATTTTTTTGTTTTACAAAAATTTTGTACTACAAAAGTATTTTAATTTGTTTTACAAAAGTTTTTGTTCTAAATATTTTAGTAATACAGATTGAATAACAAATAATTGATAATAACCATTTTTTTATAATAGTACAAAACCTAATCTAAAATATTCCAATATAAATTAGGACAAACAAATCCTAACTAGACATGAATTAAATAAATACTTAAATAACAAATTCTAAAAAACTTAGGATTCCTATTTCAAATTTTGAATTAATATTCCAACAATATTAGATGGATTTGCCAACTATCACTGAAAATAGTTCTAGCTGGTTTGGTTAATTAATATTGGTATTTCTGTATGTATCAAACTTGTAAATATATTGCCAATATATCATACGGTACATTGATGATTTTGGTACGTATGCTGGGAACCCCTTTACTATAATGGCCCTTGAAATTAAAGCACCTCTTCTTGTTTTTCAACTATAGAAATTAAGTAGCCACATGAATTACAAGTTGCTTTTTTATCATTCATCATTGTTGAATGGAAAGACACTCATGAGAACCCATGGGGTCCCTATATAGGTCACAAGTTATTCAAACTAGATAAATTTTTTAATTTTATGTTCATAGAATTGACGATATAAAATATATTTGTATAATTAAGTGATTTAACAAAATTAGCATCTAAATTCTATGCAGTATTATTTCTACGATCAAGTCCATAATAAGATTATTTATCTTATGATAAACATTAGTCATAACCTGATTATTTTAGGTAAATAACTTTATCATAAAGATAATTATAGGTAAATTGATTAGACATACTAAATTCTAATTGGTAAACCGATAAAATAGTAATAATGGACCAGCGAATTACTGTGCGAAAAAGTTAAATTAATGATGGCATAATGAATCTTTGACCCTCTAGAATAGTTTCCTAACTTGATGTTGTTATGTTTTCCTAATAGTTTTGCAATGCCATATGGGTAATGCTCACTTGTCTGCAAAACTTCTTAGAAGACGATAAAAGGAAAAGATTCAGAATAAAGGACTAGTTTTGCCCATTAAGAATAGGTAACTCATTTACTATGTTTTTTATTGTTTTCTATCATATTGTATCACATTCTCTTCTGCGAGATTAGAAAATTACCACAATACCTCAATCCTACTAGATACCTCGCCTGTAAAGTAAATCATCGCAATTACGGTTCAACCAATTGGGAGAGAATCAATAGATTCCTTTTTGGGAGCAAGAATTCACATCTAAATGAGGCTGACAATTGGGAGTTGAATGCATGCAATGGCAGCACACATTTGATTGGAACTGATCAGCTGGAGGCCAGTACCGTGTTCTGCTTTTGATTAAATGCCTTTGCTGCCTTAGAACTACTGACAACTATCCCTAGTGTAGCATAGACTTAGCTTGTATGAATATGATGTACTAACTGAAAATGGCCAAATCTTTCAAAATACTTTGATCCCTTTGATTTGATTGCTTGACAGCTACAACACCAAATATACATGACACCATTTTCCAATCTTGGTCTTTCTTTAATTAATTAATTTAAGGGATCTTCTTCCCCTTGCCTTAGCTCTCTCTAAACTATTTATGATTGGTTGTTTGATCGGCGAGTTATCTTGATTTAGAATTTGAAATTAAATTTATTTTATATTTGGTTGGAGATGTTAGTCAAAATTGGTACTATTGGAATTAGGACAATAGTCGTATAAGTTATCAAGATTATTGTCCTAGTTTTAATCCGATTATAGAGACAAGAAGGTGATAAATTTGGATAACCATCTCATACTAAAAATACTACTACATTGGAGTAATAACATAGAAGATTCTGAAAAGGAAATAGTAGAAAATAGTCTAGATAATACTGTTGGTCAAGAAGCAGAAAACAATGTACCCTGCTCTTCTTCCTCTTGAGTTCTTGAAGCACTAGAAATTACTCCTGAGAAACCATCATTGGCAAATCCATAAGAAAGGGTCTCAAGTTGTGTGCTTAATGGATCACTTGTTGGAGGAAAAAAACTGGACTGAAGGGGTTCCCTTGGAGAAAACACCTGATTTTGACTTAAAACTGATGGGAAATGATTAACTGAAGTGGTAGTTAAGAAGCTACCTTGATAATGATGATGATGATGGTTAGCAGAGGAAAGGGTTGTGTAATCTTGTAAAGACTGGAAATTGAGAAAATGGCCATGTGGGTAACTCTGGAATCCACTTAAAATTGGAATCTTGAAACCATCAGATGATGAAAACAAGTTACCATTCTGAATTGGGATGTCATAATTCACCTCCTGCTGGTTGTTCTGATTTCCAAATTCAGTATTTGTAACAACTCTGTTTTCTTGGCTAAATTTTGGACTTTGTTCTTGATCAAATGAATACTGCATTTTTGTGGCATTAAGTTTAGTACAATGGAAATTATTAGGGAACTCACCAAGAGCATCAATTGCAGCTTTCGCTTCTTTAATCAGCCAATCAATAGCCTTACTTGGACGGTCATAGCCAAGCCTATCTTGTACATCATAGAACTGAATTGCAGTGTTTGGTGAAAGCCTAACTCGTCGGTCCTTTGGACCCTTTGCAGTTGAAACCTTGCTGTGCCTGTCTTTTCTCCCGGTGGCTCGAACAATTCGGCCTCCATGGACTTCCATCACATCTGTTTTAGCTCTCTTTGGCTTCACTTGTTTTGTTACTTTGTTCAATTCTTGTTCACATGCTGTGAAATTAGCCCATTTTGCTGTCTTTTGACAGAATGGCTGTGGCAGCTGCTGGTTTTGGTAATGATTTTGAAGGTTTTCAATGCCATTTTCTTGAAAAGTTTCCTCTTTCTCCTCTTCTTCTTCTTCTGATCCATCTTCTTCATCTGATACTTGAAACTGATGATTCATCGGAGGATTAAGATTCGAAGTAATTATCTCCACCTTCCTCTCTTCCACCTTTTAACTTTTTAGTATAGGCACTTGGCAAATGGCAATGACAGCTTTAATAATAAAGCCACTGTGACTTTAGGCCCTTAAAGATTAACTTTATATAAGCTAATTGTTAGGTTGCACCATTAACTGGTAAGACTAATTAAAGGATTGATGTCAAAAATCATGGAAATTTGACAGGCTTTCGAACCGAATTCAAATTAGTAGAGTCAAAAATGGGTACCAGAAAACGGGTGGGAAACAAAACAAATGCCAAGGAATGTGATGAGCAAAAGCAAGAACAAATACACAAGTATAGTAGAGCATATAGGACTTTCAGGTGTGTGTCCCAGTTTGCTTAAATTATGTCCCTGTCATATATGCAGCAGATAAATTAACAACAAATATAGAGGATGTGAAAATGCAGAGAGACCATTTCACCTTCATGCATGTAGGTCCTAGAGGGAAAAAGATAACACTAGTAGTACATTTGGTGCATTCCTCACTCAAAAACTTAGAAAGAGTTTGAAATTAATTGGGCAAAGACTAAAGTGATGTTTATCCTTTTTAGTTTTTGGAGGGAGTGGGTAGGTTGTTAATGTACATTGCAAAAAGAAAAGGTTGGTTCTGAATAAATTCTGAAGCCCAATTGCATATAAAGGTTGCACCTTCGGTAAAAACATTCACTATACCTATTCTTTAATTTCCTTTCTTCTGCCTACCCCATCCCCCTCACCCTAAATCATTGATTGTTCAATGTCCAACAAGGTAGAAAGCTAACTCATTTTACTCGTTGGGATTCACATCAATCTCACTTTTATGACATTCATTCAGTGTACTGAACCATATACAACCCCTCAGTACCAATAGTTATTGTACTACTGTTTTTCAGTTACTTTAGCCAGCCCGGTTGCCTGAAATCAATTAATCACCAAGCTTAAAGCATCCCTTGTTTACAGTAGTAGTAAATTCATGAGAGTAGGTTACTGAAAATGAATGTGACCCTCTACCCGGCTACCCCACTTCGTTTCTTGAGACAGTGACAGAGCTAGATTTTTTTATGATTAAAAAAAAAATTGTTAAAGAATATCACAACTAGAAACTGAACCTACTACATTTTAAAGCAATTGTTTCATTTATTTATATGTCAAAGGAGATTCAGCTAAAATTGTACTAATACCGCGATTAGGAAAATACAGAAGCAGTATCGACCTATTGCTACATCTCAATTTGTACAATGGTTCTGGTATAACAACTTTTGTTATGGTGTTGACTCCACTTTATCCCAAATTAATCCATTGATATTTATTGTGCAATATTTTCGGAGTGTAGGTTGTGGAGCCCGGTCCCTCCTGGGCTCAAGGAAAAAGAACAAATATATTGCATGCGTGCATGTGCATGGTCTTTTATTACCCTACTACTGTACATCACGTGAATCCACTCCACCCTCTTTTATCATCCACTACTCCACCATGTGAATACTTCTTTTTTGGTTTGATTTTGCCTATTTTAAGACGATTATTTCTTATATGGTCGCTCAACTAATAGTTTGGTATATTATAAAGTTACGATCTTTCTTGACAATTCAAGACTGAATGGGATTTTCTAAGATAGTAGGAGTAACTATGACCAACTCAGAAATTAATCCTTGTTTTTAAGTTGACGCCTAATCCTATATATAGCTTGTCTGTAGAATTATAACCAATGTATATTGGTAAAATAAATTCTTAATTCTTAGGGTACCATGAATTAACCCCTTGTTACATTGGTTGATTAAATTTGATATGATTAGATGTCTATATAAAAAAGAGGAATTTTAGCATATAGTTACTCAGAAATATTCTAATTATGCTCTATAATTGTAGTTTAAATAATTATATTTTCTAACTATAGTTATAATAACATTTGTATAATTCGGATAACGTTTGTATAACAACAACAACATTACCCCAATGCCTCAAAGGCTCTTGCCCATTGCGGGGTAAGGGGAAGTGGGATATACGCAGCCTGACCCCTATGTTTAAAAACATAGCGCGACTGTTTCTGGATGACCCATGATGAGCGTCGAAAGTTGTATTGACTAACTGCTACTTCACAATTGAAAGAAGCGCAAACAGTTTAAAGAACCATTTTGTTTTATTCCATCATACCCCAAAGCCAAAAAATAGTGAATCTTTGGCTCCATCCGAGATGGATGGAAATAACGTCTGTATATCTTTGTATAATTCGCTATACAATTCACAACTTTTTTATAGTGTTTGTATATTTCGCTACACAATTTTTGCACAACATTTGTATAATTCACTATACAATTTGCAGTGTTTGTATATTTTACGATACAATTTGATTCACACACAACGTTTACATAATTGTACACAACGTTTACATAATTGTGCACAACGTTTGTATAAATCACGCAAATTATACAAAACTCAGACTGTAATTTATAACTAGATATTTGTCACGAATCGTAATTAATTCAAACTATAATTATGTTAGTTAATTAAATAATATATGATTGCTTATCCATGTAATTTTTTCCATAGAAAAACTATTCTTGTTAAATGTGCAACTAGCTTCCTGATAAGTAAGAATTTATATGTAATATATTTTGACAAGCAAACTTTAATTTCTGCCTATTAAATAAAAGAGATGCTTGTATTACGCAAGAGGTTTTGGACATTTTTTAAAATTTAATTTCCTGTACAATACTCACAAGGCATGTTTCATAAAAATACAAAAAGTACTAATTTGGAGCTTTGCGGTATCATTTGCAAACGTGAAAGAGAATATGCTAAAAAGATCGAGAAAGGATATTTGTTTTCCCATTTTGGTTGAAGAGGTAATTAATAGCTAGGTGAAACAAATTAAATTATTAAGTCGTAACTTCGTATCTGAAAATAAGAAGAATTGATTTTTCCCTATGAAACAAACGAAATTATGTTTTTATAGAGAAATTAATCAACCCATTATTCCCTAATAAATCTTTCCTTTGTAACGGCCAATTAATAACTCTAATCAGCCTAAGAGCTGAAAAGGGTCTAAAACTAACAGCAAAGCTGCAAATTGACTTCAATTAGTTGAGTACCCTTCACTAACATTAAAGTTGGCCATACCGTGCCCGACTAATTCAGATTCGTGTCGCATAGGCTTTATTCGGAGGAAGAGCTCTTGCCAAGAATTTTTTTATACCTAAGACTCGAACCCTAGACTTCTCACTAAGAAAAGAGCAGCCCAACCTACAACACAACATGTCGTCTATCTGTTTGAAGCATTTAGTTATTTCTATCCACTTTTTGTCTCCACCACGTGATCAACGTACATCTATACGACACAAAATGGTCAAATAAATAAACATAATATATTGTCTTTCATAAACACACTTATCACTTAATTTGGTTAAGAAATATTCTCTACATTAAAGTAACTAAGTTTAAGTCAAACTATATAGTGGAGATAATGATGTTTTACTTGAATAAGAAATAGGATGTAACAGAGGAAATATCTTAATACATAGTGTCTCAAATATTCATTAATTCCTCTATCATATATAGTACTGTCATATAGAAAGTGTCTATTAGGAGGGAAAAAACAGAAAACAAAAGGAAGCAAAGGAAATAAAGAATTCGTATATTCACGATGCTTCAGTTTACCTTTTTAGGCATGCAGAACTTAGAAACAGAATTCAGAACGCACGCCGTATTTCAGTTTCTTCATTTTATCTTTTTAAGCATGCATTTTGTTATGAATTTTCAAACCCAGTACTTTTTCATCATCTTTTACATGTATTTAATGCCCTAAAATGAAAAAGTGGTTCTTAAAGTAAGGCCATTTAGATGGCCTAAGAATGACTTCCTTTCGTTTTGATTAAAGAATGTTCTCCGCCTTTTTCCTCCACCTACCGGGCTAGGTAATTGTTGGAATGTGCTTCATTGGAACTTAGCTAATCGTCCTTGCTTTCAGAGAATTGCTCTCATTTTAACAAAATTTTACTTTTAACTTTTTACCTGACATATTTAAAACTATAAGACTGAAAGGTATTTTGGTATATTTTTAATATAATTTTACAAGATTGAAAAATATATTTTATTTTTTTAAACTCACCAGGTAATTTTTTTTGAAACGGAGGAAGAGAATATGTTTCTTGGCTTATAACAATACCATCAAATAAAGCAGCCATTCTGGTAACTCCCAGCTATAATATAAATGCTCTTGAATAAAATGTGACATCTATACACATGCTAACCTATGAATAACTTATCGTCTCAGATAAACATATGGAGAGAAGCATTAGGAAAAATAAAGAAAACAATGGCAAACTCTCAGACAAATTAAAGCAAGATTCTACATACATATATCAACTCAGTCCCAGTAATTATACTTACTAGATTTTCGTTTTACCATCCCCATCATCGGTCAGCAATATGTCAAAATCCAATGGCTTCAACATTTAGCTTCTGTTACCACCTTTTGTTTTTCACTGCTGCTCTCCTTAACTTTGCTGCTTGCTTTTTGTGTAGCTACTTCAGTAGACTTTTTAGCTTTTATAGAGCCTTTACCATTGAGAGAAGTTAATTTAACAGAAACTGGTGTTTTCTTTGGCGGGCTAGTAATACTTTTAGTGTTCTTGATTGCTTTATCGCTGACTTTCTTTAGACTTGCATGAACAAGAACTCGGCTTTCCCATGGTCGAGCAGCAACCCAGCGATCTGTCCAGCTCCAGCCCCAATTATCTTTGTTCATTTCATTATTACCAGATCCAAATATTGGGTTGGAATTGGCCCTCCACTGTAACATAATATTTCAGTAGGAATTTCTGTTCTGAAATCAGTGTTAATAAACTGAAGTTTGTCGTCCAGTTTGATATACCTGATGAGTAAATGCATAGGCCATTGCTCGCTCCCGTTTAATAGCTGCTTCTTCTCTCTGGTGAATCCTTGCTAGAATAACTTCCATTGTTTCAGGTCCACTACTCCATTCTATCTGTCAGCCGTTCACTCATGTTAGACAGAAATAATATAGCTGATAGGATTCTAAATTGCACCATGGCCAAGATTAGGAAAACATAACTAGAGGAAAACGATCAAAATATGGGTTTGTGCAAGTTTGTAGTTTGGCTTTTACTTTCTACTTTTTGCTTGAGAGGACAACAACAACTACTACTATTACGCCTTAGTCTAAAATAGAGCATCATTCGTAATCTTTGACAAGTAAGAAGGCATCATAAGAGATAGCAACTGTCATGAGCTTTTATGACTGGAATGCAAAAATTATAAACAGAATGCAGTTTAAGCATGGAGTTTGTCAAAAAGTTCTTGCACAAGAAGTTTATAGCTTGATTTCTGTTGAAGCAAAGGCATAAGATTATGACAGTTGGTCGTCAGAAAAGATTATGAGGGTTTAGACTTTAGTATCATGAATTATACTCATATGAAAGAAAATACTGCAAACTGGAGCTTTTTCAATTTGACACAGTGAGTTTGGGTATCTGAATTCTATTAACAGAATCTCACGCATTCCTTCGAACAGCAGAAATTTATTTTTATTTATCTTGCCCAAAGAAGAATCTTCTCTGATGGATCATTTACATAGAGTTAACAGAAATGATACTTTAGCTGAATGACCAAGGCAAGGAAATCTCTTGATAGCAGAAGGAGAAAGCAAATAGTGATTTGAAGGCTTCAAAGACTGGGGAGAAAAGCTAGTAGAATAACATTAACGGGCATAAGAATGTCACTAACTAACCTCTATATTTTGAAGCTTTGTCTCTAGCTTCAATTGATTCTCGTGTTTCTTCCGCTTCAGATGCCCTTCCATTACCATGTGGACACGGCGAGCTCTAATCTCATTTTGCATAGTGTTCCATGAACTGATATAGTTCAAAGCTGATGAAGCTTGTTTTTTTACTGAAGGACGTTGTGTCAGGGACTGTAACCTTGTATTTCCTTTCAATCGACGTAAAGTTTTCCTAGCCTGCAAATGGAGGGAACTCTATTCAACCTAAAGAGAAGAGTTGAAGCACTTTCTTGGGATGATTCAGGGAAGAGTAAAACAATATCGTAATGTAAGATAAAAGAAAATGATACCAATAAGAACCTGGAACAATAGCACCTGAGCATCAATTATGCGCAGAATTATTTAAACTTCCTTATCCTGCTCGTCCAGAAGTTTTCAACATTACAGCAGTAAAATAGAGGTTTCCCTGATTAATTAGAGTTGTTTAGTTTTTATTTCAAAGGTTTGAAAGATAAGATTGGCCTGAGATGAGTTTAAATGGAGTAACATGGTTAATGAGGGTTCACATAGTCGATCCCCAACTAGTTTGGGATTGAGACGCAATAATAGTTATTGTTACAAAGGTTTAAAAGATAGACTTCCACTCTTATTTGTTACTTTCTCTGCTCCACTTTGTTTGACACTTTTTTCTGATTAGTTCATTCCAAAGCGATTGGCATAACAAATATTATGGAGCATTTATGACCACAAGTTTTAAAAGTTTCTTTATCTATTAAACTTTATGCCACCAAATTATGTCAAACAAATGAAAACTGAGGGAGTATTATTTATCAGCTGAAGACAAGCATTTTTGGCCTAAAAGTCCAATATCTTGCTGAGACATCGCGAAGGGCACAATTTGATAGCCCTTTATTTAGCAAATGCTCATCTGACATCACCGGTTCCCTTTGTACTAAATAAATCAATAAGCCACACTGGAAGGATACAAGAATTTTTAGTTCAAATAATATTAAAGGATTTCACAAGTTAAAGGAGTGATCAAACAAGTGCAGTGGCATAACAGAAAAGATACCGAAACCATTATGCCAGATACAATACCTCTCCTTTATCTGGGAGACTGCAATCAAGCTTTATAGCATGATACAAATGATTTGATGAGAAATATGTTACTAATCATCTTCTGTCCCAATAATAACTAATGATAGCTTTTGACATGCCATGAAATAAGATATCAATAGATTTACCAGAATTTCCATAGTAGATTCATAATTTTACCCAACCCGGTCAAAGATACAAAAAGATAATAAATAAATAAATAACATAACATAACATAAAGATGAATTGTGTGTGAGCATTGAACAATGAGGGTGTTTCAGGTACATAAAAAGTGATAAAATGCTGTGTGCTTCTTTTATTGGTTAGTGTCCTAAATTTGGGAGTATATGTCTGACGATCAGGACAGTAACAGAAAGGAAAGTTTATATCCCCCGTAACATCAATATTTGAGTCTCAAGAGAAATAATCAGAAGAAAAGTTAATAAATATATAGTTGCAAGAAGAATAAATCGCAAAAGCATGTATATGCTACTTATTAAAATAATGGTTGAATAACACTATTTGTTTACCATATAAGCACGGAATGCTGTCTGAATCTTAATAGCTGCTCCGTCCTCAGTAGGCATTCCCAGCTCCCTCTGATTATTGATCAAGACACCATTGGTTATTTTAGAAGGCTCCTTCTCACCTTTGCATCCATTAGACTTTTTGATCGCTGATGTTCCCTGTCCCAAACTAAAAATATGAATCCAGTTGATCTTATGATATGCTTGTGATTCTAACGTTTCCAACAAAAATATAGAAGGAATGGGTTGTCATGGACTAATGATTGCCGCAGCAGGATATCCAATAATGATAGATCTTGTTGGCTTAAGAGTACAATTATTGTCTGAAGCACCATACAAAAATCTTAATTTGTGGTCTTAAGAGCTAAGAGTACAATTTTTTGTTTGAAGCACCAATCAAAAAATTAAAAGGAAATAGAGAGAAAGTACAAAGTCTTATTCTAGGTAATCAGAAACAGCAGCTTGTTTTTTCCTAAGATCCTAAAATACGATCTTAATCAAGCACCTTCCATTTCTTGCCCGCAATTACTATCACAGTATGTAATTCATTATCGAGAAGAGACAAGTATGATAGCTTACCTTTAGTTTTCTCCCATCCTTTGCTTTTCTCATACCGATTACATTCTTAAGCCAGTCTGCAGAACCCATTGCAGGTTCTTGTTTTATGTGTCTTGCTCAACTGCAGCTCACAACAAATGGAACATGAAACAGTATTAGTCATGGAAATATCAAGATTGAAGGTTGCTCATATTACATATGCCAGACTTTCATATTTTCTTGCATCAGCAGGTGAAATAGAAAGTGAATACTTCAAATGGTTGCATATGTTTGTTCATCTGATTAAATTGACAGCAAGAAGTCCTTTTACCCATACAAAAGAATAAAAGGAGAGGTAAAAAGTATGTAACAGATTAATAGTAAAGCACACAAATGACAAGGGCATATGGACAACTCTAATGGTCGGAAACGTCACACTGCCTAATAGATGATTAAATTAGTTTCGATTAGAATTAAAACATTTTAGGTTTATATTGGATTTTATGTTACCATTAAGGACTTGATAATAGTCTTTTAAATATGTCTGAGTTATTTTGCAGGCAGCACCAAATTCTCAAGTGTTTGCCTATGTAGACTTTGATGTTTACTTCACATTTCTCATTGGTGGTCTGCATGGGGGTGAGGAATTTTGGTTGATTACACCTCTAGAAGTACAATGTGTAACCATTCCTTCCTACAACCAGGGCATTATATTCATGAATAGATTGTTTTTAAATCTTTTGTGACTAAATTACCTAAGGCAAATATATGGACTAAACTCTGCCGAGCAAAGGTTATACTATTGTTACCGTAACACATAAATGCTTCTTAATGCTCAAGGCACTATTGAACTACAAGTAGAATAACCAAATACAGATCGTCAGAAAATGAGAATGAAAAAATCGCACCGTGGGCCAAAAAAACTACTCGCATACACACATACTTATTAAAATGACTTGTGAAAAAAATTGATGCTGCCTAGCCACCTGGTTACAGAAACATGTAGATTTTCATTTACAGATCACTTAGCAAGCAACCAATTAACAAAGAATTAATAATCACACATCTTCGTGTCATCACCAGAAAATTATCAAACACTTTACATATTGTACCACTGAAACTTTAGTACTGCTTAATAAAGCTCTTACGCAAACAATTAGTTTGGATCTCCTTATGCCAGGTATTTTGAAGCATAATTGCCCGACCTAAAAGATTAACCCCGGAAACTGATTACAAATTTTCAACCATGCACAAATTTGTAATGTTCAATGAACAAATGCCGCGTCAGTTTACACCCTAAGCACACAAGCTTCAGTCAATCTGCTAGAACTGTAAAGATTTCACTATACTGGCTTAGACCTTCTTGGTTTAATCGGAATAAGCATCAACTTGCAAAGCCATTTACTTCCAATGACTCTTTCTATATAATCAATTATGAATGAAGAGCAACAGGAAGTCACCTAGGGAAGTTGAATGAAACAATTCATATACACAGCCTATTACCTATTCATGATCTAGGTATGGATTTCACTGATCTATGATTCATCCAATTACTCTATGGTAGTGTACAAGAAAAAAGCTCAATAATTTACCAAATCATCTTAATTTTAATTTGGACTCTCAATGTACAAATCTGTGCCATCTCCCAATTTGACTTCTACCTCAAAATTGTAAAATATAAACACATTTACTCGCAGAAACCATCTGAAGGAACCAATCAAGATGACATTTTTTGGTTGTTTTTGCCCATTAAGCAGATAGATTCTCATTTCACCATGAGATTTCAAGAAAATAAGCACACCCATAAACATATTTCCATCATAGACTAAGAAGAAGCAATAAAAATGTAATCTTGAAACACAACAGAGTAAACAAATTGGGGCTACAAGAAAGCATACCGGAGAAAAATTCTTCACTTGTGGGCTGTTTCTAGAAAAAGGTACTCCTATTTCCCAAATGCAAAGGAAAAACAGAATAAAAAGAGGAAAACCAAGTGACAGAGTAGTGATGGCAGTGAGAAAGATAGGATGAGTAGAAGAGAAGAAATACTTGAGAAAGATGACATCAAAAAGAAAAGAAAAAACAAAAGGTTGGTACACTCTGATTGTAATTGTGTGAAATATTAATATTTGGGATGGCCCCATTACACAAAGTAGCTGAGCATGTTTTCTAAAAGAAGTTGAATCAGATGTACATTTGTTGGATATAGAAGGAGCAATAAATGTACTCTGTTAAAAATTAGATTAGAATAATGGGGCTGTCTGTCCTAAAATAAAGGAATCCCAATCAAGATTATTTGTTCTTTAGTCAATAAACTGCTGCTGCGGGGACAGCACAACCACCATGGCATCATTTTGGGTTTTGATTAAGATGGTCTTCGTCCATAGGACTAAAATATAGGCAATCGTTTATGGCATTTTATCTTGCATTTCTTTAAATAGAAAACTAGTCATAACTGTTCTTTTCTTGTTCTTTTTCAATGACAAGGAGTAACTGCTTGTTTTTTCTTAATTGTTTCTAGCATAATTCTTTGTTACTCTATTTTGCTATTCACTT
The DNA here is from genome assembly GCA_025642045.1 of Solanum sejunctum. Classification (NCBI taxonomy): domain Eukaryota; kingdom Viridiplantae; phylum Streptophyta; class Magnoliopsida; order Solanales; family Solanaceae; genus Solanum; species Solanum sejunctum. The sequence continues at coordinate 15,824,329 of JAOTQJ010000049.1, forward strand.
GTCTTTCCAATTTCACTTTAAGTAGAGGAGAAAATGATAATCACTTTTTTTTTTTAGATATTTATAATGAAAGTTTCATTTTAAATATTTATTGTAATAGTTTGTTCTGTTAGAAAACTAAGTACTGTTGACATTGAACTGAATATAAGAAACTCAAAGAAGATGTTAAAATTTCAGCATATCATTAATAAGGAAAACATCTAAATATATACAAGAAAAAAGTAACTAATTCCTATCTATTAGCCAATTGCAAAGTGGATAAACTGTGGGAAAAATGTCCCACTAATCAACCATAAAGAGTCACTAATAAACAACTAACTTTGACTAAGTCTTTTGCTAGAAAATAAGAAAGTTGTTAACTAAAAATTGAGTAAAACAACTATGCTGGAAGTCAAAAAACGTCAACTGGCTAACACTCCTCCTTGGCATTTTCTTGACGAACACCAATTCTTGATTGGACTGTTGGACTTCTCTAATAAAATGATACTTGATCTTGATGTGCTTAGTTCGACCATGAAACACTGGGTTTTTTAGATTGAAATTGTTGAACTTTTATCACACATGATCCTGGTAGCTTCAGTTTGTTCATGGCCCAAATCCTTCAACATCTTCCTTAGCCAAATAGCTTGGTTTACAGTAGATGCAACAACTATGTACTCAGTTTCTGCTATTGACTGAGCTGTAGTTTCTTGTTTCCTAGAGTTCCAACTAAAATAACTTGGCCCTAAACAAAATAGATATCTAGAAATGCTTTTGGAATCATCAATGTCGCCACCCTAATCATTATCAGAGTAACCAAACAGATTCATAGTCACTTCAGTAGGCGCTGAAAAGAAAATTCCAAACTTACTGGTTCCTTTAATATACCTTAATACTCTTTTAGCGGTAGTGAAGTGTGTGTCTCTAGGAGAATGCATAAATCTAGAGAGCAGACTTACAACAAACAGAATATCAAGTCTGCTTGCGGTTAGATATAGAAGGCTGCCAATTGAACTTCTATACACATTGCCATCAACTTTTTCAGAATCCTCATTCTTGCTAAGCTTCACACCAGTAGATATTAGAGTATCCACAGGCTTACAATCTTGCATTTTGAACCTGTTTAAAGTATCTGAAATGTATTTCTGCTGGCATATAAATATTCCATCGCTGGACTGCAAGACTTCCAAGCCAAGGAAGTACTTCATAACTCCAAGATCAGTCATTTCAAAGACTTTTTTCATTTCATCCTTGAACCTTTGGATTAGTTCCATTTTGCTTCCTATAACAAGCATGTCATCCATATAAATTGAGACAATTAAGGACTCACCATCCATTACTTTTACATACAGGGTAGCTTTACTTTGACTTCTACTAAAGCCAAATTGAATGAGATGATTGTCCATCCTTTCGTACCATGCCGTAGGGGCTTGTTTTAGGCCATACGAAGCCTTCGCTAAGAGATAAACTTGATTCTCCTTTCCAGGAATTGAGAAACCATCAGGTTGCTCTACATAACTCTCTTTAGCAAGCAAACCATTCAAAAAAGTTGATTTGACATCAAGGTGATGAATTTGCCAGGAACTATAGGATGCAAATGCAAGAATAAGCTTGATTGTGTTATACCTTGCTACTGGAGCAAACGTTTCCTGGTAATCCACACCATATTATTGTGCATATCCCTTCATCACCAATCTAGCCTTATACTTGCAAATTGAGCCATCAGGATTGAGTTTTGTTTTGAAAATTCATTTTACACCAATCACCTTGCTATTTTTAGGCCTATCAACAAGTTGCCAGGTTCAATTCTTCTCGATCATGTCTATTTCTTCTTGCATAACTTTCCTTCATGCTTGAGAATCTTATGTTTCAGCATAGCTTGTTGGTTCAGAGACAACCAAATTGCACCACTGATAGACATCTTTTAAGGATTGATTGCCCCGAACTGGTATGTCATCTACTAGTTCATCTTCCGCAAGTTGAGGTTGCTCTTTTAAATCAGGAAAAATGGTTTTCTGATTTTTCCAATCTCAAGTAGCTACTTCATCAAACTTCACTTCTCGGCTTAGAATTAGTTTTTCTGTTTTTAAACAAAAAATCTTGTATCCTTTGCATGAATTATAACCCATTAATATGCCCTTTTGAGCCCTATTGTCCAACTTACTCCTCTTTGAAATCGAAACTTGATAATAACATATACACCTAAAGATTCTGAGATAGGATATTGGTGGTTTGTTCCCACACTAAGCTTCATATAGAGTCATGTCCTGCAAGGCCTAAGTATGTAATTTGTTCAACAAATATACTGTGGTGTTGACTGTCTACGTCCAAAACTAGTTTAGAATCTTTTTTTTTTAGCAAAAGACACCTGGACATCTCCATTACTGTCTTGTTCTTCCTTTCGGACACGCCATTTTATTGTGGAGTGTACGATAATGTCAATTGACGTTCAATACCTCTACTATTATAAAACTCCACAAATGAGAAGAAGTATATTCTCCTTCATTGTCAGACGTCAAAGTTTTAATACTGAGATTACATTGATTCTCTACTAAAACTTTAAATTATTTAAAACATTAAAGACTTCACTCTTGAGTCTAATGAAATAAACCCAACACATTCTGGTGTAGTCATCAATAAAGAGGAGAAAATATTTGTTACCACTCAAGGAATCTGTTTTCATTGGGCCGCAAACATCCGTATGAATGAGCTGAAGATTCTGTTTAGCTCTTCATACTTGATCTGATTGAAATGGCAATTTTGTTTGCTTCTCTTGCTGGCAGGTTTCACAAACTTGATCATTAGAAAGAATTTCAGATTTTTCACTAGATCCTTCTTTTTTCATCTCTACGATGCTTCTCAGATTAAAGTGACCAAACGTTTTCCATAGTACATGTTTGTGAAGTAGTGGTATAAGTCTGCTCAATCATTTTCTCCCAATCAAGTGAAAACAACCTGTTGCTCATCTTGACACAAAATAGTTCTACTCTAGAAGGGCTAGAAACAACACATTAGGGGTGTACATGGGGCGGTTGGGACAGATTTTTTAAATATCAAATCAAACCATTTATATCGGATTTTTTAATACATAAACCAAACCAAACCAATAAATGCGGATTTATCAACCTCGGATTTT
>JAOTQJ010000049.1:15844603-15858536 GCA_025642045.1 Solanum sejunctum
TTTCACAGTGATTGATGTGTTTTATTTTGGTAACTTTATGGCAAAACATTAAATTGTCTTCCCTATTAAGAATTTTTAAGTTACTTATGTGTTTTTACTTCTTTGTTGCATGTGAAATCTCCTTCGAGTCCATGGTGGATTCCTCCCCATTCTGCATTTCTTGGGCCATGAAGGCTCAAACTTCCTCTTCTTCGAGTCAGTCAAATCTTGGGGGGAAAAGAAGTTGTTATACTCGGATATAGGCAACAACATAAGGATAAGGCCCAAAGCTACAACAGATATTCAAACGGGATAAAGGCCCACAATCACTTCAACTTTCTTCTTTTATTTTTATATATTTGTTTTTGTTTGGATGCTAATATTTTATTTTATTACGGGTTGCAATCTAATTAAATTTCCCAACTTGTCAAAACCATTTGTGTTATTTTTATTTCATTTTATTTTGGAAAATATTCGCATTAAAAAAAAATAAAAAAAAAATAAAAAGATAATAATAAAAATACAAAAAATGCGATTTTATCATGTTAGTTCAAGTTTCAAACATAGTCAATTTTCTTAAAGTTTAGTCATTTGTGTCAAGTTTGGTCAAAGTTTTTTTTAAAATCATTTGATTTTCAAATCAGTAAATTTTTATTAAATCAAAGTTAGTCAAATCGCCTAATCGTCGGATAACCGCATTTAGCGGCCATTTCGAGTGCGTAAAACCTTCTCGAAGTGGAAAAATGAACCCGAACCTATTTTCTGGATTTTAAAAAAAAATTCTGTTAGGTCTTTTAAAATATTTATTGGTTTCCTAATTATCCATAAAATTAGGTGGCGACTCTGTTTTCCCTTTCGAATTTCGAGAATTGTTTTTTCTCAAATTAATTGAGTTTAAATCGATTTTCGATTCTCAAACTATTTTCTCTTTTTAAAAAAACTATTTTTCGGTGTAACACTTATTAACCTTGGATTTGCATCCTTTTTCGCCATCAAATATTTAAGTGCTGAGTGATTTGTGTGCACCACCACCTTGGCCCCCAACAAGTATGACCCAAACTTTTTGAATGCAAAGACCAATGCAAGCAATTATTGTTCTGTGACAATGTAATTCTTTTGGACTGTATTCAGGGCTTTACTAACATGGTATATGGGATGCAACACTTTCCCCTTACACTAACCCAAAACCATACCTAAAGACACCCCACTTGTATCACATATGATTTCAAATAGCTTGGACCAATCAGGAGCTATTATAATTAGTACTGAGATCAATCTCTTTTTTATTTCCTCAAAGGCTTATATGCATGAATCATCAAATATGAACTTGACATCCTTCTCCAATAATTTGTATAATGGGTGTGAATTTTAGAGAAGTCTTTTATAAACCGATGATAGAATCCTACATGCCACAAGAAACTTCTCACTCCCTTGACTAAGATGGGTAGCGGAAGCTTTTTAATCACCTCAACTTTTACCTCAACTTTAGCCTTGTCAACTTCAACGTCTTTGTCAGATATTCTATGACCCAACATGATACCCTCTTTAACCATGAAGTGACACTTTTTCCAGTTTAACACTAGATGACTTTGTACACATCTTTGCAACATATCTCGCAAGTGTGCTAAGCAATCCTAAAATGAGCTTCCGACCATGCTAAAATCATCCATGAATACCTCAATAGTTCTTTCTACCATGTCTGAGAAAATGGACATCATGCATCTCTAGAATATTGCTGGAGCATTACATAACCTAAATCTTAAAAGCAAATATGTCATAAGGATATGTAAAAGTGGTTTTCTCCTGATCCTCTAGAGTAATGATGATCTGATTATAGCCAAAATACCTATCAAGAAATAGTATCGAGCATCTAATCCATGAACGCCATGGGAAAGTGATCCTTTTCTGTTGAGACACTGAGATTTTTATAGTCTAAATACACCCTCCATTTGGTGACTGACCTCATAGAAGTCAATTTATTTTTAGCATTTGGCACCACTATCATACTCCCTTTTTTTAGAACACATTGAATCAGGCTCATCTATTTACTATCAGCAATTGGGTAGATTATTCCTGCATTTAACCATTTAATGATTTCCTTGCAAACTACCTCTTGCATAAGAGGATTAAGATGCCTTCGGTGTTCAATACTTGGTTTGTAATCCTTAACTAGCTGAATTTTATGAGTGCATATCCCCAGATGATATCAATAGTATCTTGATAGTCCATCCAATAGCCCTTTTGAATTATAGGCGTCAGCTTGTTCCTCACTCAAGTCTACAGCTATGATGACCGGCAAAGTGTTATTCTCTCCCAAGAATGCATACTTCAAATATGATGGGAGTGCTTTCAATTCTAACACTGATGGCACTTCTATAGAGGACTTTATGAGTGGTGTTTATCGATTTTACAAATCCAATTCCATCTCCGTTTGTCGTCTAGGATCAAATGATACCCCAAGAGCATTCACTGTCTCCTCATAATCTGGGATACCATCGCCATCAAAGTTCTTCAAGACTACCCCCAAAATATCAACACCCATTCACAGCTCAAGTGGCACTTCTGACTTATCATCATCAATAGTCTCTATAACTTGAACCACCCTCAGATCACTGTCCTTCCTTGCTTGTTGATAAACATTGAACAAGACCTCTTCTTTACCAAATCTAAATGTGAATAACCCTTTCTCCATGTCAACCAGAATGCGACCAGTAGCTAAGAAAGGCCTCCACAAAATAACATCATACAGTACTCTCACAAGTTTCTTGACTGTTCTATCTGCAATTAATAACCACATCTTAGTAGGAGTTCCAAATTGAGTTTCTTGAAGATTGTCAGTGGCATTAAGTTGATCCTAGCAGCCAAATCACAAAATACCGTTGTAAATTTCACCTCTCCTATAGTAAAGGGTTTAGTGAAAGCACCTGGATCTTCACATTTTTGAGCTAATGATTTGGTAGTGATAGCACTACAATGTTGAAGATCTTTAAAAGCTCTTGACTCACAATCTACTTCTTTGTAACCAAGTCTTTCATATACCTTACATAGGTCAGCATCTTCTCTAGAACTTCAATCAAAAGAATGTTGATCGATAATTGCTTGAGCATTGTAAGGAAGCACTTAAGCTTACCTTCCTCCTCCCTTTGTCTGAATCTTTGAGGGAAAGGGGGAAGAGGTCTTGGGAAAGTTTTATATTTCTTCAGCTTATTGACCAATTCACTTACCCCATCTTTTACACACTCTTCTCTCTTGACAACATCTTTATTTTTAATTCCCTCCTAACATCCATTGTCTATACTAATCGGCATAGGAGGGTCAATGGTACTTTTACCTCCCCTAGCTGTGATTGTCATAAAATATCCCTCATTCTTTGGATTCTGAATAATATTGCTTGGCAATGTACCCTTTTGGTGTTATACACTAATCGACATAGGAGGGTTAATGGTATTTTTTGGCATTAATTCAACTGAATGGAGACATGATCAAAATTGTTGCTCGAGTTGCTTGATGACCATTGAATGAGACTTTATCTTTTGGTTAATGCTTGAAATATATGATTTCATTTCCTTCAAAGTCTTATCTTGAGTTTTGGCTTTCTTCATCAATCAATCAAACATATCTTCAATTCACAAGTCACTAGTTCCACCATCACTATCATGGCATGGCACATACGGACCTTTTTTATACCCATCTCTTTGACCCCATTCAGCTTCAAAAACCCTATCTCTCTGAAAATAACAATCATGATTATCTCTTAAAGCACCATTTATATTATAGTTCCGATCTTGATTTCTGAAATATTGACGCTAATAGTTCTGATTGGACCCTTGGGCATTGTTCCGAAAATCCACCGCTTGATTACTAACAAGGCAAGCATAGCCATCAAAGAAATGTTCTTCATATATGGACACTCTTGAAGGTTGGTGGACTATCATATGAACTCTTTCTTGATTTTGATTCACCACCAAGTCCATACTTGTACATAGTTGAGCAAGTTGTTGCATGATCTCCTCATTGATTTTAGCTTGCTCTGAACTAACATTCATCGCACATAAGCTCCTAGTAGAAGCTCTCTCCCTTTACCCCCATGCTCTGTTGGTTTTGAAAACTTGCTACATTCTTTCTGATATCCTTGTGAATGGTTGATCTAACAATATGCCTCTTATGATAGTATCGGCATAAGCTTGACTATTCTCATCAAGAGCTCGATAGAAATCCCATTAAGGCATCATCCATGATGTTATGGTCCAGAACATTTCCCATGCACTTTGTAAACCTCTCCAACGTTGTGCTAATAGAATTACCTGGCAATTACTCAAAGTTATTGATTTGATCCTTCAATTTGAGCTTATTTAACCTTGGAAAATATCTTTCCAAAAAGGCTCTTTGCAATTCTGCCCAACTGGTGATTGAACTCTATGGGAGTTTTGATAACCATACTTCTGTATTACCAATAAAAGAAAGAGGGAACACACGTAACCCAAGAGCATCCATAGAAAGATTTTGTATACCCATTATGCTCTTACACACAAAAGTAACATTATGTAGATAACTATGAGGATCCTCAAAAGGTAGACCCGCAAACAAACCACGATTCTGAAGTATATGGAGCAACCCACTTAGCACCATGAACTTAGTGTCAGTTGGTAATGGTGGTAACATTATAGCTCCTGTTACATCTATAGCTATGGAATTTAACCGATATTGATTCTATCCATAAGCATCCTCGGTGAAATCCCCATATTGTGGCCTATTTTCCCTTGGTGGTAGATTGTCCTCTCTATCATTCACATCATTCTGAGCTTCTTCAACTATAATATTCATGTTTACTTGATCCATTCTTTATGCTACACGATGGATCTCTAAGTCGATTGGAGCTAAGGGAATGCCTTGACTCCATGTATGGGGCACACACACCTAGTATACCTTGAAAAGAAAAACTAACAAAAATAAAAATAAAAGTGAAATACAAGAGAACTAAGAAATTAATACTTGAATTAAACTACTAGTGAAATCAAATCAAAATCTAGTCATATTCCCTGGCAACGACACTATTTTCTTGATGTCACGCCCAAGATACGCCTATATTTCAAGGTCAAAGTGGTCATCAATAGTAAAAACCTAACCAAGGTTAGGCTTGAATCCCAAGGGAATACAGGACTTTGACAATCTTGGTTCACCACTAATCAATTCAAATATAAAATAACTTAATTCTCAAGAAGGAGGGGGGTTTACAATGACTTTAGAAAATTAAACTATACTAATAAAAAGCAGAGAATCAAATTGGATAGTAACTTGAGAAATTGTGTTCCCCATGATTCACTAACTTAAACACATGGATAATACAATCTCAATTAGGACATTGCATGTAGGACGATAATTTAGGTTCTTCCAACCCTCTTCTGAAGGTAAAGGTCGAATTTCACTATAACGCTTGGCTGGATACCATAATGTGCCAAACTAACCATTAACTATTATTCTAGTTAACCTCTCCTTATCCAGGTTCGGTTGATTAGATGAGAATACGTCAATCGAATTCTTTAACCATTCTCTTTTCCTATTCATCACTAATTGGGTCGGGATCATGACACTAGGCAGGGTTCAATGTTGGCCACCATTGAATAACATACAAAATGAAGGGAAATGGTCAATAAATGAAAATACCCAACTCAAGAAGAGCAAATAATCTGGGTTTTCTAAGTTAGCTACTCATGGTTACAACCCCAAGTTGTGGGTTTAGCCATTCATAGCTTCAGCGAACAAATCAACAATGAATAAAGAAGACATGGTAGATTTCTTACTCAAGAAGATCGAAGAATAATGAAACCCACTTTGCAATTAGAATCACAAGCTTAAAATTTGTAATTACTTCACAGGTGAATCTAAACTCCAAATTTGAGTCTCCAAAGAAAACTCTAGAAATCTACTCATTATTTTCTCTCAAAAACTCTCTATAAAACTGAAAAACTATGAACTGCATTCAAAAACCTAAAACATACTATTTATACTATTTACAAATTAGATGTTAAATTAAATGAAAAAATTGGTCGGCATCTGCTATGGCTCGCAGTTACAACTAGTAGTGTGTCTTACGAGTCGTGGTCGGGCTTTTATAGTCAGCACTTTGTATTTTGGACTTTACTGTTATGACACACCTCTTAGAGTCGTAGTCTGATTTGCGACTTGTAATGCCTTCTCGTAGTCCACAGTTGTATTTCTTGATCCAAACTTGATTAACACTGTAATTTGCTATGAGGTCACCCTTTACGAGTTGTAGAAGGGACTACAACTCGTACCTAGGAGTCGTACGACTAAACTACAAATTTTTAAACTTTGCTTTTGAGCACTAGAACTTGATACGAGACTGCCTCTACGACTCGTAGGCTAGGCTACGACTCGTAGAGGATCCTGTATGGCCTAAAAATCATCAAAACCTACACCTTTTTCCAAAATTGACCCAACTTATATTTCCTACAAAAACAAACACAAAAGCACATACAAACCATAAAAGTCGCATTGAAAAAACACAAAATCCCATGGTTTAGGCATCAAATATGTTGTATTTTTAACAGCACATAAAAAATATCCATGTTCAATTCAAGGTAAGAATATAAGGTTCATTGAGTTTAATATTGAGAATGACCAATATTTGTTACAATTCCTTTTCATACCTCAAATATTTGTGGATAAGGTTGATATAAATATTTTGGAGATATATGTAATGACAAAAAAAGAACACCAAAATGATGTATTTCAAATTAATGGTCAGCATAGTTATCACATGAATCAATTGGCTCAAAATTATGGATTTGCTACGGTTAGTCAACCTCATTTTATAGAATCGAGTGCTCAACCATCATGCCAGAGATTGTCGATGCATGACCATCAATCATTTAATGATGCTCAAGTAGCCAAATGTATAGTGACACAGAGAATATGAGGCAAGGTAAAATAACAACTTTATATTTAATTGAATTTTTGTGTAATAATTTAATAAGATAAATTTTTATTGTCAGTATAAATAAATTATATCCTATTAATTGAAGAAATGACCTTTTAGAGTACAAATTGTTACTTTTAAGACAAGCTTCTATATTCCATTATCTTGCAAAAATTTAAAACTAATATATTTTTTTAACAGGGATAAGGAGATTAATGTTGATCTATATAATGATGTAAATGCTGAAATTAGTGATGAAAGTTCAAAAGAAGATAAACTTTTATAAGATGATGATGAGAGTGAACCTGATGAAGATGTCGATGATACTAGAGATTTTATTCAACGTGATACTAGTGTAAATCTTCATAATCAATATGAATAGGATACATTTGAAACGCAAAATCATGATATACCTTACTTTTGGACATTGGAGAATGAGAAAGACACATTTTCATGTCTACGTGTGAATTTGAGATGAAATATTTTTCTGTGTAGTCTAAAGAAGCCAAAAAAGACCTTAAAAAGGTATGTTTTTTAGTAATAAAGAAAACTTGAAACAGGCCGTGACAATTTGGAGTTTGCAAAAAAAAATAAAAAATTCAAGGTGATAACATCAACCAAAAGTCAATGGATTGTAGGATGCAAGTTCTATAGTATATTGGTTTGTTTGTGGTTTCTTCGAGGACGAAAAGTTGGAGATAACCTTTGGAAGATAGGAAAGTATATTGAAAATCATAGATGTGAGACTGAAGGGGTTTCTAGATTCCATCCCAACCTAAATTCTAATTTGATGCATCTTTACTTCTAAACCAAATTAAAAAAAAAAATCCTAAGTTCTTGGTGGTAGATGTCATTTTAAAGGTTCTGAAAAAGTTCGGCCATCAAGTGGCATATAGAAAAGTGTGGCTTAGACGTCAACGTGCATCAAATAGTGTATGATAACTTTGAGAAATCGTTTAGTGATTTACTAAAATTCTTTTGTAGCTTTTCAACACTTTAACCATGGAACAGTTGTAGACTGGAAACATGAAGAGTCTATGAGTTCATTAGAGATAAAAACTTTAAATTTGTATTTTGGGCTTTCAAGCCATGTATATATGGATTCCAAACATGGCACCCTGTTATTTTAGTAGATGAAACTCTTATGTATGAAAAATATGAAATCAAATTATTAATTGCTATTGGAATTGATGGAAATGATAACATTCTTCCTCTAGCATTTCTTATTGTAGACAAAGAGTCGAAAAATGCATAGAAGTGGTTCTTTAACAATTTGAGTGCACATGGGATAAAAGGTAGAGAAGCATTATGTGTTATATCTGATAGGACAAAAGGAATCTTGTCTAGTTTACAGGAGTTGCGGTTATTTCAAGAACCTTGCGGCCTTTTATAGATTTTGCATAAGGCATCTTCAAAGCAACTTTCAATCTAAATTTCCAAACAAGGACCTCAGTAGATTGATGTGGAGGACTGCTTTATCCCACAAAAAAAGGAAGTTTGAATCCTTGATGTGGCAAATTAAAGAAGAAAATGTAGAAGCATATGAATATCTCATGGAAGTCCCCTTAGACAAATGGATTGTTAGCCATGATGATGGAAAAAGATGGGGAGTGTTGACAACAAATCTTTCAGAATCGTTCAGTGAATTGCTGAAAAAGCATGGGGCTTGTCTGTCACTACTATGGTTAGACTTTCATTGGAGCAAACTGTTGAACGATATACACGTAGGTCTCAAAAAGCGCATCAACTTCTAGAACAAAATGAGTTATGGACCAAGAAGTTCAAAATGAAGCGGGAGAAAAATTATGAAAGTTCAAAAAGACACTTCATTTATTATTGAGATATACCGACAAGGATATACGAGGTTAGATCTATACAGGTTGATGGTACTGGTGGTAATTGTCACTGTGTTTCATTGAATGAAAGAAAATGTGATTGTGAAAAATGGGCTAATTTGCACTTTTCATGTTCACATGCCGTGAAGGTCACTAATAGAATGGGAAAGCTAGCTAGAATTTTATTAGCAAGCATTTCACAATTGAGAATTATGTTGCAACGTATTCTAGGTCATTCTCACACATTGATAATGAGACATATTAGCCATCTCCACGTTTTACAATGAAAAATAATAAATTCTATCATCGTCCCAATCGACCAAGGACAACTAGAGTTCCTAATGAGATGGATCGTGGTCCTGCAGTATATGAACGAGCTTGTGGATTATGTAGGCAGACCGGACATGATAGGCATTGATGTCCAAATCGTAACCAATTTTAACTTGGAGTTGGCTGGTTATTTCTTGTGAATGTATCAGTTATTTTCTAGTAGTTCAGCAGATTTTACTGATACAAATATTTTAGTGGTATTAATTTTCTCTCAATTAGCTACTGTAGTTGTCTATCAATCTTGTCACAGTGTTTGTAAGCTCCGTCTATTAATTTTAGTTTGTAAGTTGTGTATTAATTTTAGTGATGTAATCTATGTGTTACATGTCTCTTTTGTAAGACAAAGTGAATTTGGGATGATGCAAATCAGTGTCAAGTTGTCTATTAATGTTGTTTGCACATGGAAAAACACCAAAGACCTGGTGACATGTTTTGCCAGAAGAAGTAAGCAAGAGTGACCTAAATTCTTCATTGCTGCTAAGTTGATCAATCTCATATTCAATAATTGGTAATTATCTGTTTCCCGATTTTATGCTACCATGGTTAGATAAAGCTAGATAATAAGAAGGTGAAGATATCCCACCTCAGCACATGGAATAATAGTTCTCTCTCACATACGTTTTATAGTGTGTTTATTTGAACTAACAAACAAGGTTGGAAACTAAAACACGAAAAATGTCGACAAATGACAAACCATTGAAATCAAAGTTATAACCATAAGTCCAGATAAATAACACATCCCAGATTTCTTCAAATGTTTGGATTCATATAAGAATATTCAAAGCATCTCCTTTTTTTTTTTCTTGTAGAAGCCAATGTTTAACATTATTCTACATTGGTTTGAAACTACCCAACCTTTTCTTTGTGTAGATCTTCACGTTTGTTCTTTCATGAACCGTACCATGACTTGTGGTCCTTTTGACGATCATCCAGGCCCTTCTGTGGTACCTCGCTTGGTGTGAAAACCATCCATACGCATGCTCCTCTTCACAAACACCTTCACAAGTGTAAACAAGTCGTGAAAGGCAGCCTTGCACTTTGCCTTGAAATTTCTTGTCTCCGCTGCCTCGGTGCCTTCCACGAGCACCTTCACAGCTCCTAACAGTACCATATGCAGCAACTTTCCAGTACGACTCATAAAAAACATGTCTTGATCGATTTTCTGAGATAGCTTATGTTGTGTGCATTTTAGCTTTTATTGCTTCTTTGCTGTGATTTTCCAACCTCCTAGCAGTACCATATGACCCTGGTAAAGGAAGTATGACACAAAAGAATGAGCGATACTGCAAGTGTGATGAAAATTAGAATATGCCATCCAAGGAATGAGTTGAAAGCAGTGACTGGCTGAACTAGTACAAGCGGGATCAAGGAAAAGAGCATGATTCCAGCAGTGTAACTAGTTTACTTGTCAATTGTAATGCCAGTATCTATATACATATATTTCAGCATATAATTCGATAAAATATACTTTATTAATAAAACATATCAGCAACTTAAAATTCAAGAATGTGAAAGAAAGAATGAAATACCTCTTAAGTCCTTCAATCTTTTGAAAGGTGAAGATTCTGCAGGTTGAAGATCTAGTTTGTCTGTCATAATTTTTAGTGTCATATATCAAACATATTCCCCACATTAAAGTGAGATTGAAGACTGTGGCTCTAACAGTAGTGCTAATTCCAGAAGAGATTTGATTCTGAGCTTTCTGTTTACTAGCAGTAACTCCAGATGCTACAAAAGAAAGTAACATTAAAAATTAAAAAACATGTTTCACCGCACCACCTGATGATCCCAAAGCAGCAGCATCTTTTAAATGAACCAAAATATTAGGGAAAGAAATCGAACCTCACTGTAGAAGCGGAACACTTGAACTTCCTTCTTCTAACCAATCCTATGTGCCTGGTCCTGGGCCTGCAAATCAACCTATGGATTCCTGCAATTTCATTAATGCAGAGACAAGAGATTAAGATATCATCCTATTTCTTGGGTTTTACGAATCTATTAACGTTAAAGATCCTCACCAGTCACTATCATAAAGAATAACAATATCTGTTGTAGCGAGATTGATATCAAGACTACCAGCTCTGGTAGATAATAAGAAGGCAAAATGTTCACTCCCCTGGTTTGTTAAAAGCCTCAATAAAAGCATCAAGATCCTCACCACTAGTATTTCCATTAATCTGGAAATATTGTTTGACCTCAGAACAATAAGTAGTCTTCAAGGATGTCCAATAGCCTTGTCATCTGAATAAGGAAATCAAAAGAAAGGGTTAAGTCTGAAACGTGAAGATCCAAAAACCTGTTGAAACTTCAAAATTTGAAGAATTCCAGCCACCATTGGAACAACCACCATGGGAACAACCACCATTCTAGAAGCCACCATTGTTGAATTCAACAATGGTTGCCTGTTAAACAATGGCAGGTTCAACAATGGCTGTTGTCAAAAATGGTGACTACCATTGTTGAATATTATATTCCCATTGTGATGTCACCAATAACATCAAAGGGGTAAAATTTTCCCTATAAAATGAGTTGTTGAGCTCCTTCATTAAACACCACCAAGAACACCATGAGTCTAAGAGTTGTTTTGTAATCTATTCTTATAAGTAATAGAAAAAAATTTTCTCTCAAATTTATATTTGCCAACGTTCAATTGATCCTTTGGCCTCAACAAGTGATATCAGAGCCAAGTTAGAAGCGTTGGTCGAGTTTTTCGATGAGAGGTCAAATTTGGATTTTTTGAATTTTATTCAAAATCCAATTTTGATTGTAACATTGGATTCATCTCGTTGAACTGAATCCAACGCACCAAACGCGACCTAATCGAAGCTCAAACGAGCTCGGAAATTGCTGTCAAAGTTTGGTCAACGCTGTCGGAGTTCCGTCGGAGAAGATGACACTGTTCACTAGAGATCCGCCAGAGAAGATGACACTGTTCAACGGAGTTCTGTCGGAGAAGCCGACCGGAAACACTGTTCCTTACCGGAATCTGTAATAGTTTCAAAAATTTCAAAGTGACCCCTAAAGTTTTTTGGAATTTCAATTTGGTCTCTTAACTTTTTGAAAATTTCAGAGTGGCCCCTGATCTTTCTAAAATTATAGTGTGACTCTTGATCTTTCTAAAATTTTAGTTTGCTTCCTAAAGTTTTTGAAATTATTGTTTTACCCCAATAGTGGAATGTTGGTTTCGAAGTGTCAATTCTACCTTTTTTTTTACTATTCTGGACGTAACGGTGAGGTCCATTTTTCAAGATTCAACCTCGTTTTGGTGAATTAAGCTATTGTAAGGTGATAATGACCACAGAAGAGTCAACATCATCTTCTGGAGCAGTTCGCAGCCGAAGAACAAGGATGAAGAAACATTAGTTACTATTCTTGGAGATGTAACTTATTGTTCAACCCATGATGACACATGCCTTCACGTCTCAAGAGAAGATACGGAATGAGTGGTAGATACTGCAGCAACCTACCACGTTACTCCACATAAGAAATACTTTACAATGTACAAAGCTGGAGATTTTGGAGCTATAAAGATGGGGAATTTCAGTTCCTCTGGGATTGTAGGAATTGGTGATGTCTAGATAAAGACAAGTTTCGGGAGTACAATCACTTTGAAGGATGTCTGCCATGTGCCAGATTTTTGGCTGAATCTTCTTTCAGGTATAGCTCTTGACAAATAGGGCTATGATAGTCTTTTCAGTAAAGGCACATGGAAGTTGTCAAGAGGCGCTATTACAGTCTCTCGAGGACGTATTTGTGGCTCATTATATAAACTCATGTGAAGATATTCACAGACAGACTCAATATAGTGGAAAAGGAGGCTTCTCAAAATTTATGGCATCAGAGACTAGGCCACATGAGTGAGAAAGGGTTGTCTACCCTGATGAAGAAGGAGCTTATCAATGTGGATAAGGATGTTGTACTAGATCCTTTCAATCATTGTCTATTTGGTAAACAACATAGAGTCTCGTTTAATTCCTCTTTAATGAGAAGATTAGAGTTACTCAGTCTGGTACACTCTGATGTTTGTGGTCCCTTGGAAGTTGAATCACTCGGCAACAATCGATACTTTCTAACGTTCATCGATGATGCTTCTCAAAAGGTGTGGGTGTATTTCTTGCGGACTAAGGACCAGGTGTTTGATTACTTTAAACTGTTCCATTTCATGGTAGAACGTGAGACAGGAAAGAAGTTAAAGTGTCTTTGATCCGACAATGGAGGTGAATACTCTTTCAGGAAGTTTGATGCTTATTGCAGATCATATGGCATCCGACATGAGAAGATGGTCCCATGTACCCCTCAACACAACGGTGTAGCTAAAGAATGAATCAAACAATCATAGAACATGTTCGAAGCATACTCAGTATGGCTAAGCTTCCAAAGCCATTCTGGGGAGAAACAGTCAGAATCGTCTATTACTTGATCAACCGATCTCCATCGGTACCATTGGATTTTGAAGTTCCGAAGAAACTTTGATCTGGAAAGGATCCATCATACTCCCACTTGAGAGTATTTGGGTATTTGGCGTACACATATGTATCCAAGGAGCTCAGGCAGAAGCTAGATGCAAAGACCACTCCATGCATTCTTATTGGCTATGGAGAAGAAGAATTTGGATACAGGTTATGGGATCAAAAGGAGAAAAAGGTAATCAAAAGTGGGGACGTGATGTTCTATGAAATCCAGACAATTGATAACATTGAAAAACCCACAGTGTCTCAGAAGACAAATGTTGCAAATCAGATACTAGAAGCAACAAAAGAACCATTCATGAGAAATGGTGATATTGTGCCTGAAGATATGCCAGAAGTAGAAGATAATGAGGAAAGTGACGGTGCTGAGCAGGGGGAGC
>JAOTQJ010000049.1:15926976-15940110 GCA_025642045.1 Solanum sejunctum
AAAGTTAGTGCTACATCTAGTAATACATTTGATGATCCCACTCTCTATAGATGTCTTGCAGGGGCTCTTCAGTACATCTCTTAATTTAATGCTATAACAAATTTAAGAGGTGGTTCAAAAGATATTGGAACAAAATTTAGAGAGATATAATATGATGTGACAAGGTAAACTATATAATATATGTCTTCTGCTGTGTTTTTCTTCCTTTAAAGAGAGTAACAAGACCACTGGAAAAATTACAAATGAATGATGGAAGAAAAACCCCAATCTAAAACTACCTTTTTAGTCATTGAATTTGAAAATACCTTAGAGATAATGCAAAATGTGCTATAATCGTTTGGAGGTTGAGTCATCTATATTCTCCAAGTCTCGTTGCTTATGTTCACCTTCGAATACAGAGAACAAAACAGAATGATTATTAGACATACAATATGACTAAAAATTAAAACATTGGAGGCATCATAATCTTGAAAATTTCACGTCTAAGTAACACATCATTGTATCATGAAATGAGCACTTCTATTACCTGCTCTATGTTCATAAACAAAGTTTCTTGTATAATTTAGTTTATATACACAATCAGTCCAAATAAATATTTCAGCATCAAATCACTATTATCAAAAAACTATAATAATTACAGGGGTATCAAGCTGCTAAGTCACACTATGAAAGTTTGGAAGAGAGTACTGATGGGTGATGAAGATGAAAAAAGAAGTGTCTATTTCAGAGAATCAATTCGAATTCATGCTGGGGCAATTGACTACTGAAACAATTCATCTTGTTTGGAGACTAGTTGAGAAATATAGGAAAAGAAAGAGGAACCTTCATATGGTATTCATTGATCTTGAGAAGGCATATGACAAAGTTCTGAGAGATGTCCTATGGAGGTATCTAGAGGCGAAAGGTGTTTCAATGGTATATTTTGGGCAGATAAAGAACATGTATGGTGGAGCCAAGACTCGGTTAAGGATGGTGAAAGGAGAATCGGAATATTTTCTTGTTGAAGTGGGACTTCATCAAGGATCTGTGATGAGCCTTTTTCTTTTTGCCTTAGTGATGGATGAGCTAACACGGTCTATCTAGGATTAGGTTCTATGGTGTATGCCATTTGCAGATGACATAGTACTGATTGATAAGACCAAGGATAAAATTAATGATAGGTAGGAGATCTAGAGATATACTTTAGAATCAAAAGGTTAGAATTTAGTAAGACCATGACAGAATATCTGGAGCACAAATTTTGTATTACGAGGGATGAAGTGGACATTAAAGTGAGGCTTGCCACTCAATCTATTCCCAAGAGAGAAAGCTTTAGATATATGGGGTCTATCATCCAGAGTAGTGATGATATCGATGATGATGTCACACATCATATTGGGGATGAATAAAATTGAGGCTGCTTCTGGAGTAATATATGATAAGAAAATACCACTTAACTCAAAGGTCAGTTGTACAGAATGTTGGTTAGACCGTATTTGCTATATGAGATGAAATGTTGGCTAGTCAAAAACTCACATGTTCAGAAGATACAGGTTGCGGAGATGAGAATGTTGAGATGGATGTGTGGACATAGCAAAAGTGGCAAGCTTAGGAATGAGATAATTCGGAAGAAGTTAGGGGTGGCCTCTGTGATAGATAAGATGAGAGAAGCGAGACAGGATATGACACAAAAGTGAGGATATGACCTTAAATACAAAGGAATAAAGGTCGTGGAGAAATAGAGGATACGAGAGGTTGGAGTTAAAGGCTATGTGGAGAGATAGAGGTAGACCAAAAAAGTATTGGAGGAGGTGATTAGAATTCAGACAGGATATGACACAACTTCGTATTACTGAGGATATGACCTTAAATACAAAGGAATAAAGGTCGTATATTAGGCTAGAAGGCTAGTAGGGGTAGGATAATGTCTTGCTTTGTGATATATTAGGATTGTAAGATTAGTCGTGTCATTATATATTTTGTTGTTATTGACCGTCCTTTAATTTGCTATTTGTATCGTATTTATGAGTTTTTCAATAGTTATTTTTGTATCTAGTATTTTCTGTTTTTGGGGCTGATATATTTGTGTGAAGGATCTTTTGAAAATAACTTTTCTATATCTATAAGATAGAGGTAAGGCCTAGGTACATTTTACCCTCCCCAGACCCCCTTTGTGAGATTTTACTGGGCAAGTATCCTTGGTAAAGAATGAGATATGTGATCTTGAAAATAAGTTTGGTAGAAATTAGTTGAGCTTTATTACTATTAGGTCATCTAAATATCTAGAGGTAAACCACTTCAAACATAGGATAATAGTGAAAATAAGATATGTTACACTAACGGTCAATGCATAACTTAAACTAATAAGAGATTTACCTGCTAAAGCATTGTGGTTATAGTTGGTGAAATCTTGAAGAACTGTTGCAACATCTTCTGGTCTTTGATTTATTCCATCTTCAACATGTCTTCCATTAACACTAGGATTCAACATTGTCCTTGTAGCATTAGCAACGATTGGGCCAGCCAAAGAACTTGAAGGAGTAATAATTGGGCTAGCCGAAGAACATGTAGCAAAAATTGGCCCAATTCCCCTTCCTCTTATATGTCTACTACCACTACAAATTGGACTCACAAATGGATCACTTTGTTCCTTTCTTCTTTTTCCATGGCCCAAATCAACATTGTTGTATGGAAATCTTTGTTGATGTAATTGAACATGTCCACCATTATGATAATGAGTAGCTTGATTATGTACAATTCCTTGAAGTCTTGGAATAAAATCATGTCCACCCCAACGATTTGGATAATTACCAAATCCAAACATATTGTTGCCACCACCAATATTAATCAAATCATGACTATTGCTAGTAATTTCTTGGGTTTCTCTTCCTTGTATAAGATTAGTATAATTCGGTGCACTTGAGTTCAACATATTATAATGTTGCCGATTATGATTAGTATTATTTGCACTATTTCTGGGTATCGCCATATTATGATCTACTGCCAAAGGGGACAAGTACATAGTTGTACTCTCTGATGTTGTTGGTACATTAGGCAATTGAACAATTTGCAGTTGTTGAAGTTGTTGTTCCAACTTCTTGTATTTCCCTAACGGCCCATGAATTGGATCTTCCTGTCATCAAGAAATTTCGTCAAGAACATTCAAGATTTACTATTATATACGTATCTAAAAAAATATAACTATGTAAGATTTGACCTATATATATGTACAAAGTATAATGTTTGTACCGCAATTTTGTGACTAAAGGTGTTCAACGGATATATCTTTCACTCTGGTTTTCTCTGAAAACCAGCCATTGTTTCAACAAACACTAAATTTCAAACTTATAATTCAAAGGCTCAATGTATCTAGAGCATAAGAACACCTAATTGAACTTCTTAAATCTGAATTATGAGTCTGGCTCTAGTACCTGCCACAATTTTGCTTCCCACAAGAAGGACTTGATGGATTCCTCCTGTTGAGCCACATCATCTAAGCTCTTGATCTTCTTTGTAACATTAGATATACCAAAAACCTTGTGAACCCCTAGGAATTCATCCATCTTGCTTGCTGGAAAGTGGCGCCACATAACGCAGTCCCCTTCAATACACTTCTTTCTTTGATGCTTGCACGAAGCACACGCGGGACGATTGCTACCTACTTCATGCAATTCGTCTTCTGCATTATTGTCATTGTTGTTATTATTGTCGTTGTTGTTTGGCATTGGTGATGATACACCACCAAGGCAACAGAATAGCAGAATATTGTTGTAGAAAAGATCTGAAAGAAAACACATTATTGTCACAGTTTCATTAATCAAAGGTACATGATGTTGTGCACAATAAGTTGATTATAATAGATAGAATACGAAACAAGTTTGATTCCTTTCTGGGAAGAGCAAAAATGGAGGCGAAAGAGTACAAATAGGGTTCTAATACATTAATGTTTTTAGCAAGGCAAGAAAAATTATTATAATCTAACAAAAAGAAAAAGTTAAAAAGAATATATCAGCTTGAGTAAAAGGGTGTTTTTGGCATTTGAATGCATTCCGATATAAAAATCTAAATAATTGTACATTTATTATTAGTACAACAACAACAACAACAACATACCCCAGTGCCTCAAAAGGCTCCCGCTCATTGCGGGGTGAGGGGGGGTCGAATGTACGCAGCCTAACCCCTATGTTTAGTATTGATATTAATTAAACTTTCTTAATAGTTTCTCGTCAAACTCTTTTATCAATCATTATGTATATATTTTAATTTTATTTATTTTCTAAAAATATAATTGATATAATTATAACTAAAAGTCATAGATAATCAAATTTGTGATTGCTTCTACTTTAAACTTTGTCTAATTCACTTTAATTTGAAATCAATCATACTTTAGTATTAACTTTGTAAGACTTGAGCTGCTAATATGGGCTAGGATCGTTGGATCGAACTAACCTAAACCATGGTTTAGTAGGATTGGACTAAGATTTTTGAAACCCATTTAAAAAATAGGCCTTTTAGCTCAATCTGAGCCTGCTGATTTATGGAGCTTTTGCAATATGGATTGGATCAGCTCATGGACCGAATTAAAAATAATTAAAAATAAAAATAAAATAGAATATTAAAATAATAAGAGTCTAAACTCAAAATTCATTTAAATATTAAAATTTAGATACAAATTATATTTTTATAATATATAATAGTAGCACTAATACCATATAATTTATCCTTTTGCTATATATTTTAATATTTTAAAATTATAATCTAATTTAAAATTTTATAAAAAAATATACTTCTAAAAATGTCGGCCCATCCGACAAGGCTCACAATCCACATACTGATAGGCTGGTGTCACGGCCTTAGAATTCAAGCTAAGACTATCATGCAGCGCTAGTCAGTTTGCTCACGAATCTTTCACGATCTTGCAAACACCAGCAAGTCTGTTGTCTATGATCGCTAAGGGAACGCTAGAACTTGAAAGACTAGAGAGCTTTTGAAGAAAGAAGGCTTTGGTTGCCTAGAGAGAATGCTTTACAATGCTTAAGATCTTACAACTTTGCTTGATGCAATATGAATACTAAGGAGGGGTATTTATACTACTACATCTCCTCAATGAACCCTAAGATTAATTTGATCCTACAGTCAAGATTAGTCCTCTAGACTCTCCTATAAAATATATAAGATATTTTATATACTAGGCTGCCCCTAGCTTTTTCTACAAGACCCTAGAAGCTTCCACCACTCTCTAGTCTTCTCTTCAATACTCTGCACAATTTTAGAGAGTTTCGGAGACCTCCAGAGCGCGTCGGACACTTTCTTGCGCAGTTTTGGAGCAGAAGTAAGGTGGGACGTGTCACTGGGCTAGTTATTTTTTAGCCCACAAAAAAATGGGTCAGCATAGCCTGACCCGTCAAATTTCAAAGTCTGTAAGGGCTAGCCCGGATAGGATGGATCAGCCCGTATTGACAACTCTATGTAAGACTATCTTCAATTTTTTGAGATATATTCTTAAATATTTCTAACTCAAATTAATTAGATTATCAAATATTTAAATGTAAGAAAATATTGTCTTAACTTTAAATATCTTCTCGTTAAAATATTATGATTTATACATATTTTTATAATTAAATTAGTACTAAAATTTATCCAAATAGAAAATGATATGCTAGTTGATATTGAAATCTTAATTCTAATTTTAAATACTTCTAAAATAATTTTAATAAGTTTGTGTAACAATTGATTTAATTGAAAAAGTTTTTAAAATTACAATCATTAAAAACACACGTAAGATCTAAACATTTGTGATTTTTTATAACATTCAATAATTTATATATATCTATACATCATCATCAATATACCCCAGTGCCTCGAAAGGCTCCCGTTCATTGCGGGATGAGGGGGGTCGGATGTACGCAGCCTAACCTCTATGTTTAAAAACATAAAGCGGCTGTTTCCAGATGACCCAGGAGGAGCGTCAAAAGTTAGATTGACTAACTGCTACTTCACAAATGAAAGAAGCGCAGACAGTTTAAATAGGCATTTTGCTTTATTTCATCATACTCTAAAGCCAAAAAATAATCAATCTTCGACTCCATCCGAGATTGATGGAAATTATATATATCTATACATGTCTTACGAAATATATACAAAAATGTCATCGTATCAATTAAAAAAGTAAATTATCAAATCATAATTACTATCATATATTTTATGAAATTATGAATATAAAATATATCTTAAAAACTATTAAATAACGACACTTCTTTATATAAATTTTTGTTAAGAAAAGAAATCAACAATCAATAAGAAAAAAATCAACTCACATTCTTTTGTGGGTGTATACCACTAGATTGTAAATTGTAGTTTTTACAATTCCAATGTATTTGTTTTTACTTTCAACTTTGTTTTAATATTGGATTTGTAAAAAGAATCCTTCAATTCCTTGAGTTATTTTTTTAAATATTTCAACCTCAAATTAATTAGATTATTAAATATTTAAATGTAAAAATATATTGTCTTAACTTTAATGTCTTATCATTAAAATATTATGATCTACACATAGGTTTATAATTAGAAGTAGTGGAAAATTTTATCCAAATAGAAAATGATATGTTAGTTGATATTGAAATCTTAATTCTATTTTTAAATACTTCTGTAATAATTTTAATAAGTTTGTGTAATAATTGATTTAATTGAAAAGATTTTTAAAATTAACAATAATTAAAAATATATGTAAGATCTAAACATTTGTGGTATTATATAACATACAATAATTTATGTGTTTATACGTACAACAACAATATACTTAGTGGTAAATTTCACCAGTGAGGTCTGAGAGGGTAGAATGTACGCAGACCTTACCATTACCTAGAGGTAGAGAGGGTGTTTCCTAGAAACTCTCGCTTCAAAAACCCATAAGCAGAATAAACTAGATATGGAAAAGGAAAGAAAAAGAAAAAACACATGATAGTATGCAAATACAATAAAATTAACACATCAAGATGAAAAATGACAACACAAAATATAACGGTAATGTATGTACGCTAAAAATAAATAAATATAGGACTAATAATGACAACATACGATGTGAAGACATAACTACTCTTACTAATCAACTATATCACCAAGTTATTTAACGACCTACCCATACTAACCTATTAGCCCTCTACTCTAATATACAACCTCCACTCTTTTCTATCTAAGGTCATGTCCTCGGTGAGATGAAGTTTTATCATATTTTGTCTAATCACCTTCCCCCAATACTTTTTCGATTTACCTCTGCCCCTTCGCGTATCCCCTAAATTCAACCTCTCGCACCTCTTAACAGGAGCCTCTATACTCCTTGTCTGCACATATCCAAATCAACATAATTTCTCTTCCCTCATCTTGTCAGTCATAAGGGCTATCTGTAGCTTCTCCCTGATGATCTCATTCCTAGCCCTATCACTCCTGATATGTCCACACATCTATCTCAACATCCTCATCTCCGCAACTTGCATTTTCTAGACATGTGAATTTTTAATTGGCCAACACTCTACCCCATATAACAAAGATGGTCTAACCACTATTCTGTAAAACTTGTCTTTAAGCCTATGTATATCTTTTTATCAGACAATACTCTTGAGGTAAGTCTTCTTTTCGTCCATACTGTCCTAATACGATGTGTAACATCATCATCGATATCGCCGCTACTCTCGATGATGGATCCAAGATACTTAAAACTTTATCCTTAGGAATAGGTTGAGTGACAAGCTTCACTTCAGTGTCTGCTTCATCTCTATCAACACTGAATTTACACTCCAAGTATTCTGTTTTGGTTTAGCTCAATTCAAACTCTTTGAATTCCAAAATATCTCTTCAAACCTCTAATATATCATTAACTTTGGTCCGAGTCTCATCAATCAGTATGATATATATATATCTATATGTTTCTTACGAAATATACAAAAATATCATCGTGTCAATTAAAAATTTAATTATCAAATCATAATTAACTATCATATATTTTAAAAAATTATGAGTATATATATTAAAAAACTATTAAATAATGATGCTTCTTTATAAATTTTTTGTTAAGGAAAGAAATCAACAATCTTTTTTACTTTTTTTCTAAAAGAAAAAATTCA
Source organism: Solanum sejunctum (assembly GCA_025642045.1). NCBI lineage: Eukaryota > Viridiplantae > Streptophyta > Magnoliopsida > Solanales > Solanaceae > Solanum > Solanum sejunctum. The sequence goes on from JAOTQJ010000049.1 coordinate 15,935,076, forward strand.
ACTCACATTTTTTTGTAGTTGTATACCAGTAGATTGCACACTGTAGTTTTCACAATTTCAACATATTTTATGATGGTCTCTATCTATAATTTGAATGAGAAATATATAATAAATTTTTATATAGCCTTTCCATCTACATAAATCGTATTATTTATTTTTTCTACCTTACAAGACGATACTTAATCCTCAAATGCAATTAAATAAATATGTATGAATCACATCGAGTTTGTTGAGTTGTATATGCATATGTAGCTTTGCGTAGTTATATTTGGTTGATGATTGATAAATATGACTATCGTTTATTTCTGTTTTAGTTTTTAAGTATATATGTGAAATATGTGTGTCTGCGTATTAATGTTTTAGTGTCAAAGTTAATACATGTATATGTATATGTATATTTGGTTAATTATTGATACGTACTTTTATTCGTATTTTAATTTTTAAAGCTAATATGTGTATCTATGTATCTGATATATAACATGTATCTAGCACTTGTGCTCTCTCTTTAAACTCTCACTCTCCCCTTTCAATCTGAATAACACTTAGTCTCTCTCCCATCAAAATTATTTTATATCTATTATAATTAAGCAAACTATAGTTAATATTTATATTTATGATCCAAACTATAATTATTTATATGAAAATTCTCAAAAATTAAACATCGCCCCCAAAATAAGGAGATATGTGTTATGAGTGGTAATTGGGCAGGTCATAATGGATCAAGACAACAAAAGAATCAAGATTCGATCCAATTCAAATTTGTTCGGGTCAAAATGAGGATTATACAATGAGTCTTGACCCAACCTAATTTAATTTTTACTAAGATTTATTTATTTTATGAATGATTTACTAAAATGACAAATATTAGATATGGGTTGTAACATTAAATGATAAATTGCAAGTTCTAGCAATTTCTAGTTTTAACAATTTAATTACAAGTTATAACAGATATACATATTATACTCATTCCATACCAACTACATACTCAAATACTAACATATTTGAGTATACAATTGGTATAGATTGAGTATGATTTATATATTTTCTATAACTTGTGAGTATGATTTATATATTTTCTATAACTTGTAATTAAATTGTTAAAATTGATATGAATTTTGTATGATGTATATATTTGTTAACTTATAATTAAATTATTAAAATTCATTAACGAATTGAATAAATTAAACGAGTTGATGCGTTCATAGACCAAAGACTTTTGAAGCCGAGTCCAATGAATTTCCTGGCAACACGACCCAGCCTCCCAAGGACCTACCTGACCTATGTTAACCGGCCCAAATTAAATTAGAAGAAATGCTTCTAACTAAAACTTTAAGGATTACGCCATTCATCTTTAAAAAATAAAAAATACTTTTTATATCTTTATAATTTCAATTTTTTTTATTGTTAAATGCCTATAGCTAAAACTTTAAGGAATACACTATTCATCTTTTCCCAAAAAAAAAAAAAAGAATTGAAAAATTAAAAATAACTAAAAAATAAAAAGGATACTTTTTATATCTTTATAATTTCAATTTCCTTTCAATGCTATATTCAAATTACGAATCTTTTTATTTTCAAATAATTGAACCATAAATTAATAGGCGTTAAGCTTATCAAATTTTGTTAATATTTACACAGAAGAGAAACCGAAAAAAGGACCGAATGTAACCTTAGATTACTAGAAATTTACCGGTTAATGTAGTTTCTCTGGGCAACAACGAATATATTTTGGAAAAATAAAGTAAACATATAATATGTATTTATATTATATAATTATAGTTTAAAAAAATTATTATTTATAGTTATAATTAGGGTTTTGTTACTATTTTCTCTCTTTTCTCTCTTGTCTCTGTGCCCTCTCTCTCTGCACTTTCGTGTCAGATATACAATTACATATGTATACCAACTGCATATATATAATTATTTGACAGATATACATAGTCAATTCGCCTCTTTCCACTCTTAACCCTCTCTCCTCCCTCTCTCGATCTCGCTCACCTCTCTCCTCCCTTTCTCAATCTCGCTTATCATATATACAAATACATACGTATATTAATTACATATGTACAATTATTTGACAGATATACATATATAATTTGACAAATATAGATATACAATTCGTCTCTCTCCTCTGCTCCACCTCACATACCCGAGGTTATGCTGTGTAATTATGTAATATATTGCTATTTGGCCATTTAAATTTTAAGTCTAAGCTATTTATAAGTATTTCGTGTATATTTTTGTCACTGTCACTTTGCAATGAAATAAATTACTTGTATTAGGATATATTATTGATAATGATATTTTCTAAGGGATATGTTATTTTTTTGAATTCTACTAACGTGAGATGTTTATGTACTAAATTATGTTTTTCAAGAGTTCATTTCAACGATTTTGCTTCATATCAGTGAATGAATGATCAGGATTTTATTTAACCTCCCAATACTTACCATGTATATATATATATATATATATATATTTGAATGTTAACTACATGTAATCATAAAATAGAATTATTAAAATGAAATAATAGGGAATGGCCTAATATAGCATGTTAAAATACATTAATAATATAAATTAAATTCTTTTAAAATAGGTACACGAAGTCACTGGCCAATCCAATGTGACTGTAGGTTTAGGAAATCCAATATTTTTTGCTCATACCTTAAATATATATCATAAAATATTGATAAATATTTATCCTGTTGATTTATTTATTTATTGGTCTAAAGACTTGAAAGTATGTTCTTTGCGGACCTTGAAAATAGAATTTAGAATATTAGATACAAATGAACATGTCATAAAACATGTCAATGTCTATTGAAGGGTGGTTAATTCTTTTGACTTATTATTATATGACTTGAAAGCCTAGATTTCAGAATTGTTAACAAATATGAGACCTCTGATGTGTAGTATGGGTTAATGACATTTTCTGATTGAGATTCTCTTAAAAATATTAACTAATCAGCATGGGATTACATATGTACTAGTCCGATTCAAGAATTTGAAATTTATCGATAATATTTATACGTAAACTTATTATTACATATATAAAAATAACTTGAATTTACAAATAGTTATTATGTTGTTTACACATGCACTTAAATTTATATGAATTCGTACATTACATGTTAGGTCCGACTCTGATACCACATCGTGCTAGACTGCTAGCTATAATTAGTAGCTAGTATATAAAGTATTTGATAAGGTGAAAAGGTAAATATTCTAGGTATGATACATACAGAAAGAGTACAATTTTCTAACTAATTAACAACTCCTCCTGAATTCATTCACCTAATCTGTAAAAATCAATCACTTGTCTCATTGAAATCTCATTTCAAGCACCATAACTAAAATTTTTGAAGTTCAAAGTCTTTGGTGGTAACGATTATTATAATTAGAGTTTCATGCAACAGAAGAGAAAAAGAGTCATTGTTATGATGAGATACGTATAATTATATTGGTGCAGAATCCAAATCACTAAATTTTCTGATCTATCAATCATATGTATAGGTGCTATCAAATAAAACAAAAAGGAAAACTGATAGCATTACTGCTCATCATAGTTTATACTGTTCTCAATCCTTTCCACGTCAACCACTACCAAAAAAAATCTACAGAAAAATAAAAATGCCAGTTGTGTGAGACACATTGAATTCATTCTATTAAGTATATTCTACTTATCATGTTACTAGTTATAAGCGTATGTGCTTGCACGTATTCAACATATGTTATTTTTATATTTTGATTTATGATGTTGATGGATATTTTTATGTATATTTTTAAAAATTTTAAGTTGTTAATTATAGACTTATAATTTCTATATTTTATACTACTCTCTCTCACAATGTATGTGGAATTAACAATTATTATGGCTACTTTTTATATTATTTCAAGTAATATATATATATATAATAATTTTTTGGTTATTTATATTATATATTTTTTTAACAAATACTTTCTTTTTGACACAAATATAATCATCGAAAAATATTAAAATAATTATTTAGTTTTATTTGTTCAGTTTAGAAAAGAAAGACTTAATTATGATTTTGTGTTTGTTTTGTCCTAATTCTAGTATTTACATGACTTAAAATAATTGATTAGGATGATATATTAAAATCATAGCTGAAAAGCAACTGAAAATATAATTTATTAAGGCTAATATTGTAAAATTATAGTTAAAGTAGCTATAAGCAAGCAACTGAAGCAAGTACGCCAATAAGCAGTTTGCTTAAAAAGATTACATTAAAAAGTCCACAAAATATTTTTATAAACCCTATACGATAAAGAAGTAGAAGCACGTGGCTCAAGCAGATATGTTGATGGAGAGTTGCTTACTTATTCACTCTTAATGTATAGCAATATACACAAATCAAATGCTAAAAAATGTGATCGATATCTTTGAAAATGTGAAAAATTGAGAAGAGTTGGAGAAAAAATATTTGAAAGTTAAAAGTTATATTTCAAAATAATTTTTAACTTAAGAAATTCAACTCGGAAAAAAAGGTAGGAAAAGAAGTGGAAAAAGAATTAGGAAAAGAGAAATTAGAATCAAGAAGAAGAGAAAAACAAATTAAAGTTATTTTAAGTGTAGATGGATTACCATTTTAATTCTTTTACCCGCTCCAAAAGAAACAAAATTTTGCTTTACCTAAATAAATACGCACTCAGATTTATATTTAATTAACAAAACTTTTTGTGTGTGTATATATAAAATTAGATACCATGTATTTATTGAAAACACATATATACTATAGCTTAGGACATGAACGAAATTAATTAAATGAAACAACATGGACTAAAGTGGATCAAAATGACTATGAGCATATTAGTTGACTTTTTCATTTTTTGACTTTAAAGTCACAAGTTGAATTTTTTAATTAATTTAAAATTTTTAATTTATTTTTAATATTTTTGAGATAAGGATTTTTCTAAAAGAATTTCCCTATTTCTATAAGTTAGTAGTAAGGTCTGTGTATATTTTACCCTCTCCAAACTTCACTTGTGAAATTCTACTGAGTATGCTGTTGTT
>JAOTQJ010000049.1:15995390-16011258 GCA_025642045.1 Solanum sejunctum
TGTTGCTATTTATTTTAATATGTTTAAATTATAATTTAATTGAAAATTTTATTAAAAAATATAAGAATAAAAATATGAAGGCCCAACAAAACTCATGGCCCACATACAAATGGTTTGGCTAGCTATTTTTTAGCCCATAAAAAGGAGCGAACACAATCTGACATGTCAAATTTCAAAGCCTGTAAGAGCTAACCCGAATAAGGTGAGCCGTCCAATATTGACAGCTCTAGTTTCAACTGTGGTAACTACCAAGCAGAATATACAACATGCTACCATCCATGAATTGTGAGCACCAAATAACTTAACAGTAATGAGACGACCCCTTCAAAGCATGTAAATCATTTCACTTACTACTGCAAAGTTCGACACCGGGTAGAACTCCAAACCATAGCTACAACAAAAGTCAGGTGAAACAGAGGCAGATCAGTAAAACTTGATGATCATTCGTTTTGGTCACTGACTCCAATACTAAAACCATTAAATGCATTCACTTTCATAACTTGGCTCGTATGTAAAGTGAACTGAACAAGTAAACTGGGACTATCCACCTCATCTTCAAGCAGTTAAAAATGCTCTGAGGTTAGACTCGGCACCAACACTTAGATGACAATGATGTATTGACAAATATACCTAGGGAATGAGGGGTTCCACAGTTGCCTCCGCCATACAAGAAGGAAACAAGAACCTCCTGTTAAACTCCAGACACCACTGGATGTTGAGTTAAGGATGGGAGTGATATATAATACAGAGACAAAATGCAACTTATTAGAAAAGCATCCAACTGCTTATCCAGCCTATGTTATGTAGTAGCCACCTAGATAGTCAGGGAAAGGTGCACCGGTCACATAATCAAACCCTTCAATAGCGGGAACAGTTTGATTTGGAGCAGCAGGCACGTTAGTAGCAACATCCTTTGAGTTGGCCTTGCCTCTGCCTTTAACAGAGCGCTTGTTCTCCAAAGGAAATTTAGCAGAGAGCCTTCCCATTTGCTTTTGCAAATCAGCAACTGATTCATTTGTTACTTTCCCTTTTGGACTCTTCTTCCCATCAACAAGTTTCAGCTCCAATCTGTACAAGGCCCATGCGTCATACTTGTTGATCTCATATTCATACAGATGCCATTCCAGATTTTTCATCGGCTGTGGATCCATATAGTAGGATCTCTTCAGCCCTCCATAATCATTCATCACTTGCTTCCTCGACTCATGCCACCCTCGGCCGTTATAATCTGGCAGTGATCTCTGCTTTCTGTTTCCACTTTCAAATGCTCTTCAAGGCTTATCAAAGAAAAGCCATTCTCTGATTGTTTCACCTTCAACAACTTCCAGGTCAAAAAGCTCTGCAGAAGCACAAGCAAACAAATTAATATCAGATTTTCAACTTTTAAAAATTAATATGACAGATTTTACAAGTAAAACAAAAGAGGAATAAACTGATGTTGTATATGACATCCAGCAATTAGAAAAACAGAACTGTCTTAGCATGCTAACCTGGTGCATTCCAAGGGGACTTTGCAGTGGCAGCACCCTTACATTCTGGAACGCCGACATCTTTCCCTTGAGCTTTTGCACTTAGAGCTTGGAAAAGCAAATTATCCTTCAAGCCAACACCCATTGGACGAACAATGGGAGGTCTTCCAAGACAACCTTCAGTAGGCGCAAGGGCAGCATGATAGTCGCTGCAGTAGTCATGAGACTTCTGGCACCAATTTGACCCCATTGCAGGTCGAGGACAGTCCCAAAGTGCACACTTAGGTCCCAAGAAAGCAGAGGGTGGAGGGCAGATCTGAATAGGAGGCAAATCATCCTCTAGACAAAGATTTAAAGCATCAAATCCAAACTGATCAAAGTCTTGCTGCAGATCAAAAGACTGGTAATCTAATTGCGTTCCAATGCCTAGGTTGTTAATCCCTGCATTGTTGACCACTAACGGCGTACTTTTGCATTGATCAATCAACTGGTAACCCTGCTGCTGCAGCACCGGAGTTGCATTAAAACCCTGTAAAAAAACACATCACTTAACTAGTGAGGATTCATTGATAAAACTAGCGGGGGAATCTGGTAAAAGAACAAAGACTTCAAGAAAAGCTAAATGAAACAGGATGATCAATAAGTGTCTAAAAGGAGTGACAATCATTAGAGCATGAGGCTAGAAAAAAAGAAAAAGTTGCCAAACAGATGATTAAACTGAAGCAAGAAGTAAAACTTCCAACAAAACAATCAGTCATAAAACAACACGTTGTGAGGCAAAATTAGGAGGAAAGCATTAAAGTGCTAGATACCAAGCTAGCTATATCAAGAAGAAGATTAAAGTGGTCATTAGTCAACTTTGAGCAAAAGGAATAAGAAACAACCAGCAAATGGTACGAATAGATTTATTTAACATATGTAACAGAGAGATAACTAAGCCTCTGTGAACTTTGCACAACAACTGGTCCAGCTGGGACTACAGGAAAAATATCCTGATAGGCTAAAGGCCAAAGTAAAATAGTCTAGCTATCATGATCCTTTAAATACTGAATCCACAATAGAGCAGAATGGATACAAAGGATACATAAAGCTGGCCCTAACTAATATGGTGAGACAGTTGATTGACTGTTGTGTAATGACGGACTAGGGAACACTGAATAACATTCACAATTTCCAAATGTTGGGATACTTCAAAAAGCACTTTCTTGGATAAACTCCATTTACAAATCTCCATTGTCAGCATACACTCATCAACTAGCCCAACATGGTAATAGAACTTAACATTTTGTGGTTCAAATAGAAAAATCATTTGGACCAAAAACCTAACCACAATTCAGAACCTACAAATAAGGGTGTTCCACAGTAAACCAAAAAACCGAATCAAACAAAAGAAATTTTTGGTTTGATTTGATTTTGATTTTAAAAACCGACAAAATTTGAATTGGTTTTGGTTTAAAGCCAAAGAACAACAATTGTAATTGAGCACGTGCACACACGTGTATGTATACACGCACGTACACAGACACATATATATGTATATTTTTATATAAAATTTTGCGTACATGAAATCTCATGCACTCTTGGTTTATAATATAGGTGTTTGCCTTTACTTTCTAGTTTAATTTATGATTTTTATTTTGATAATGATAAAAATCTATTTCGTGCTCTTTAAAATAAATAGCTTATCTTGGAGTCCTTTGATTATTCATCATTGTTTAATTCAATTATATCATACCTAGATCTTCAATTTTTTTGCCAAAAAAATAAAAAATCATTGTAATCAGTTTTATTGGAATGGATAAATTCTTGGACAATGCATACAATTTTTTTGGAGGAAACTAATGTTTATAACTGATTGAATATATATAGATATAGATATAGATTACATTTGATTTGGTATGTTGTCATATATTTTAAATACTGAAACCAAATGTACCGGAAAAAAGGGACCAAAACTAAAGAGATGAAAACCCGATTTAATTGATTTGGTTACAACATTTGAAAACCCAATTTATTTAGTTTGGTTTCCATTTAGAGGAAAACCTACGCAAACTGAACCATGAACACCATCAACCGAAAAGCTTCCCGGGGATAGTAGATCAAAGAAAATAATGAAGGAGGTAGTAGATAAAATTTTATACAATAGATATTAGATTCAATTTACAAAAAGACACATGTTTCAGATATTACCAAAATAAGCACCTACTCTACAAGAATATAAGACCTATAAATGTAATGAAATTCCACGCTATGGTCTACCAGGACAGATACATATTTCACATATCAAGAGATCATTTTTCTGTTGACAAGGTAAATAATGTTACTTGCATTGGGAAAGCACCGACATACAAGAGGTATACTAAACAGGAGAGAGACTACAAAAGAGAAAAAAAAAAGTAATGATTCTGTACAAATGACACCCGGTCATCTATACATGTAGGAGCATAGGAGTGCACAAATGAGTAATCAAAGACAAAAGGCAATTCCTCAAATGCACAACATCCTTTTTAATTTCAACAAGTGTTCAGCTATTTCTCTCTCCATACTACCCACGTAAGAGCTAGACGAGCAACCCACCACGCCCCGTGTTATCTTCTCTTGCTTCTAATCAGCCAGCAGTATAACACATAACACATCTCTGAAAGTGTCTCATATCAACCATTGAATCCCAGAATAATTCAATACCACCCTCCACAGATCCAACGCATATAGCACCAGCCAACATAAGTAACATTTCTCTTCTCAGATTCTCAGTTATCAAAATCGCTCCTTGCTGCCAACCAAGTAAAAAGCACACCTTCCAGGGTGCCCTAGGAATCCATACTGAGAAATGTGGATTTGTATGGAGAATCAACATTTGTATTACTATAAAACAAGAACTTAAACAACCCAAAAAGAAGGTGCTAAGTTTACATCTTCACCAAATAAGCTAAAAGTAAAAAAGAAAAAAAAAAGAAAACCTTGTCCAAAAACCCTATATTCTTATACATTGCCAATTAAGTCAACTAAGTTCCCATCTCCTCCCCCCCCCCCCCCCCCCCCCACAAGATCTGTTTAGACCAAGAGAGAGAGAGAGAGAGAGACAATTCATCCTAATTTTCTGGCTATAAATAGTAGCTCCTTCAGAAAACCTAGCATTCCTTTCTTTTCCTACAATCCAACAGATGCAAGCAAGGATGATCTTCCATCATTCCTCCTCTCTACCTCTCTTCCCTACATTCCACCTGCTGCTTAGCAGCCCAAGAGTAGACCAGTTATGTTGTATGGATAGAGTGTTGGCCAGTTAAGAACTCGCACGTTTGAAAAATGCAAGTAGCGGAAATGAAGATGTTGTGATGGATCTTTGGACATACGAACAGGCAGAGGATTAGGAAAGATGGTATTTAGAACAAGTTAAAGTAGCCTCCGTAGTGGACAAGATGAGAAAAGTGAGGCTGAGAAGGTTCAAGCATGTGAAGAGGAAATACATGAATTCCTCAATGTGGAGAAATGATATGTTGGCTATGAATGGTTACAAGAAAGTAGAGATAGGCCAACATAGTAGTCACTCTTTGGCCTCTTTTCTGTCTTGACTCAAAATGAACCCGTTCGTCATGTTCGACAAAGTTGTCCAAGTTTGATATGACCATCAACAACCAATGATTCCAGTTCAGAATTTTTGAATTTTTTTCAATTTGCAATAAAGAGCCAACTATCAATTGAGCTGGGATGATAAAAAATAGACACTTAAATTAAACTAAAAAAAGGCAATAGTCTAGCAATACACAAATTACAATGAAATCAGAACTCCTTAAAATAAATAATCAACAAATCGCATTCTAAAATGGATTTGGGAGAAGGTTCATTCTGTTAAAAATGATACCAGTCAAGAGTCCATCACATACACAAGATAATCAGAAGGAAAATAGTTACCTCCTGAAAACCAGCAACATCATGTTTTTGAGCATCAGGCTCAGGCTTAGCAGCCGCTAACACGCTGGTAGCATCATCTTCCTCCTCGCCAAGCAGCAGCCTATACAGGTCTGATGAGATACGGCTTCCTCCCTGCACACCATATATTAAGATACACTCACGACTAGTATCTTCACGTGCATTAAAACTATATACAGAGGCTTGACCACAGAAACATATGTAAAACACCAGTATCCACGATAGCACACAACTACACCATAATGGAGGCACCAACATAATTACACTTAAAAAGTGTGTATTAGATCCAAAAAGATTATAAGCATTTGTTCAAGATGCTTCAACCAACCATAACATTAGACACCACAAACACGCAGATAAAGATACACGCAGGTTGACATGCAAATATCAAAATTTGATCACATGAATTTAGGACTGATGTCGACCGGCCAATATCACAACATGGACATTGTGGACAGTAAAAGAAACTAAAACCACTTGGCACACCCTGCTAGAGGGGCATAGGGTTGGTTCTTGCCTGCAAAGAAGAGGCAGGGGAAGGCTCATTGAGCTCAGCCTTCCACTCACGAAGCATCTGGTGGACCTGCTCTTCAAGCACCCCAGCATCATAAGTTCGACTTTCTTTCCTTGCAGATTGCAGGTTAATGAACATACCCTGCAGATCATCAACACGGTTTTTCGCCTTGTCCTTGAAGAGCGCACTGCTCTTCGAACCCTTCCCCATTCTAGTCAAACAGAACAAACCCCTCAATTCTGCACCTGCAACAAGCCAAAACATTCTTAGCTTTAAAGTTACCGTCATTATATGTACCATTCCACCATCAAGCACAACATATAAGCCGAAACTAACCAACAAGATCACATTTAGGATTTCACGTTAGAAAAAGCAGTAAAACCCCACAAAAAATCCAACCTTTGCAGAGAAAATCAAGTATTAAACATCATCAACATCATCAACATACCCCAGTGACTCAAAAGACTCCCGCTCATTGCGGGGTGAGGGGATTGGATGTACGCAGCCTAACCCTTACGTTTAAAAACATAAAGCGGCTGTTTCCAGAAATCCGAACTGAAATTCCCAAATAATCAAACATAAGTAACAACCACCAAAACTATCCCACTTTGCACCGCCAAAACTCTCGCAAAACCCAAATCAGAAAAGACAAATCCTCTCGATTCAACCCAGAAAAAAAAAGTAAATAAAGCGATCTTAACGGCAGAGAAACCATTTACCTAACCCTAATCACGAGAATCAAACGAACAACAGCAGCATCGCAATGGACTAAAAATATTCCGAAGGGAATTTAACACATACAAAGCAAGGTTTAAAAAAAAAGAATAAAAATGGAAAAACAGTAGACAATTAAGAAAAAAAAGGCGAAATTGGGAAAGTCAAACAGGACAATTGTCAACAGGGGAGATGAATTGGACTCATACCGGTTATCGGAGGCTGAGAAAGGAGAGATTGCGGCCTCTGGACAGCGGAGAGAGAGAAATAGTAAGAGTTGATTTTGGGTTTTGATTTGTCTTAGATTTTCTCTCTCTACATATATATATATATCCCTCCAAAATCGATTCTGATTAAAGAACTGGTTTATACATATTTCTATTCTATATCCAAAAACCCTTTACAAAAATAAAAATAAAAAATAGTAGTAGCAATCTTACGCGGCAGTTGTGTTAATTAGGGTAGGATAAACTAAATTAAATTCAAACTGATACTTACATCATTTTTATTTAAACTAGGTATAATTTTAAACATATACGATAAAATAATTAATTTATAATAAATACAGTTATTATATAAAAAATATCAAAAGTTATTGAAAATATGTATTGAGTATATATTATAGCTCGTCGAAAGTTATCGACTCAGACTATACAAAATAGCATATCTATACATGGGATATATACTGATTTTACATTATAATACATTAAAAAAATTAAAATATAACTTAATGATACATAGTATACAATGATAAATTAATCTCGATCAACTTAAAATCACCTCTAAATTATTTTAAAATTTAGATATAAAATCTCAATATGTTAAATCTTGTGATATACTTAAAACAATTCAAAATGTTTATAGTACTTCGAAAGTTTTAAGAAGAAGAAGGGGAGAAAGAAGAGCCATTAATGGATAAAGTGGGAGGAAGCAATGGCTGAATTATCAATTCGTCCATTTTTTTCAAATAAATTAGTCAAATGATTATTTTATGTAATTAGTTCTTTAAATATTTATGTGTGAAATATTTACATACACGCGATGAAATTAGTATCCACATGCTAGGTGAGTCATATTGAAAATATATATAAAAAATAAAAAGAATAAATGCTCATATAAAGAAATGTGAGAAGTTGATTATAGTAAGAATTATGAGAAATATAAATAGATTTGAAAAAAAAATTATGGGAATGTGATTAAGAAGGATAAGAGAAAATTTCAACACTAAAGACAGGATTCAAATAAAAAGGTGTAAAGGTCAATAATCAAAATAGAAAATTAGTAAATAACTGAGTATTATCACATTTTATATATATGGGTGAGTGGGAATCTAATACCCTCTCCTCTTCCCTTATTAGAAGTATCATTTGTTAATCACGTCATTGTTTATTTATTAATATATAATGTTATTACTATCTATTTACTTCATTTATTTTGTATCTCACTATTTTAATGTTTTTTATTTTTTTTTTATAATTTTTTTCTTCGAACTGATGATCTATCAGAAACAATTTATCTACTTTATAAAAATAAAAATAAAATCTTTGTATACTTTATTATTTTTAAATTTTACTTATGAAATTATATCGCTGAAATCCTTGCATTGATATTTGACTATCATGATCTCTTGTTATATTTATTTATGCCTAAATTGATACCACTTAACCAAACTTGAATAAATTTATCTCTTATTGCTTAGAAACTCGTTTTAAACTAGTTTCTCGATCAATCATCACACATTTCTCATGTAATTATTTTCCAACAACTTACTATTAAAAGTGCAGTAATAATATTCATTTGAGGTGAATAAGTTAAGACCAGACATCAAAGTGAATAAAATGTGAACAAAGGAAATTCTAATCAGCACAATATAAATGTTGAAATAATTAATATTTTATTTTTAAATAAACTTTTAATAACGAATTTAACTTTATATCTATCAATGAAACCATCAATGTTTCCTAGTTTCTAATACAATGGTGCTTTTAAAGTAAAGAAAAAAAACCCATCTAAGTTATGCTTCATTCTGAAACATAATCATTTACTAGTAATAAATCTAGCTCATCGAGACAAATTAACAAATTCTAATTATTATTTTATAAAATAGAATTTATTTAAGCTTTTACGACTCAAAGAGGCGTATAAAAAGATAAAAGCTTGTGTTAGAAAATATTATAGAATCATTAACGATAAATAAGATACCTTCATACTTTCAAATATTGCATGTTGGTGGATAATGTTACCACCGCTCACAAGTTTTTTTTTTCATTTTTTTAAGGCATCCTATTTTGTAAATGGCCAGATAAAATAATTTCATCCCAAAAACTGTCAGGAGCACAAAAACTGACGAGTGACAAATGTACGATTTTTGAAAAAAAAGAATCCATTATTTTTTTTTTGGGTGGGCAAGTAAAAAGGGAGGAACAGCAAGAGGCCCCACTATCCATCTTCAAGATTCCCTCTACCATGATGCCACCCATCTCTATATGATGGAATTGTACTGTACTAAAGGATAAATATTGGTATTTCATTTGTATTACATTAGCTTTTGCAAAGTAAGGAGCATCTGGTCATAATGTCACCTCACCAGAATTGAACATTAGAACATGGCTGAACAAAATCTCCAAATCCATCATTTCACAAATTTTGCATCTTATGATGCTGTCTCTTAAGCATGTGGTGTTAGACATATCTAAAACACAGGCTATGGAACTCTTGCTTCATAGCTTCATCACATCAATGGAAATTTTCAAAAGATTCAGCTTCATTTTCAGCAAGGAGCCTAGGCTTCTGGTTTACACAAGGCATATGATTCTTGGCTCCAAAGAATGAGAAAATAACTATCATTGTGCTGCCAAAACTTCACACAATAGATCATGCTGGAGTCGATGACTTGCCTTCTTCAATGTGAGAAGGTCTTAAATTGAACACTCCAGCTAATCCTCGTCCCCTTGCCAACTGTTCAAGCTCTTGAATTTTGCTTTTCAGGCTCTCCACCTCTCGTGACAATCCGTCATCTCTTTCCCTCATTTGCTGAGAAAACACACGAGGATCTCAAGTATAGCTCAAACAATTTTTAAGTAGGTTAGTGATAGAATAATATGTAATTAAATGGGCATTCGGCGCATCCACGTATTTTCTCTAAGAGATGTATGCAAGAGTAATGTGGATGTGGCACAAAATTGGTCCGTCATTTGGCAGATCACAGGGACTAGATCACCAGCCGATTAACCCAAATATGCCTGCTTTACTGGACTCATTCCATGAAATTACATTGAGATAGAAATAAGTAACCATAAACTAATTTATAATAATAATAATAATAATACTCTCTTCGTTTAAAAAAGAATGGTCTAGTTTGATTTAGTACGGAGTTTAACAAAATAAAGAAAAATTTTCAATCTTGTAGTCATAAATCAAAGTTACGTCAAATGTATTAAAATACCTTATAATCTTGTTGCCTTAAACATGCCACGTGAAAGTCTAAAATTAAAGTGTGGCCAAAAAAGAAAATAGGTCTTTTTTTTTTAAACAGACTAAAAACAAAAGTAAGTCATTCTTTTTTAAATGGAGGGTATAATAATGATAATAATAATTATTATTATTATTATAAGCAATAATAAGAATAGTTTAAAAATGAACCTTGTCTAACTCAACCTCAAAAGTTACCACTTAACAATTATAATTTAGTAAGAGATGCAAAAGTAGATGTGTACTGAGATAACTTCACAGGAACAGCACAGATACTTTTAGGAATGTTAAGTG
The DNA here is from genome assembly GCA_025642045.1 of Solanum sejunctum. Classification (NCBI taxonomy): domain Eukaryota; kingdom Viridiplantae; phylum Streptophyta; class Magnoliopsida; order Solanales; family Solanaceae; genus Solanum; species Solanum sejunctum. The sequence continues at coordinate 16,005,783 of JAOTQJ010000049.1, forward strand.
TTTTTGGTTTTAGGCGATACGAAAGAGTTTGTCAAGATCAAACAAGTAACCAAAGAATTAGAGAGACTACCTCCAGCTCTTGCCTGCGGAGTTCCTCTTTTTTAGCTTCTGATCGAGAACTTCTTTGCACCTCAAAGTAAAGTGCAGCAACTGCAACCTGTTTCAGCAATGTAAGGAAGTAGCCAAAGCACAAATTAGCCACAGAAAGGTGTTAGATGCAAGATACCAAAGTCAAGTGTTGTTGCATCATTCCAACCTGACAACCATTATTAACAGATTCAACCAAATATAGTGATGCCCTCCATGCTACACTATTCATGATTCATCACTGTGTCACTCACAAGAAATTGACGAACAAGACAGATTACAATTGCACTTGAATTGACAAATGAAACAGACTTTTTGTTACTACCAGTTGTTTCCTATACTTCAATTATTACATTATTTGGTTTTTGTTCCTGTTCCTTGTTTTCTGAATGCTATGTAATATTTTCCCTATTTTTTGCTATATTCTTTTTACTTTTGCATTTTTCTTTTCAAAGGGCTTCGATATACCTTACTTGATTTGAGGGTCTTTCGGAAAAAACTTCTCTACCAGTACAAGGTTGGGTAAGTTCTGCGTACGCTCTACCTTCCCCAGATTCCACCACCTGTGGGATTACATTAGGATGTTGTTGTTGGATAAAGCAACTGGAAGCCACTCATTCTAATTCAGATTGTGTACAATTATGAAATGCTAAAGTAAAGCTTCCGGATTTGTGCAAGAATAATAGACTTCCAGTGGTCAAAATCAATGCCACTTATATGAAGCTGAAGATTTTTCAACACTTATATGAAATGAAAGATTTTCCCACTTGTGGGATTTCACTAGGTACGTTGTTGTTGTTTGTATATGAAGTGGAAGATTGTTTTAACTAAGCAGAAATAGAAGATTAGAGTGGTTCGCCTTGAAGATGCTAACTAATCCTGTAAGACTGAGACATGAAACCATAGACATGATAAAAAAAGATGGAAGAAAAGGGTATGATTTGATGTGGTAGCTGGTGACTGTTAGTGGTCCGAGGACTTCCGAAGTCAACCGAGGTGGATGATAAATGCTGAAGCCGATTACATGTACACCTAACAGAAGGAATCTTACTTTCGCTATTGACAGATGGCACCACTAAGAATCTTTCTCCAATAAACAGTGAAATATGTAGGCTTCCTACTAAAGACACCCCTAGCTTATAAGTTGCAACACGGTAATGTTTTAGGTATATTTATCTCAAAGGGAGATAATATGGCTGTCTTCAATATAATATATAGTCTTCAGTATGATCAAAATTTGGCATTGACCACTCCTAAAATTTAGAAGAAAATATATTTCTTGAGAAATTTGAAGTAAAGTAAAGGAAAACAAAAATCATGTTCTTCCATTTGTTTATGTGAAAGAAAATGGAGTTTCAGAGTACAATTTTTTTCCAAAATTGGGAGTAGGGTAAGGAAAAATGAGAAGGGGATTACAAGGTGGGGAATCGAACCCTCATCAACAATGAGAGTTCAAATAGCCAACCAACTGAACTACTAAGATTCCCCGAAGTACAACTTATTTGCTTTCAAGTTTCCTAAATATTTTTCTAGGACTTGACTTGAAGTCTTTCATGTAAGAGAGTTTTTCATTGCTTGCTAACTAACTGCCCATAAAGTGTAAATGATTATTATCGGTACATTCCTTTCCCTTTCATAGCAACAAAGGATACCTCAAAAAAGAAATAGATAAGCACTAGAGCCGAGGGGTTCAAGTGTTACTCTTGGTACTTTCTTTTTCCTTACTTAGCAATCCATAATAACTCAAAGAGAATGAGATCATCACTAGAACCCAAGAGTTCAAGTCTAACTCATACAAGAAAGCTGAAACGGAATTCAACACACAAACTTGGTTCAAGACTTTGTCGCACAACCAGAAAGTGCAGTCGGTGTAAAATGTTGGTTAAACTTATACCTGAAAACTTTTTGCCCTAATATTTCAGAAAATAAAAGAGAAAATATGGTAATGTTCATCAAGCAGTATTAGCTTTGACAACCCAATAGTGTGAAATCAGAATTGTGAGGAACTATAGGTTAGGCCTTCTAATTTTAAGTCAATGTAATGGGCTATAAAGGATACTATTTGGACAAACATCTGAAAGAAACTGATGAGAGACCCTGGACTGCTAAATTTTTTCCTTTATCTTCCATTCCAACCATCAGTACACCAAAACATGTTCAATCAACACACCTCCAACATTGATATAGTCTTTAAAGTGGGTATTCAGCATGGTATCTTTAAGTTAGAGGAGTTTTCAAACAACAGGAATTTCTTTTCCTTCTTCCACAAGCAAACAATTTCACAAATATAAATAACTCCAAAAAGATCATTCAACTGAGGTCCATCATAAGAAAGTCTCAATTTGGTGTTGACAGGACTTATCATAATTCATAGGAACTACTAAGCTTCATACAGATCACCCAAAGCAATATGCTTCAATATTTTGATGATCATGTAAAATTAGTCATAAACAATTGTTTAATAGCAGTTGAGTTAGGAGCTACTTGCTCATGCATGATCGCTCAGAGTAATACTCGTACACGAATATATCAATACTGCAGTCAGAGTGAATATCATGTTCTAAATGCACAAGAATTCAAACCTTAGGGCTTAGAGTAGTTAGCAAAGTGCATACTCTTGTCAAAACAATAGATATGGGTCCGTTAACAAACAGAGGAAGCTTAGATAACTATATAGCCATGTCAATACAGAGACAAGTGGGAAAATTGGCAATACCGAAAAGACAAAAGCCTCCCCTAGAAGGTCAACAGCAGCTTGAACAGCCTTTTCTTCATCCAAAGGCCGTATCTCCACATTGGTTGCATGACCATATAACCGCCTCTGCATTGTTGTTGTCATCCGGTGGTTTGCCTGCTTCCACCAGTGAATTTGTTCAAAAGATGAATTTGAAATGCTAATTGTATTCAAAAGATTATCACATGAAGGAAAAAGTTTCTGATATATGGGTATTTGTATCTATAAACGAAGCATAAATAGCTGAAATAATGTAGTGAAGCATAAAGTAAAATGCTCAGAGGAGGGCATAGCATTTCTTGCATAGCATTATTAGGGGGTTTAACGAACTAGAGAGCAAAGAAAAGCGCGTGGACTTATTAAGAGTAAAGAAGCAAATGCATCAATCAGCTATAAGAGATGACAAACACTTTCCCCATGGTCAAACTGCACAAAAATTCCTCAAGCAGAACACGAGCCACTCTTAACAGGTATCGCAAGATGTAACCAGCGGATTATCCATCCACCTAAGTGAATCTTACCAGCCCCTCAATTCAGAAACTAGAAGTGCTAAAAAGCAAAGCACAATTCACCAAAATTACAACCAAAAACAAAAATGATAACCAATATTCCCATGTGAAATAAATTGGCATCTGATAATGGTTCCGTTGCATGTTGTTTTGTGAATGAGGAATTATGCAACTGCATTATTTATGCTCTTTCAATAACTCATAACTAACTAATTTCGATGTGTGACTATAACTAACTAACAGGAACAGTAAAATTGTAAAATTCCAGGTAGTTCACACGACATAAAACTTATGCTCTTGTCAATTGAACTTTTCACTGCTAAAGTCTAAAACCAGCCACACAGCAAACTCTTTCCTTCCAGCAATCTACTCATATATAAGTACTACAATTATTACACCACCAGTTCGAATAGACCCAGTTAGATTCTTGGAATGTGAAAACCAGCAACAAGAACAACCCTTTTGCTGAAAAGGACTAAGATCGTTTATTGCGGAATTGGAAATCTATCCCTTTTCCTCAACCAATTAAATTGTGTCAGCCTTGATCTAACATTTTGTCATGAGCTGGCTGGACAAAGATGAATTGAAGGTCAGATAGATTTGAGTTCAAGTGGCACAGCACCTTATGTGGTCAACAAATCTACACAAAATATGAAGGCGTCACACACATAAAAGTCCGAAATTTTGCTAGTACTAGCCCTACTCCTAACCCAGTCATTCTTTTCGGAGTGGAGGGGGCAGAAGAAATGCACAATTTATCCCCTCTTCATTCTAATTAGCTATACGAGATTTAGATCAAAATCGTTCGTATGTAATCAACAATTTATCGTTTCATCAATAAAGAGGATAGATAATTAGACATCGTTTCCATGATAATGGGGATTACCTGGGCGATGCTGACGATTACGTTACGGAACTTGGGGTGCAACCCAGCTTGTTGCTTGAGCCTACTGGCAATGGGTTTGCTCAATGTTTTCAATGCAAGTGTCCCAAGCTTCAATAGAGGGAGGACCATTATTGTATCAACAATTTCTCGATCTGGGCAATTCTAAAAGGAAACCAAATAACATTGGAGTGTGTGCGTTTCTACAAGTAGTTATTCATGAAATAGTAAGTTGACCAGGGCTTATTTCTTGAGGAATAAGCTAAAACGCGTGCGGGGTTAAAGTGAAGGTTCTTTCATGGAAGCTGGAAGTCAAATGCAAATGCCTGTAAATAAAATTACGAAGATGTTTGACTGGAGATGAACAATATTATACTATGATTCATTTGACTTCTCTCAATTGATTGGTGGATGGCTGAAATGTCAAAATTAGAGATCATAGGTTAAAATTGTCTCCGGATAACTTTTTACTTTTAAATTAAAAAGTGATAAAAAAAATTTAATCTTAAACAAATAGAGCTAAAATATTCCTCCGAGATCTTAATTAGAAAAACGTTAAATTTTTAGTTCAAAAATATCTTTCTCTCTAAAAGAAATACTTAGAATATAAATACATTTCATTAATTTTCAGCTCAAAAATACTTCTCTATTAAAATTTTAAAATTATCATTTAAAATATTTTTTTTCCACTAAAAAAATCAACCCTAATCCATCTTTAGATTAATTTTGTTAGTCATCTGAGTAATACAAATTCTTACAATATTTTTTTTAAAAAAAATTTATTTATAGTTGCAATTAAATTTTATTTTGAAAATGATAACTTACGTTGATTGTGTTGTGTTACTAACAGGAACACGACAACTTCTATACAAGCTTTATAAGTTCAAAAAATTTGTAAAGTAATCTTATTGAACTCAAAAAATCGACGTTCAGGAATGAAGAAGAAGAATGCAACAATGATAACGAGAATGAATCAATGTTAGCATTTAGAGATCAATTTTATAAGATATTTGCGAGTGAAGTGACAGCCCCTTTCGATATGAAAAAGATAGTCTTAAATCTAATATTCTAGAAGAAAATCTCTTAGGACCTTAAATGGAATTCCACGTGAACTGATCACTTGACTATTTTTTGATTAATTTTGAAACTTGAAAAGATTTGACCAAAACTTGAAAAGGCTGGACCTTAGACTTTGACTATTTTGAAATTAATTGACTAAAACTTGAAAGAAAATCAATTATGCTGGAAAATCACATATTTATT
>JAOTQJ010000049.1:16024619-16035155 GCA_025642045.1 Solanum sejunctum
TCTATTGATATCACATAAATTGAAACTAAAAAAATAATTTATATTGACTGTTTGCTTGAACAGCTTCCAGTGGGTCAACAAAAAATAATTTATGGACTTTTTAATTTAATTCTTTTTAATAATATTTCTTTAGCTACTTCAATTATAATTTTATAATATATCAATATATAGAAAAAAAATCTATCAATGTCACATAAATCGAAACTAAAAAATAATTTATATTGGTTCCACGAGCTTTCGCCACTAGTTGAAGAAGAAAAGAGCAGGAAATTCTTATGAATGGATGTTCCAATGGCTAATGAAATGTTCCGAGCTCAGGCTCATATCTACAAACATGCCTTAAGTTTTGCAAATTCTAAGGCTCTTGGTTGTGCAATTCAATTAGGCATACCTGATGTAATTCATAGTCATAAGCAGCCAATGTCTCTGTCTCAACTTGTTTCTGCCCTGAACCTTCCTCCTGCAAAATCAAATGCAATTCGCCGATTGATGCGCTTATTGGTATACTCTGGCTTCTTTGCTACTACAAATGCAGAATCGCTTGATGAAAATCAACATGGGTATGTTCTTACACCTTCTTCTAAGCTGCTTTTGAAGAGTGAAATCCCAAATTTGTCACCTTTTGTTAGAGCAATGGTTGATCCTGTTATGGTGAATCCATGGCAGTCTTTGGGGGATTGGTTTCTAGGAAACGAAACCAACCCATTTGAAACAGCACATGGTTCATCCTTTTGGGAATTCTGTGACCAAAATCTAACATTCAACGATATTTTCAATGAAGGAATGGCTAGTGATTCCCAAATGATATGTTTGGTTGTAAAGGACTGCAAACAAGTTTTTCAAGACATGGATTCTTTGGTTGATGTCGGAGGTGGCACTGGAATTACTGCTAACACTATTTTGGCTGCATTTCCTCATCTAAAATGTACTGTATTGGACCTCCCACACGTTGTTGCTAACACACAAGACACAGAAAATTTGACATATGTAGGAGGTGACATGTTTCACTCAATTCCCTCTGCTGATGCCATTTTGTTAAAGGTAACACTTTTCTCTCGAAATTGCTGGTGGGTTCTACTAGGTAGTGGAGCCTGATAATATATTTAGCAGTTGTCACTGTTCAACCTTCGCGGTGAGATTGCCGGGGGTACGGGGTCGGGAGCCCCCAGCCGAAGGCCGTAGTTCAGGGCGGAGCCCTGACCCAAATATTAGGTGGTACTGTTCATTCTCCGTGTATACATGTATTCTGTGTAATTATAAATATTCGGATATCATTAATATATATAACCTTATCACCATGGAGTTTACCCAATTAATTGAGTGTTACCACGAAAAAGTCTCTCTCTCTTAAAAGAAATTTCTCACTGCCTTCTCTCTGACTTCTTTCTAAATAACAAAAGTTCTTTCTTCTTCATCTTCTTCTTCTTCAACAAATTTGCAGATTAAGATTTCCCAACAGGTTCATCACTCGTAGGAATGGGATAATGCTGATCCATGTTTCACATGGACAAGGAAGCATTTGATTTTAAAATCATGACTTGGTTGTTCATAAATTACTTTGCAACTTCCTCAACATTCATGTTGATTATATAGTTTAGTAAATGAAAGTGTGTCATACACTTAGCAAACAAAGATGCTAGGTTCGAGTTCACTGCCACTCTTCATCAAAAAAGAAATTTCACATTAAGGGTGTGTTAAAGAAATTAATTAAGTAGATAACTTTAACCACACATTTCAACAGTTCAGACTTTCTTATGTAGTATTTAACATTACACAGTGCGTTTAATTCAGTTATGTTTTTTTATCTATCTTCATAGAAGGGGGAGACTAGGCGATTCTTCTGATTTCCTCTTGTCTGTTTTTGCAGCATGTGATGCATAATTGGAGTGATGAGGATTGTGTGAAGATACTAAAGAGATGTAGAGAAGCTATCACGGATACAAATGAAGGAAGAAAAGGGAAGGTTCTTATCATTGACGTTGTATTGGGTAGAGATAAAGAAGAAGCGGACATGACCGAAGCCAGGCTCCTTTTTGATGTAATGATGATGGTGCTTGTTACTGGGAGGGAGCGAAATGAGAAAGAATGGGAAAAGCTATTCCTTGAGGCTGGCTTCATGAGCTACAAGATTACACCTCTCTTTGGCATACCGTCCCTCATTGAAGTTTTTCCTTAAAAGATTGTGTAAGGATTAAAATTAATGGATCAAGTACATGCATTATTAAGTGAGCAATCAGATGAAATAACAAAAATAAGAGGAAACTGTCAAACTTGTATGTGTACTATCTGAAATATACCAATGTTGCATTGTGCATGACTTTCGGTCTAATTTTGCATCGCCGTTTGATGAGCTACATGCATCATTATTTGATTATGATGGTGCTTCTTGTTGGGAGGCAGAGAACTGAGGAAGAATGGGAAAAACTACTCTTTGAGGCTGGCTTTCATGAGCTGCAATATTACACCCTAAAGGTCCCTCATTCAAGTTTTCCGTTATAATATCAACATAAATTGATTGCATTATTAAGTAATCAGATGAATTTATATGGATGGTTAGAGCAATTTTGTCTTCTGCAAAGACTTTTGGTCTAATTTTGCTCTTTCATCAGGAAAAAATCTCATTTTTCTCTTTGATCCTAATGGAAATCCGATTTCAGAGAATTTGAATGCGCGTTATCCACTCATGTAATGCTACAATTTCGTTAATGAAAAGGTAAATTACGAGATCAAAAGTTAATAATGTTGAAAGAGCCAGTGAACTTTTCAAAGCACAGGCTCATATTTACAAACATGCATTTGCTTATGCAAATTCCATGGCCCTGAATTGTGCCGTTCAGTTAGGCAAACCAGATATTATTCATAACCATAAAAAACCAATCACTCTTCCTGATCTACTTTCAGCACTGAAACTTCCCCCGTCAAAATCAAATGGCATTCATCGAGTATTCTGTCAGTTGGTTCACTCTCGATTCTTTGATATAAAAATGATTGAAGAGAACTCAGAAACAGAAGGATATGTATTGGTAATTTCTTCAAGGCTACTTCTTAAGAGTGAAATCCCAAATCTGTCACCTTGCGTTCGAGGAATAGTTGATCCTGTCCTTGTCACTCTTTTGCAATTATTGGGAGAATGGTTTCACATGAACGACAAAGCAACACCATTTGAGATGGCTCATGGGGTTCCTATGTGGGACTTTCGTGCACAAAATCCAAGATTTTACAGAGTTTGTGACGTTTACAGAGGGTCTGTTTTATTCAGTTACTTTTTTTTTTCAAGAGTGGATTAGAGTCCCACACTAGTAGGGGAATAGACTAGTCGTCTGCAATTTTTTGCTCACGCCAATGCCTAACAAAACCGTTAAGAAATTCTGTCCTGTGCTTGAGAAAATATACCTTTTTGCAGACAGTTATGCATAATTGGAGCGATGAAGATACCAAAGAGATGCAGAGAAGCAATCAAGGATGAAGATGAAGGAAGAAAGGGGAAGGTCCTTATCATTGACATGGTATTGGATAGAGATGAAGTAGAATCAGACATGACTGAAGTGAAGCTCATTTTTGACGTAATGATGATGGTTTTATTCACAGGAAGGCAGAGAACTGAGAAAGAATGGGAAAAGCTATTCTTTGAGGCTGGCTTCATGAGCTACAAGATTAGACATGTCTTTGGCCTAAGGTCCCCCATTCAAGTTTTCCCTTAAGATTGTCCACTGTATGTCTCTGAGAGTCTTAGGCCTCATTTGTTTTCGTTTAGATTAATGTCTGAACCTAAGTACACATCTGAATAATTAAGATTGAAGGACTATAATTGTTTTTTTTTCAACATGTGAATGTACGTGAACATAATAAATATACAGTTCAAATAAATATTCAAAAAACTATAAATTTAATAAAATAAAACATTTACATTTCGCTACTGATGGTGGATAGTGCTTGTGGTAATGATTGGGTTAGACTAGTAAATTGCTGCACATACGCATGCACTTTTGTTTTGACTCATAGGAAGTTTAGAAACGAAAGAACAATTTAAATTCTATGTTTAAAATAGTATAGATATTTGTGTTGTTAAAAGTTATTCATTAAATGTAAAACAAAAAATTTAAGTTAGATATAAAACGAAAAAAAAAACAGTTCCTTACAGCTGCCTTTTACTCATCATTACAATATAAGACCATTCTTTGGCCTTAGGTCTCTTATTCAAGTTTTCTCTTGGAAACATATATGTTTTTTTTTAGGTTTCTTAACAGATGATGTTCATAATGTGATCTGGTAAATAATGACTTCATCAAAGTTGGCACACTTCTTTTTTTAACTTTTAGGCAATCTTGAATAAAGAATGATCCATTTCTCTTTCTTAGCATTATGCCCAATGTATCTTGTTTGTTAATCCTCTAACAGGACTCAAAAAATTTCACCAACATATGACTAGTGACTCCATTGTTACCAAGATCTTATTACAGATATACAACACGCTTGCTCGGCTGCAAAAATTGACCCTATTTCTTTTCCAACAAGTACATGAACAAGAACAATATGTTGTTGATTAATAGAGAGGGTAGCAATGGGAGTTGTATGACCTTTGGAGGTTCTAACATGATATTGAATTGTATGAACAGTCTCATATTAAAGTTCAGTGAATATGTATGAAAACAAAGGGGGCAAGCCCACTAAAACTTTCGCAAGGGCCCATTATACATAGTCTTATCTTAAATTTTTACTAGAGGCTGTTTCCAAGGTTTGAAACCGTGACCTCTAAGAGTAGTATTATTTATTTTACGTGTGGATCAATGGTTCTAAATATTCCATTGCTTTTAGAAGACATCTTCTTCTTTTTTTAAAAAAAAAAATTAAATTTGTGCAGAGTTCAAGTTTGAGAAGGATCAATTTTATGACAAAAGCAATTTCCTTAGTTTGCACTGATGATGCAACTGTGCCTGTTCAAACATTAATACATTATCGTATGCCAACTTTAAACTATGTCATTATAGTAAATTGAAGCAACAGATACTTAACCAAGTTGATTCATGACAGCCTGTGGTACTCCTAATACAACCATACTTCAAGATCAAGACTCTAAAAGTCTTCGCACGACAAAAATATTCTCCCCGTCTCAATTTGTTCGTCTTACATTATTTTTGAAAAAATATAATTTTTTTTGACAACTCTTTAATTCTATCTTGTACATATCTTTAGTTCAAGATCATAACATAAAAATTCAAAAATCTTCTTTAATTTTTTAAATTCTTTGATAAATGAAAACCCCAAAACCAAATTGAGAAGAACTTGCACAAGGAAATCATTTTGAAATTCCATTTTTAAACTGCCAAAAGTTGAAAAAACAATAAAATAGCACCACTTCTATTATTGGTATGTTTCTATTTTGAGTAACCTGTATATTTAACTGAATTTAACTTTTATACATGATAGTAGAAATATATAAAAAAAACAAATACAACGCTAACCATAAGTCAGATCAATGACTTGGAAAATAAGGCTAGTAGCATACTACAAACATGTTAAAATACATTGATGAATTATTTTCTTATTTAATTTTACACAAGAATCAAACTCAAAAGGGACAAAACTAGTTAGCGGGTCTCATTTTATGCGGTACTCTTTTCTTGGACTGTTCCAAGAAAGAAAAATAATTTAACTTTAAAATTCTTCCTTTTTCCCTTAATAAAATGATTCTCAGCCAAACAAATATATAAGAATGAATTTAGACCATAAGTTTCAAAAGTCTACCTTTTTTTCTTAAATATCATGTCAAGTCAAATAATGTCACATAAAATGGAACGGAGGGAGTATTTTGTATTGAAAGTCTGTTATATATTCAGCTGATGATAGCATTGTTAGGCATGAATTTGAAGAAATTTTCACGTGGAACCAAGAATCAAGAATATAACTACTAGCTATAGGTTACTTATCAAAACTCCGTTGAGATTTCTATACAACTAATTGTTCAACGCTACACATGTACGCAAAGTAGCTAGGCACCCCTTAGTATAAAAAGATATATAAAAGATGCAACTTGGAACTCTGCTTCTAGGAGGAAGAGAAGAAAAAGAATGGCTTTTCAAAAAGAGTATCTTGATTTGTTGTTGGTCCCTAGTGGGCTCTTCATCATGTTCACTTACCATCTCTATTTGCTTTATAAATACCTTACTATTCCTCATACCACTATCATGGGCTTTGAGAACAATGACAAGAGAGCTTGGGTTGAAAGAATCATGCAGGTAAAGTTTGTACGTATAGTAACAGATTTAAGATTTAAACTTGATGATTTTGAAGCTTTAATTAGTATTGAACATATAATGTGTTTTTGAAACTATTGAGTTCAGAATTTTATATTTGTCGAAATTAATTGTAGGGCTACCTTTGCCTAAAGGAAGTCAATTAACACCCTGTCATCATAAAATTACACTGCATAGATAGGTCAATTCCACCCGAGATGAGGATGTTGAAATGGATGCGTGGACATACTAGGAGTGATGAAATTAGGAATGAGTATATTCAAGAGAAGGTGGGAATGACCTCTGTGGTAGACAAGATGAGGAAAACAAGATTGAGATGATTTGGATATGTGTAAAGGAGGTGTGTCAATGCTCCCATCAGGAGGTGTGAGAGCCTGGACTTAGGGTTACGTGGAGGGATAGGGGTTGATCGAAAAGGTATTGGGGAGAGGTGCAACTTTATATTATCATGGACAAGACCTTAAATAAAAAGTAGTGAAGGTCGTGAATAAGGTAGAAGACTAGCAGGGGTTGAATGTGGTCGTACCTTGTGATGGTTTAGGGGTTCTTTTATAGGATTAGTTGTGTCATTATAGTTATCTTGTCATTGCTTTTGGATTGTTACATTATCTTGCTACTATTATTGTTTTTCCTTTGTAGATTTACATTGCTCCTTGTTTTAGCTGCTACGCTATATCTATTGTTTTTTTCGTTTACTTTGGATGGATATATTTGAGCCAAAAGTCTCTCGAAAACACTTTCTATCTTAATGAGATAGTGGTAAGATTTGCATAGACTTTACCCTCCTTAGACCCTACTTTGCGGGATTTCATTGGGTATGTTATTGTTATAAGTGAAAATCTTGATTTTGCCGCTGGTTGGAATTTTAGCAATTTTCCATTTGTATCTCATGTTTAAGAGAGTGGATTCAATTGAATTCATTGGATATAGGTTGCATCTAAGTTTGTACGTAGAATGCGTGCGTATACACCTCAATTGACTTCAGAAATTCTCAAATTAATGTTGCAGGCTTCAGATAGCAAGATTATAGATACAGCTCTAAGTGTTTTAGGATCCAACACGAATGGAGCAACATTCTTGGCTACAGTTTCATTATCATTCAGCTCTCTCATTGGAGCCTGGATGGCTAACAACAGTCTTTTCAGTAGTGTACTAATCTATGGTGACACAAGGCCAGAAACTCTGTCAATTAAGTTCATAAGTCTACTGATCTTCTTCTTGATGGCTTTTGCACTTTTTCTACAATCATCCAGATGCTTCATTCATGCAAATTACTTAATCACCACACCAGATACTGATATACCAATTAGTTATGTTGAATTGGTTGTGATAAGAGGAGGTGAGTTTTGGTCACTTGGGCTTAGAGCACTTTATTTTGCAACGACTATGCTCCTATGGTTTTTTGGTCCAATTCCCATGTTTGTTACTTCAATTGGGATGGTTTTCTTCCTCCATCACCTTGACAAAAACACAAACGAATTGCACGATCATCGTTCTGGAAAAAGAAAGCAGTTTTACAAGAGAGTTGACGAAACTACAAACAGGGCAATTCTGCTTTAGGCCAAATTATTTCACCCTGGCTAGCTAGTACTACACAATCTTGATGTAATATTTTAATACTTGTAAATGAACTTTGGAACATAAGGAACTTATATGTTTAATTGTACAAAAATAGCAAATGACATAATTTAATTTTGGCTTTTCCTTGTAATATATTTGGTAAATATTTTTTACTTATGATCAAAGCCATTATCATTAACTGTGAATATTACTTGTAAGATTATCTATTTAACAGCTTAAGCAAGAGGTTTATATTGACAAGTTTCTTTTGCATTAAGTTAAGCCAGAGGTTTGCTTTAATTAAACTGTAATAATAGTTCCTTTCAAGCAACATCAATTTTTTTGCCAATTTCATATACCACAAACACCATTTAAAGTCATCCAATCTCACAAATCTTCAAACAAAAACAGAAGAAAAGGGGGAAAAAGAACTTAAAAAATGGTATTCCAAAAAGAACACCTTGATCTTTTCTTGGTGCCTAGTGGATTGCTCATCCTGTTTGCTTATCATTTCTTTCTTCTCCAAAGATACATCAAGAATCCCCATACCACTGTCTTTGGCTTTGAGAACAATGATAAAATAGCTTGGATTCAAAAAATCATGCAGGTAAGTAATAATAAATCTCCTATTAGTCCATAACATTTCTGGTGTGTTCAAGCATTTGGACATGATTTGGTTGAAATTTGAAAAAAAAAAAAAAAACAATATTTTAAGTTGCGTCAAACATACTAAGATCTTTTGTTGTTTTTTCAGAGCGAAAACCGGGATGTTATAACAGCCTTAGATGTTCTGTCATCAAATAATTCAGGAGCAACATTCTTGGGAACTGTGTGTTTAACTCTGAGCTCTCTAATTGGAGCATGGATGGCAAATACTTCAACTATATTTAGTAGTGAATTGATATATGGTGATACAAGGGCAGCCACCTTGTCCATTAAGTACATAAGCCTTGTTATATGTTTCTTGGTTGCATTTTCATGTTTTGTTCAATCATCAAGATGTTTCATCCATGCAAATTACCTAATTAGCATACCAAATAGTGAAGTTCCTTCAAGTTATGTGGAATTGGCTGTGATTAGAGGAGGTGAATTTTGGTCTATTGGGCTTAGAGCTCTTTATTTTGCTCTCACTTTGTTACTATGGTTTTTTGGTCCAATTCCCATGTTTGTTACTTCAATTGGGATGGTTTTTCTTCTTAATTATCTTGACACCAACAGCAGTCCATTGGTACAACATCATTCTTCCACCAACCTGATGGCAAATCATATTAGTTGTCAGGTGAATTAGTTAAAAATTTAAATTTTGTAACTTTGAGATGTAATATCAGCTGGAAATCTTAGTAGCTCAGTTGATTGACTATCTGAACTCTTACTTTGTTGGTGAGAGTTCGATTTCCCACATTGTAATCATCTCCCCATTTTCCCTTCCCCTACCCCTAATTTGAAAAAAAAAATGTAATATCAGCAATATGAGTCAACCAAAAAAAAACCTCTCTTTTACCTATTACTTTGTAATACAAAAACTTACATAGATATACTACATATTAAAATAGCACACATAATTTTTATTGTATACAGTTTGGTTAAAACACAACTTACCTTCATACAAGAAGTATACAATTATACTGCTGTATGTATTTTGTGTATCATGTGTATATGTCTTTATATCCAGTGATACATTGGACCTATAAATAATATTCATTGGGATCTAGAAAAACAACATTATTCTTTCTTTCTTTCTTTTTGAGTTTTATCATGACATTATAAGCAAAACTAATTCTAAAGTTCAAACCGCTCCCTCAAAATCAACATATAAACTCTAATAAATAACTCTCACTTCAAATAAATACTTTCTTTGTCTCATTTTTGCATAAAATAGTATAGAAGAAGTAACAAGTTTGCGAAACTTTTAATGATTGTAAACATAGTTTACAATTGTGTAATCATTTCTTATGGTCATTATTTAAATACGGTTGAATTGTGATTACTTAATTGGATAAGTATTTCTTTGAATTTTTTCTCAAGTATGATTTTGAATTTAAAAAAATCATCAATAATATATATTCTCTAATTGGGAACCGGATATGTTTGAATGAGAAAAAGAGAGGCAAGAGAAAATTGAGAGAGCCTAATCCCTTACCTTTCCTAATATGTTGCTATTATTAATAGTGTGTTATTATATTTTGTAATTAAGTTTAAGTACTTAGGTAGTTATAATTAGAACTTGACAACAATATGAGTATTTGGTTGTTCGTTTAGTTGGAAACAAATTATCCCATTATGTATGTGGGAATGACTTATCTTACCATTATAATACAAATAAGGGAAAATTACGTGGATAAGATAATATATACAAGTTATTTAGCTAATATAACTATAATTTGAAATAATTATGTCTAGCGACTAACATTTTTGTATAATTACAGTTTGAGTTTGTATAGCGACTTGTATTTCAAACCGTATCAAATATACAAACACTGCGAATTATATAGCGAATTATATAAATATTATGCAAATTGTATAGCAAAACATACAAACACTGTGAATTGAATGGAGAATTAAACATAAGTTGTAAGCGAAATATACAAACGCTATACAAAAACTACAAATTGTATAGCGAATTATATAGTGACATATACAAACACTATAAATTGTATAGCGAATTATACAAACGTCGTACGTGAATTATATAGAGAAATATACAAAGTTTAATCAAAAATAA
>JAOTQJ010000049.1:16049623-16063885 GCA_025642045.1 Solanum sejunctum
CATAGCTCCTAACTCCTGTATACAGTATCTTCTAATCAAAGTAATATATACGTACAAATGATACCTATACATACATATGCATACATCTAATTATAGACAGTGATAATACTATTCATCAGTTTCCTCCCCAACCTATACCCAGCAGTTGCAGCGCTGCTACAATTTGCAGGTTCATCTATACGTACAACTTTTTTTCTGTATCTATTAATTTGTATCTATATATATATCTGTATGTATGTATGCATGCTCTGTGAGCTGTGATTGTGAAGGACACTTACATAAAGTGTGATTTGATTGATATGTAGAGAAAAAAACATTTCACTTTTAGAGAGAGAAAGTGAAGAGAGAGAAACAGAGTCATCTTCTTTATGCAATGCGGTGAGTGCGCAGTTGAACTAGCAAAAGGTACTGTCTGTGTTTATTACTCTATTTATTATGTCTCTGTATATATACAGCAACGCACATATTTATGTTTTGAGAAATTTTGACGAATTTCTGTCTAGGGTTTAAACATGATGTGTGGACTTATTGATCTAAATACTGTGGATAATGATGATTTCGGAGAGGAAACGACGACTCCGGTGTCATTGGATTCACCGGCGACCTCGTCGGCGGCGTCAGGAAGTTCGGATTTGACGTCGTCGACTACGCCGGCGGTGGCATCGGTGTGTATGGAGCTCTGGCATGCGTGTGCGGGACCGTTGATTTCGCTGCCGAAGAAAGGAAGTGCGGTCGTGTACCTACCTCAAGGTCACTTGGAGCATATATCTGAGTATCCGCCCATATCTTTTAACCTCCCTCCTCATGTTTTCTGTCGCGTTGTAGATGTGAAGCTACAAGTAAGTATGCGTTACCTCTGTTTATTGTACATTTTGTTGAAAATTTGGGACCGATTGGTTGAAGTATTTGCTTGTTTAATTTTCTCTGCGCAATGTTTGATTGTAGAAAATTTTGGATGTTTGTTTAGTTACCTAGCATTTGGTTGCTATATGTGTTTAATTTCAGGCGGACGCGGCTACTGATGAGGTGTATGCACAAGTCTCACTAGTTCCTGACAATCAGGTATTGTGTGCTTCCATTGTTTTCTGATTTTGATGTGTTATTAGGTAAAATTTGGTAAATACAAGCATTGGGAGGGTAATTTTACTCTGTTTTAACCATTGCTATTTGATGGCTAAAGTTGGAGCTTTATTCAAGCAGAACAAAAAAAGAAGAGAATGAGGCAAACAGGAATTGTGTGGTTTGGCTAGGAAAATGGTATTTTCATTAACTTGGATATGTCAATCTTGTTTAGAGTTTAGGTGGATGTAAGTATTTTTTAATAAAGTAAGGACTTGTTGAAATGCTTGTACATAGAAGTATTATACATGAACAAAATGTACTAAAACTGTTGTTTTGTTGATTTTTTTTTTCCTCAAGTTCATTTTAGAATTTTTGTCTCATTAACAGATAGAGCAGAAATGGAGGGATGGAGACGTTGATGCAGATACTGAAGAGGAGGAAATAGAAGGTGCTGGAAAATCATCAACACCACATATGTTCTGCAAAACTCTTACTGCATCGGATACCAGCACTCATGGTGGTTTTTCTGTCCCTCGTCGGGCGGCAGAAGATTGCTTTCCTCCCTTGGTAAAGCTTTCTTTAAGCTAACTTCAATTGTAAATAGTAGATGAGAGTGTTTAGATGTAGTTGTGCGAGTTATACCATTTGGATATCTGACTTAGAGAAGCACATTGTTACTACTGCAGGATTATAGACAGCAGAGGCCCTCACAGGAGCTGGTAGCCAAAGATCTGCATGGTATAGAGTGGAAATTTCGGCATATCTATCGGGGTATGGAAAATTGCTAAGCTGTGGATACATATTGATTGATAAATTGCAAGAGCTTGGTGTATGAATGAACTTGTTCACATTTTAGGTCAGCCACGACGACATCTGCTCACTACAGGATGGAGTGCATTTGTGAACAAGAAGAAGCTTGTTTCTGGTGATGCTGTTCTTTTCTTGAGGTGTGAAATTATAAATTTGGAAAGAATATCTGCATTATATTATTTTATTTCTAATGTTCCCGTTATTTCTGTAGGACTGGTGATGGAGAGCTTAGGTTAGGAGTGAGACGAGCAGCGCAAGCAAAATCATGTTCTAGTTATCTGGCTCCTCATAGCAAACTGTTGAATGTTGGTGGCATTGTAGATGCCTTTAATGCCATATCTAGCAGAAATACCTTCAACATTTGTTATAACCCAAGGTATTCAATCTCTGAAAAAGAGCTTAGCTCTTGGTATTCCAATACTATCTTATTTCAGAAGTGCTATTAGTTTTTGGTATGCACGTGACGTCGTCCTTTCCTATACTTTCACCTGCTTGTTTATAAGTATTTACTGCAAATTCAAAGCTTAATTTTCAACGTTGAACAACTGACTGAATGTGATTTGAAGTGCTGCACATGGATTGTCCAATGAGGGAAAAATTGCAATGTTTTTGTTTTCAAAGTTTTCCTTATTTCATTATCTTCCCTCTACTTTACCTTTTGAACCTTGAAAATGTGTTTGTTTAGTAAGCTAGAGTGCAGCTTGTGAACAACACATTTCTAGGTTCTTCTCTGTTAAACAATTGATTTGAGGGGAATAGTAGTGTGTTCCATATACGGATGCAATATTGTTGTTTGGTGAAAGTGGAAGACTGCTGTAAGTTAGATGTAGGGGGTTGGGAGCTCATATACTGCATTTGCATGCACTGGGTTCTGCTCATTTACAGCTTCTGTTTTAATGAACGTTTCTCAAAAATTTAAATCAATGGCTTAGTTGCGCAATTTACAAAAAAATTTTGTCAACACAACATTAAAAACTGAGCTGTTTTTACTTGTCAAAAAAAGATTGAGCTATATATTGGCTTAGTTTGAAGTCCTATGAAGTCATGTTACACTCGATGTAAATAGTAGGTTGTTATGATTTCTGAATATAATATGTTTACTTTGGTCTATCTTTTAAAGCAATTATTTTCTATCCTAGAATCTACTTGTCCGTCGCAGTCCATTTACTCTTAGTCCTGTGGATCTTTTTATTTCAGGGGTAGCTCATCAGACTTCATTGTACATTACCACAAATTCTCTAAGACTCTTGCACATCCCTTTTCAGCTGGAATGAGGTTTAAGATGCGTGTGGAAACAGAAGATGCTGCTGAGCAAAGGTTAGTCTGTACTTCTAATTCTCTTTGTGCACTTAAGGCTTGGTCAAGAGGAGGTTGTTTACACTTTCAGTGATTCAAAACATGGTACTTCAATATCTGACGGATATGTATCAGGTTCACTGGACTTGTTGTAGGAGTCAGTGATGTAGATCCAGTTCGATGGCCTGGTTCGAAATGGAGGTGCCTATTGGTATGCTACCTGTCCTGAACTCACTGTATTGTGATGGCGTAAAGCTTAGCCTAGATACTCCACCTAAGTCTTAACATCTGGTTAAGTAATTGAAAATAGAGGAGGAAGTTCTTTTCTCACTCAGGTTAAAAGGTCGTAGGTATGGAGGCTGATACTCTATTTGGCACACTGCCTTGGTTGAGCTAACTAGGCACCCTTGCGTATGTTACCTAGTTCCTGCTTATTCACATATTGATAAAGCTTAAAATAAAAACTAGAATAATCTGCATGTGTGTTTCCTCGACTTTATCAGGAAAAGGAAGATTTTTGAATTTCAGGCAGGGGTGTTTGCAGTTTGGTTTGAGTCTGCTTTTAACTGTAAGGAGGACAAATACTTGAGTCGTTTTTCAAATGTCCAATCCAAACCAATTAAGTGGGTTTTTCATCGGTTTGGTTTTTGTCAGATTTTCTGATTATTTCAAGTTTTGTCTGTTTATTTAATGTATGATAATATACTTCTACGGACATATTAGGTTGACTATATTCCAGCATAATGCTACCAAATCAATTAGATTGCAAGAACACAAGGAAATATATATATATATATATATATGAAGTTATGTATGTAGTAGCTTCGGATTGTCAATAATTTATTCATTTGCATACAATGCATTTATCAAGATCACTTCATTAATAACACGGCAGGCGGTGTCAAAACTACATAAATAGTGTTGGAATAATTCAACCCTAGTCGTTTTTTATGCTGTGAGATTATCACAGTAATTTCTTTTTTCAGCTAAAGATTAAATGAGAGAGTGGACACCATGTTGGCATTTGATCAATGAATGCTTTCATTTATCAAAATCATAATAATAATAAATGAAGAAAAGATCTTTCTGTAACACTAGTATATGTTGTGACTTGTGAATGGCTGGAGACCGTATATAAGCTAATATAGCTTCAAAGGTTGTGTAATATTTCCACTTGTGTTTTGCAGCTTTTTTTAACTTAAATAATTTCCTTGCTATATAAAAATGTTTGGTGGAGTGACTACTAATAAATCAGAAACCTTTTAAGAACTACCAAGTTTATTACATATTGGCATACAGTAAATTGCAAGATATCTTCTTTTAGAGTTTTTCTTTTCTTTTTGGTAAAATATTATTACTATTACGGGAAGTTCTTGCAGAAGTATCTCAACATATACTTCTAAGTCAATTCACTTCAATTTATGGAGGTCCCTTACGTGTGTATATTTCTTCCCCCTTTGAATGTAATATAATAAGTTGTAATGTGACTTCCATCTGCTTTTAACCAAACAAAGTGTTAAATTAGTTGGACATTTTAAATAGAGGTTGCAAGTGCACAATTATTTTTCTCATTCTCTGGAATTTTTTTTTTCTTCTCACTAAATGCGTTAACGGATATTTCAGGTCACGTGGGATGATCTTGATGTTTCTAGACATAATAGGGTTTCACCATGGGAAGTTGAGCCATCTGGTTCAGCTCCTGTATCCAGCAGCTTGGTGATGCCTTCTGCTAAGAGGACCAGGGTTGGGTTTCCAATTTCAAAGGCAGATTTTCCAATTTGTAGAGGTTTCCCTTCATTCCCTACCTTTCTCTCTCTTGCGCAGACATCACCCAACACATGCATATAGACACACCCATATATTATTCCTGCTTGAATTTAGTAGTATGATGCTTTTGTAATGGCAGTAAGTAAT
The DNA here is from genome assembly GCA_025642045.1 of Solanum sejunctum. Classification (NCBI taxonomy): domain Eukaryota; kingdom Viridiplantae; phylum Streptophyta; class Magnoliopsida; order Solanales; family Solanaceae; genus Solanum; species Solanum sejunctum. The sequence goes on from JAOTQJ010000049.1 coordinate 16,054,706, forward strand.
CTTTACCTTCTTACTGATGGAATTGCAGTATCAGACTTTGGGGAATCTTCTAGGTTCCAGAAGGTCTTGCAAGGTCAAGAAATTTTGGGGATGCATGCTCCTTATGGTGGACTTGATGCTCGGAGTCCTCGTCTGGCGGGCATAAGATGCTTTCCTGGTTTTCCTAGTTCTGGGGTTTCTAGGATGGGAAACAGCGTCAGACCCGTGCTTGGTGACAATGACAGGTCCCATGAAAGCATTGGCTTTAGTGAATCTCTTCGATTCAATAAGGTCTTGCAAGGTCAAGAAATTTTTACAAGCCCTCCTTGTGGGAGAGCTCAAGCTGGTTTCCATATGCAGGAGAAAAGTAGGACTGGTACTTTTGTTGGTATCCAAGTTCCAAATCATGGAAATAGGTGGCCTTCTCCAAATCAGGATCTTCGCACTTTTTGCAAGCCAAGCAATCCTGTCTCAGCATCATCACCACCTTCTGCACTGACTTTTCCGAATCCAAGCCCTTCAGATTCACAGTTCCATGCTATGTTCAATCATAAACATGGGAAACTTGAGCCTGGCAATCGGGCTTCCTTAGATATGTCTGAGAATTGTTGTAGGTATCTTGCATCTGGTTCACATACTGAGGACATCAGTAGGAGGGAAGGTACTCAAGGAATCAGCTCTTTTGGTTTCTTGAAGGAGCAAAAGCAAACAGGAACTTCATATCTTTCTCTTGGGACACAGTCGTCATTCAAAGGCAATCAAAATTTAGTTTCCACATGTAAAACCAGTTGCAGGATCTTTGGATTCCCCTTGACCGAGAGTAAAATAAGTGCAACTAGTGTGGAGACTCCCTCTGAAGCTGTATATTCACATGGTCTAGAAACAACATTTCTCCCTTCCGGTGATGGGAAGTTGCAGCCAGGGCCACCGTTGATGTCTACTGTTGTGGGAACAAATTTTACTAAAGTAAATGATCTCTACGCAGCAAGAGATGTGCTTCTTGATATTGCTCTGTAGCAGGTGCTTTTTCTGAGGTTGTGCTAGCATATGTAGATTGAAGGACGTGTGTGCAACATTATTGATTCTTAGATTTTAGCTGGCCCTGTAATCTTCTGGCTGTTGAGTGCGCAAGCATATTATTGCCAGTAGAATGCTTATCCAGAGATGAATATTGAGAGTTTTTAATGAAGATTGATACCGTTGAGGAACGTATGTGCTTGTAAGTACCTGTACTACAAATTTCACTGATCTGATTTCATAGATTGTCATGCATAATTTCATGATAGTTTCAATAAAGAATAAACTTTGTCCAATGGGGAAGCATGGCTATATACGGTCTAAATGTTTAATTTTTGGTCGAATTATAGCAGTTTACTCTAAGAGAAGAAATTCCAACTGTATCCCTAATGAGATTTTGTTCGGATATTTTCTCAGTTACTTGGTGCACCTAGTTTGTTCTGTTCCAGGGATGTGGCCTTGTTATTTTCCCTTGCTCTCTAGCAATCATTCGGTTTCCTTAATTTTGCTTTTGATCAAATGGGTATATAAGCATGACCTTTTTGGGTGGTTTTACATTGCAGGAAAATTTGGCTTGTATGTTCCTGTGATGTTGATGTACTGTAATGTAACAAATGGAGGTTGTGTTGCTGCATCAAGATGTCTGTATGATAAATGCACTCTACTTGAAATTACCTAGTGGTCTTTCTTTTAGTTTTGAGATAACTTTTGTATCTGTATATTTACATTCTCTAGTTTTGCTGTGAACTAACTCAAGATCCTATAGAAAATGGTAAGTTTATTTTAGGATCTCTCGTCAAGGAACACAATCTTGTAATTGTTATGGAATTGTCATAGTCCTGTAATTAATGAGGCTGAATATGGTTTCTTGTTTGTTATTCGATAATCCTGCTTTTCCTTATTTTTCTTACATGGATTTTATTCTCTTTGGATAACCTGGTGTACCGTCTGTAATTTTGGAAATTACAAATTAGTGTTAATGCATGATTTTTTTGTTGAGTAAATCCCTCGTATTGTTCAAACTCATGGTAGTTTGTGCAGTGCCTTTCTCGCTGTTTTTTCCAGACCTTGTACGCTTTGTAGTTTGATGGTTACATAGAGCTGTGAAATTGAACTTTCGCAAGCTCTTCCTTCATGACTGATCATAAATTCATATGGTACATTATGCTCACGGTTAGATTATCAGCTTTGTCCTCCTATGATTTCTTATTTCCATTTTTCTTTTGATGCTCCTTTTGTAATGTTGTTTTTGTACAAGAATCTTTCGTACTTGCACATATTGTGTGTTGTTGATCAACTCAATAGGCTATTGTCTCCCTTGAAACCAGTGACAAACAAGCAATCTGATGTATTTTCGTGTATTGGATCAGTTATCGCTATTCACAACACGATTACTTGTTTAAGAACATGTTCGTAATTTCAACATCTCTTGTAGAAGTTAATATATTTGTATTGAACGAGGTTTCCTCCCAAAATTAAAGCCCCCAAAAGTTGACTAGTTGGTACCTGATGTATAATATTCTTTAGACTGTGATGTCAATGTCCATATTACAAATAAAATAACCACGTCATGGCCTTCGTTCATTATTTTGACCAACCTAACCTTTTTTCAAATCAATGGCTATAATACTGACATCATAGTGCTCTTATTTTTATAACCCTCTCTCTCTTTCATTAGTTCCTAAACAAAGAGATTTTTCCCCCTGGGAAGAACAGACAGATACATATGGCAGGTTCAAACAACGGTAAAGACATAATAACTTTGGAGACAACACCAACATGGGCTGTTGCTGTTGTATGTTTCATTTTGATTACTATTTCCATTGTTATTGAACATGCTCTTCATCTCTTAGCTAAGGTATGTTTTACTCTCTCTCTATTAAATACAGTTTGGTTTCCCTTTTAGGAAGCAATAAATAGGACAACTATTATACGTTGTCTTATTTTGTATTTCTGCATAATACTGTTGCCTCCTATTAAGCAACAACTATACTTACTATTGTTGTTTAGGAAGCAACATCATATATATCAACCCATATTGCTTCTACATTTGATTGATTTTGGATTCATTAATCCTGTAGTACTTCAACAAGAAGAGGAGGAAGTCTTTGATTCAAGCTCTAGACAACTTCAAATCAGGTACTACCAATTAATTATAAGAAAATTTAGTAGTATTTGTTTTATCTGACTTACGTATATAAAATTGTTGTTGTAATTTGAAGAGTTGATGCTTTTGGGATTTATCTCCTTATTGCTGACTGTTCTCCAAAGGCCTATCGCCAAAATTTGTATCCCAAAGGGTGTTTCTGAGACTTTTCTTCCTTGCCAAAGCTTGACAAGTGATGATGAGGAGGAGGAGCCAAAATGTGAACTACAGGTATTTCTTTTATATTTTGAATTAAACTAAAGTTGGTACTAGAAGATGTTTAGTTCCAAAAAAGTGAATTTTAATATTATTTTCAGGGTAAGAGATCTTTGATATCAAGAACAGGTGTCCAGGAGCTCCAGCTTTTAATATTTGCTCTTGCTTTTTTCCATATTCTTTCTTGCTTCCTCACATTCAGTCTTGGAACACTTAAGGTAATTAATTAAAGTTCTTCAACATACATCCCTTTTTTCCTTATTACCACTATCTAATGTTTCATTATGACTACAATTATTTGATTGCATCCATTTTTACGGGCAAATTAATATAAGAGTTGATTGCTCTCATCACAAGTATGTTGTTGTCGTCGTTAAAAATAGAAATGATAACTAAAAGTGACTTTGTGTGAAAATTAGCAATATATGATAAAGTAAAATGTACTCTACCATACACTTATTCGATTGTTCTAGTGGTCGCCCCCTATTAAACAGTTGGATCTTTCTAACAAAAGTCTATGTCCATCAAAGTTCAAATTATTTATGATTTTACTAATGGACCAATCAGTAAGCTAGGCGGCTGCCATGCAAGTTCCACAGGTATTTTAACAAATTTTTTGTTTACCTGCTGGGGAAGGTTTCTATTGGGGGTTGAAAGGTGTTGTCGTGCTAAACAAATATAATTTAAAACAAACAAGTCTTATCTGAACATTATTTATTGTGTAGTAATTTTGTATAATCATCGTCAGCCTTCTAGACGTAGGTTTAGTCGGATATTTGTATAATATGTGTATGTTATTCTTACTAATGTTTTTGGTAAATGGTCAGATGAGAAAGTGGAAATTATGGGAGGCAGAAACAAGAACCTTACATTATCAATTTTCACATGGTAAGGAATTTTAGGTTAGGACACACAAATTAAATATTGCTTATTTCGAAAAATTAATATGATTTCCTTTTCCTTTTAGATTGACATAAATATCATAAAAGGAGGATTTAGGAATGTGGCGAGGGCAATTTAGAAAAAAAGAAAAGACATGTCTTTTTAATTGTGTGAAATATTAATTATTTTAAAATAACTTTTAGACAGTTAAAACATCAAATTAATTATTTTCTTGTCTCAATTAAACACGTTATCTATATGAGCAATTATTATGTTTCATAATATTGGCTTAATAAGGAAAACGTTTCACAAAACAATGGAAATTATGTATACCGTACACGAATGCTTTTCTTATATTTAAATCTATTATAGTATGTTTATTTATAATTTTAAGTTCTAAAGTAATTTGTAATTGTATATTAATGATATCATTACCTAAATATGTATGTAGAAATTTAAAACTCCAAACTTTCAACTTAATAATGAGATTAGTGGACATATTGAATCAAAAAATATATATTCCTCATAATATTTTACTTTCTAAACTTTAATTAATTATATATATGGTGTAATGGGTCAAGATTTAGTAATTGTTTTTTCTTGTTAAAATAAAATGATTTAGATCCAAGGAGGTTTCAACTAATTCATCAAACATCATTTGGAAAGAGGCATCTTAAATTTTGGAGTGAACACCGTTTTCTGCGTTTGCCTGTAAGTAACCTCTTTTCATCATTTAATTATTAAGCTTTTCAATTACTACTAATACTCATTTACACACAAGTACACACACACCCCTCCCCCTAAAAAAAGAGAAATAATCTGTTCAATTCTACTCGTCATTTATTTCTAAAATAAATTTCAATTTTTACTTATTACTTTTGACATATCAAGAAAGACAATTATTTCTTTTCATGTTTGTCCTCAACATTAAATACTATTTCCAAATCATTTCTTAAGATCTAATACTAAACATCAGTTAATAGAAATAGTATGATAAAACACTTATATAAATAAATATTTTCTTAATAGATGTGACAAGTCAAAATGAACGGAGGGGAGGGAGTACTTTTTTAACCCTGGAACCAATTACTAGAAATTAATTATAGTGTTTGTCACCTTTTGTGCTGGCTAGGTTTGTTTTTTGAGGCAATTTTATGGATCAGTTTATAAAGTAGACTACTTTACTCTCCGGCATGGATTCATAACGGTAAGTATTTTACGAAACTCTTTTTTCTTTTATGCATGTATTGAATTAATCAATATTTGAAATCATGTCAATTACTCACACTTCTTTAATTAATTAATCAGGCACATTTTGCAGAAGGAACAGAGTTTGATTTCCACGAGTATATAAGAAGAGCTTTAGACAAAGATTTTAAAGTGGTGATGGGAATTAGGTAACTTTATTCGAAAGTAATTTCATTGTCAAAAATATAAGTATTATATGAAGCTAATGAAATTTTTATTTGTTGTGTTTGTAAGTTCGGAATAAGAAGAGATGATATGCCTAACACCAGACTAGTACCAATAGAGCCAAGACTATCATGTTTAAAAATACATTACAATTGGAATACAACTGTTACGTACTACTAAAAAATGACTCATATTTCAGTATTCGACGTAAACAAAATGTAAATTTTTGATCAGTTAGTTAATGAAAATTTCATGGACAAACTAATAAGAATCTTTGAATAAGGTGTTCTTAAATTCCTTCCCTACAACCAAGGAACAAAACATGTATGATAGTCAATTACTCTGGCGTAATGGAGTATTATTTACAAACCTATGAATCACAGCATAAACATTAGACTATGCTTACATGTGCAATGCACGTGGGATGAATCTAGTTATGTAGTTAAAAAAATTTGCAATTTTCATCATTTTATTAAGTAGTTACATTTATGGTATTTTCCTTAATTTGTTGATGCAGCCCATGGATTTGGACCTTCTCTATGGTCTTCATATTCTTCAACGCATATGGTAAATATCTTACTACATACATTAAATAACTGTGACGAAATTGTCAGCAAAATTTTCGTACTACGTATATAATTATTTTTCGTTTGTTTATTTTTGCAGTGTTCCATAGCACCTATTGGCTTCCTTTCATTCCTCTAGCGGTAAGTAAATTCCATTTAAAAAGAAACATCAGGCATGATTAGATAGGATCGATTGGTTGATTATTTGAATTTTACGATGTATGTTACAATTTCGTTCACTATCCCCTTCTCTCTGTCTTTTTTCTATGTTTGACAAAGACAGATGTTGCTGGTGGTTGGAACAAAACTACAAGGCATCATCACAAAGATGTGTTTGGCCAGCAATTATAAGTCAAGTGTTGTTAGAGGAAACTTAAGGGTTATACCTGATGATCAATTATTCTGGTTTGGCAAACCCAAACTACTTCTCCATCTCATGCACTTCATCCTCTTTCAGGTTAAAAAAAATGAAAACAAAACACTTCTTTTAAGTTTTGTCAAAACTTAATTAGTATTATTTCCAGCTCTATTTATTTTTATATATATCTTTATTCATCCTCGATGGATCGATCCGTGTTGTTTTTGCAAAATTTGCACGCGAGCAGAACTCGTTTCAATTGGCATTCTTTACATGGACTACGGTAAGCATTTGTGGAACATTAATTAAATTGTCATTTTTTTTAGCAATTTAAGAAACATTATTGTTAACAAATTTATTTGTGTTTGTTATTTTATTTGATCAGTACAAGTATGGCTTGAAATCTTGCTTCCATGGAAAAACAGTAGACATTGTGACATGGCTTGTTATGGGAGTCTTGGTTCATTTCCTATGTGGATATGTCACATTGCCTTTATATGCTCTCGTCACTCAGGTTATTATTTATACCGGTTAAAAGTACATATATGTGTCGTGTTAATTTAAAAATTATATATAAATAATATTTGTTATTAAAATAAATAAAATATTCATATAAACAAAATTAAATAAATACTATTAATTTGATGCAATAGTTTAATTTATTATGAACAGATATAGAGATAGGGTAATGGTTTATGAATACATAAACTAATAATTTGGAGTTGAATAGTTAGGAGTTAAATAATTAATTGATTAAAATTTAATTTTAAAAAAGACTCCTAAATATAAAAGACGTAGTGTAATGTTTCTTGGTTCATGTAATTTTATTAATTACTTTTTCTTTTTAAATTTGCTATATTGCATACTTTTATTGACAAAAGTACTTGATAATCAAAATTTTAGTTAATTTCAAAGTCTTAATATTAAAAAAATAAGATTTTTGCTTCATAGCCTAGACATTATTTAAATAGAATAATCCTATTAAATCAAGAGGAATTATAGATATAAAAAAAAATTTAATTCAAAAGTGAATTTTGAAATTAAATAATTAAATAAAAGATAAAATAAGATAAATAGTAAAAAGATAATTTTATCTAAAGTAAAATATTTTAATGAAGAGTTAAAAGTCCAAACAATATGTTTAAATAGTTTCACTATTTTAATATAGTGTAGACAACATATAGAAATCCCTACCAGAGTATTATTAAATTTAATTTTAGAAACTAAATTTTATTTGATTTAATTGTGTTTTTGTAACAGATGGGAACCAAAATTAAAAATAGTGTTTTCACTGATGGAACGATTAGTGGGCTAAGAAGATGGCAAGCAAAAGCAAAGAGGAAGTTGGCTGAAAGAAACAATTATTTGTTGGTACAAACTTCATTGGATATTTCATCACCATCTTTAAGAATTTCATTGGATGATACATCATCAAATGAAAGCAGTGAAAATGATGATAAAAGACAACTTCAACAGCACACAGAACTAGGATCTTTTGATGGCTTTCACTCAGAGTACAATTAGAGTAGTACAACTCTAGAATGTTATTGGAAAAGGCAAATTTAGGATCTAGAGTCTATAGATTTAGAATGTGTAATCTTAATTATTATTTCTATGCACTTTATCCTCAGCATGTAGGGGATAATGTGGAGTAACCTCTCCGTATTTAAAGTATATCAGATTTAATTTAGAATCATAAGAGATCTTTTACATCATGACAAATTTAAAAAAAATTTATTAACTGAGTTTTCGCATGAGTTCATATAAGGATCAAAGAATTTCTATCAATTTAGTATGCAGATAAAAGTCTTTGAATCTTCTTTTAAATGCCATCAAGTTTACTTCATTTCGAGTTCAGAGTAAAAGTTATAACCATTTTATAAGTGATCTGACGCGCAAATTTGGCTTTGATACCATTTATGATGGCACAATTCATTAGTGATATTGTCTACTTTGGGTCAAGGGTAGTATGTCTTTAAAACACATCACTATTAGGTACGTTCTATTTATTTATATATACGCATGACTTTCTCGTGTTTTATCGATGTGAGACTTCTTATGTTAAGAATAACTAAGACATATGGATCAAGCCCACTAGGAGAGAATGGATTTCAACTACAATGGGCTCTCATATGTATGTATATATGTATATATATTATATTAAAAGCATATCTGAACTTTTTGTCCTTTATTGAAATACTTTGGTTTAGACAAGTTATATTTTCACTATTTTTCTTAATTTATTATCTTATTTTTTATTTATTTTATTTTAAGATTCAATTTTCAATTTAGAATTTGTTTATATTTAGAATTCACTCTTGGTTTAGCACTATTCTATATAAATAATTGTTTAAGCTATGAAGGAAAAAGGAAAAATATTATTATTTTTCTAATATTTAAGACTTTGAAATTAATTAAAATTTTGATTATCAAATATTTTGTTAATAAAAGTATGCCATATAACAAAATTTGAAAAAAAAATTAGTTAAAATTAATTAATTACGTTGTAACATTAAATTACTCCTTCCATTTAGGAGTCTTTTTTAAAATTAAATTTTAATTAATTAATTATTTAACTCTCAACTATTCAACTCCAAATTATT
>JAOTQJ010000049.1:16063985-16113644 GCA_025642045.1 Solanum sejunctum
TAACTGGATACAAACAGAGAAATATAAAAGACTCAAAGAATACACACCTAGCTACAAGCCAAGAACTCAACATATGGCAAGCTTGAAACAAAACTAGGCCTTAGCATTTGAAAGAGAGAAACCACATCAAGGAACAGGGAGTTGCATGACTGGAAATTTTAAAACTTTGAAACCCAAAGGATTCATTGAGACAATATGAAACTGGTTTAAGCTAAGAAGACTCTATATCAACATCAAAACTCAAGCGTAGAATGCACAGAGTGTCAGCTAATATCAGGTTCGGAAGGAAACTTAGCAGGAAAACATAACATAACTCAAAAAGGCTAAATAATCATTAAACAAGAACACTTCTCACAATACCAACACAAAAAATAGTAAAACAAACACAACACTAGGATTCAGTCTACAATCAAACGCCTCATGCGAGACTCAAACAAGACGAAGAAGAATGAGACTAAGCTTATTACCTTCTCTGGAGCAGGAACTGGGACGTCGACGAGCTGAAAGGAACTCCCACCACAAAACTGGGACTTATTGACGGATTCCCAGACTTCAAAGCTAGAAATTCAAGCTTCTGAAATTTCACCGTTGATTGAAAATTAAAACGAAATCTTCTTAGGGTTTCTCAGGAGAAAGAACGGCTTTGGGAATAAATTAAGTTTTGCTAGGGTTTTTGAATTAAGAACCACGGCTCCCTCAATCAATGGAAGAAAGGGGATTGTATAGTAAAATTGGGAGGGAAATCCGGGGCAAATCCGGGAATTGGGACTGGAATTTAGATTCTAGGATTTTCGAATTCGAAATCCCCAAAGGATAAGGGGAATCTTGATTCCCTCCACAATCCTCAACGGATTCATACCCTGGACCATTGATTCAAAAGAAAAGGAGTGTGATTTAGACACGTATTTGTTTCCTTCGAAACGAATTCGCACCAAAGACAAAGGGAAGGAGACACGTAAAGTACGAATTGGAGGAGGGAATCGCTGAGGGATTTGTGGCATTGTCTGGGTTGAGCTTACTGGTTTCATGAAGAAGAAAGGAATGGAGAGTGGGTCGGGGAGAGAGAGTGTAGCGTTGAGGGAAAAAGGAAAAGAAAATGGAAATGGGTGACATGTGGCCCCCACGCGTGCGCCTATACATGCAATGTATATATGTATATGTAGGTATAGCTGAAAATAAAGGAATTGGGCCGGGTCAGGGGCATTTGGGATTGGGTCTTATTTTGGGCCTAGAATTGGTCCATTATGAAGGTTGAAAAATGAGTTCCAGAGGTGAGGGTATTTAATTCAAAACACAGCCAATTCAATTGCAATTTCGATCAATTAAAGGTAATCAAATTGAATTCAATTGACTACACGATGAATTATACAAATTAATTAAAGAAAATTTAATATTATGAATGTGAAATAATTAAATTAATTACAAAAATAAAAACTCCTAAAATAAAAAATAAAATTTATTTGAGAAAATATTTTTTATATTTTTTAAAGTTAATTATTTCAAATTGTCAAAAATTAAAAGCTCAATAATTAATTCATATTGTAGATGGTAAAAATTGGATGTTAATAATAAGTTACATACCTAATAATTTATTTATTTTTATATACTTTTTAAGTGACACGATACACACGTGCAAAGCACGTGCATTACACTAGTATATATATATATAAAGAAACATCATAAATGAAAGATGATTTAGTCAAACTAAATTGAAAAGTAATTAATGATAGAGATTACATAATTCGATACTCTCTTCTTTCACTTTTAGTTGTTAAATTTTGATTTGACATACTTATTTTGCTCCTATTAATTGATAGGATCCACTCACTATATTTTTCAAAGTTATCAACTCAATGATAATAAATTAAGAATATAATAAGAATTTTTTTTGTCCTATCTTAATTTGTCAAAAATAATAAGTAAAAGTGAAAATCAAATAGGAATTTTTTGCCAAGTAAAAATATCAACGGAGGAAGTAATAGATATGATGTCATTTATTACTTGTAACTGTTTATATACTTCACTTTTACTTGCATCTCTTGTTTACACTACTCTCTCACCACCTCTCAATATCATGCATTGTTTCCAAAAAAATTCCTTTCCCACAAGCAACAGATATTCCTCTGCCCCTGTTATTGGAACAACGGGATCCACTAATCGAAAATCATCACCACCCCGTGATCAGGGCAACAGAAAGGGGGATTGCAAAGGTGGTGGCAAAAAATGCTATAGTAGTCGCGGCATTGCGAGAATGTTTCATGTGTCTCTCAATGAATGAGTTGGTGCATGAATTGAGTGTTAATCCTAAGATCATAGAGATAGAGGAGGCGGAGAAAACTACGTTGTTGATGAAGCTATCAAAGGTCGAGGGCGATGAAGGGAGACCATGGGATTATCGACAGTGTATGTTGGTGGGAAGTTATTGGGAGACGTTGATAAAATTATGGAAGCTCATGTCAAGGGAAAATTTATTCCCATGCTTAGGGCAACTGGAGCCTTATGGCTTTGAATCTCGTTTGTGTTTTTTTTCTTTGTGAACAGATGGTTGTTCAAATGTACCTAGCTATAGTAGGACTTGTTAGATATGAATAATTTTTTATGAAGGAAATAAGATTTTTTAAAAATAATAATTGTAATCTAGTGATAAATATTTATGTGACTATAAATTATTTCAAAGGTAAAATCTCAAGTTAATTAGATTATTTCTATAAAAGAAAAACAGAAGGATATATGATATACGTTTTGATCAAATAGTTAAGTTTAATAATCTTAAGAAATTTTAAGGTACATCTGCCACTGATTTTAGTATAGGTGGCATTACACTATCTCCTTAAATTTATTTTCCTAAAATAAATCAAAGCCCTAATTTTACTTATTCAATTGAAGAACTTCTTTACGATATGAATATATTTTGTTCTGTAAACAAAAATCAATTATAAGTATTGATAATAAAATGCCTCAAGTAAGACGTGTCAATGTGAGAACTGAAAGTAGTTAATCATTAGCATTGGAGTAATAAGGGCTCATTTGGTGTTAGTTAAAGATTTTGGATTTATGTTCTAGCAATATATAAAATTATTTTTGTTAGGAGAGATGTTTTATTTTAATGTATTTATTTATTTATTTTTATAAAAATTTAGATTTAATCGAACTTCAATTTAAATACTGGATATCAGGCACCACTAAGTTATGAGTATAAATATGAGATATATTGTTTATGTAATTATTTATAATTATTTGTTCAATAATATAAGTTACACACATAATAATTTATTTATTTTTATACACTTTTTATTAAGTGATGTGGTAAACACGTGCAAAGCATGTGCACTACATTATATATACATATACATATACGTGTACACACACACATATAAAAAAACATCATAAATGAAAGATGATTTATTCAAACTAAATTCAAAAGTAATTAGTGATGGAGTTTACATAATTTGATACTTTCACCGATCACTTTTAGTTGTCAAATTTTGACTTGATACATTTATTAAAAAATTAATTATTATTATAAAAAATTTACTATTTTACCCCTATTAATTGATAGGGTCCACTCACTATTTTTTCAAAGTTATCAATTTAATAATAATAAATTGAGGATATAATAGGAAAAAAACTATCCTATCTTAATTTGTTAAAAAAGGATTGGGCCGGGTTTGGGCTCATTCCAATCAATGTACAGATCCTTTTAATCAATAAAACGGACGCAATGGCCCTATTAACTTTAAAAAAAAAACACAAGAGAGTAATAGATATGATATCATTTATTACTTCTTGCTGATATATACTTCACTCTTTCTTGCATCTCCTCTTCACACTACTCTCACACCACCTCTTGATATCATGCATTCTCAAAGAAATTTCTTTTTCACAAGTAGCGGGTATTCCTCTGCAGCTGTTAGTGGATCCACATGATCTACTAATCGCAAATTACTACCGCCATCACCATCAACCCGTGATCAGGCCAGATAAAAGGGTAGAAAAGGGGGGATTGCAAATGTAGCGACAGAAAATGCTATAGTGATTGTGACGTTGCGAGGGTACTTTATGTGCGTTATAGTGAATGAGTTAGTGCATCAACTAGGTGTTAACCCTAAGGTCATAGATATAGAGGAGGCGGAGAAAACCGTGATGTTGATGAAGCTATCAAAGATCGAGGGTGGTGAAGGAGGACCGTGGGAATTGCTAACGATGTATGTTGGTGGGAAGCTGTTGGGAGGCGTTGATAAAGTTATGGAGGCTCATGTCAAGGGAGAATTTGTTCCCATGCATAGGGCAGCTGGAGCCTTATGGCCTTGAATCTCTTTTGCTTTTTTTTTTTTATCTTTTTGTGAACAGATGACAGTTCAAATGTACCTTACCCTAGCTACAGTAGCACTTGCTGGATATGAATAATGTTTTTATGAAGGAAATAAATACTTTTGAAATAATGATTGAAATCTAACGATAAATATTTACGTGACTATAAATTATTTCATTAAAATTAAAATAAAAAATAAACTCAAATTATATGATTTCTATAAAAAAAGAAAAAAGAAAAAAAGAAAAGATGTATGGTATACTTTTTGATCAAATAGTTAAGTTTAACAATTTTAAGAAGTTTTAAGGTACATCTGCTACTGGTTTTAGTTTAGGTTGTATTACACTATTGACCTTTAATTTATTGTCCATGTAAAATCAATCAAAGCCCTAATTTTACTGATTCAATTGAACAACTTCTTTACGATATGAATTAATTCTTTTTCATAAATAAAAATCAGTTATAAGCATTGATCATAAAATGCCTCAAGTAAGACGTGCCAATGTGATAACTAAAAGTAGTTAACCGTTAGCGTTGGACTAGTAAGGGCTCATTTGGTATTAGTTAAAGATTTTTGGATTTATGTTCTAGCAATATATATGTCAGGCCCCGGGAGGGTAACCTAGACGTAACAAGCATTCGGAGACTATTGCTAGCTCCCAAGCGAATCACCTAGTCTCATTGCATTCATTCAGTCAACTCATATGCGAAACATAATAAGAGAATATAGACTATCAGTAGGCTATTACAATCACTATCATATAAAGTACGAAAGAAGTATCTCAATAGAAAGGAAATGAGAAATAATCATTCTCAACATCAATAATCAACTGTTTATGTCTGTGAAGCCTCTATAGCTATCCTCTAAGAAGGTACCATGCAGGTCATGGCTACCACAATCTAATGAAATAATCAAGAGTAAATGAAAAGATAAGCATATACCCCGAAAGCAAGAGAGGACTCACCAAGTCTCTGTCTGGAAATTTGCAAACCTCAACGATTAGCCTGCTGAAGTCCTCTGTCTACAGAATTTGCATCATAAAATGATGCAAAGCCAAAGGGGCATTAGTACGTGGAATGTACTGTATGTAAAATGGGCTAAAGTAAATGGAACAAGATAAAAATCACTCATCCTCACCTCAGAATAAAGGACAGGATTCTATAACCTCACTATCAATCAAGACATCAACAATCACATCACATCAGAGTTCTATCATCACGAAACCTATCTGGGAGTTTCTATAACTGACAACCACTACCTATGAGCTGGTTGTGATACAACGAAGAGATGTCATTGCCACATCCGTCCAGTACCTTGCCGAAGTAAAGGACGAGTCTGTCAGTGATCCGAAATTTTATCAAGTCCTCTTTTGGGACAAAGGAAACATCTACTTTCACGATCTAATCCTCTCCTACGCTGGCCATGTAGTTAATGAGTATGAGTGGGACTTACTCTGACCCATTTTGATGTTAATACTCCTCCCAGGATTCAATATGCTCATAAGTCTATCAATCCATCAGAACCTCCATTACTCAGCCTCTGCGTGCAAGAACACTCACCTCATCTCATCATCTATCAACTCAGAGGGCAAGGCTATCCTTTCAAGTCAAGAATAAATATTCATCCAACTCTATCAATGCTATTTCCAGCTATTACAGACATCAATATACTCACCTCAGGACTCAGACCCAGTTAAATATCACATTCAAACAATCAAGGCTCTAGACATCCCCCTAAGTTCATTATTCAAGTCTTTACAACGAGAATTTATAAGGGTTAAATCACAATTACATAATAATGCATGTATACAGTAAACTTTAAGCATGATGTTTATCAATTTAAGATACGGAATATAATTTAAAAAGTACATTCAAGAAATAAAGATACTATTCAAGAATTAAAGGTAATATTCAAGAATTAAAGGTAATATTCAAGAAAACTTTCAAGAATTCACTATTCAAGACTCTAATTATCAATCTTGCATCCTAACTTTACATTGGGACACATGGAAGAACAATTTCATGCTTCTGGGTAGCCTTTACATACCTAAAAAATTGATATTACCATCGAAGTTTGATGAATTCTCGCTTTCTTGGAGAAAATTCTCAATCTTGGTAGTTCTTTTAAAATGAAATAACTTGGAAAGACATTGGTTGAAAGAATTCTCTTTGATTCTTGAATTATTGACTTAGATTCTTTAGAGTTCTTGATGAAGAACCATAATTCTTGAAGAAGAAAAGTCAACAAATTCTTTCTTGGGATTCTTGAATTCGTTTTTTCGAAACCCTAAGTTATGACTTAAAATCCTATTAGAGATTCATGAATAGATGAAAAAGTTCGGGTTAGGTAGATAGAAATTTATGAAGAATAACTTACCTTGAGGATGAGTTTTGAAAGATAATCCTAACTTCATGACTTTGTTGATGATTCTTGAGCATTTATGTTCAGGAGTGAAGGAAAAAGGGTTTTGATTATGTAAACTGACGTTTTATACGTTTTGGAGATCATAAATAGACCACCAAAGGTGTTAGAATAAAAGTACCCTCAAAATAAAAGAAAAAAAAGTCATTGCTTATCCAGTGAGGATCCATGTTTGGTCTGCGACGCGGAGCTGTCACGGACCTTCAGACAGCTCTGTACCCCTAATGACCATAACTTTCTACTCTAAACTCTGATTAAGGCGAAATTAGATGCATTGGAAAGCTAATTCAAATATCTTCGATTTAATATATTATGGATCACTTAACTCATTATATTTTAGGAGATATGGTCATTTGAAGTTAACTCTTCTATAAACTCATACGAAAATTTAGTTGCTAGAAATTCTTTGGATTTGGCTTGATGTAAAAGATCCCTTATGACTCTAAATCACACCTAATATACTTTAAATATTTAGAAATTGATCCTAGCACGTATATACAACTTACAAGTCATTGGTTCACCTAACTTTTATAAAATTTTACACTAGAACTACGACTTCATATCATCTTCAATTCTATTTCCATGCTAAGAAATTGACTTTAACATCTATGCTCAATTAAGAATCCTCAATTAAAATCCTATATTATATGAAGGATGACTCAGTCTTAGCTTAAAAGAAAATTGGGGTGTTATAATATAAAATTATCTTTGTTAGGAGATGTGTTTCATTTCACTATATTTATTTTATTTTAAACAAAAATTCAGATTTAATTGAATTTCAATACAGATACTGGATACCAGGTACCACTAAATTATGAGTATATATAAGAGATATAATATTTACATAATTATTTATAGATGTGTTTTTCAATGATATAAGTTACACGCGTAATAATTTATTTATTTTTATATATTTTTTTATTAAGTAACGCGGTACACACGTACAAAAAACATGTGAACTATACTAGTGTGTGTGCGTGTGTATATATATATATATATGTGTGTGTGTATATATAAGAAATATCATAAATGAAAGATTATTTAGTCAAACCAAATTCAAAAGTAATTAGTGATGGAACTTACATAATTTGATACTCTCTTCACTTTTAGTTGTCAACTTTTTACATGATACGCTTATTAGGAAAATAATTATTATTATTATTATAGTAAGTTTATTATTTTAACCCTATTAATTGATAGGGTACACCCACTATATTTTTCAAATTTATCAACTCAATAATTATAAATTAAGAGTATAATAGTTAAAAAAAAAACTGTCCTATCTTGATTTGTTAAAATTAACAAGTAAAAGTGAAAATCAAATTAAAAATATTTTAACAAATAAAAGTCAACGAAACGAGTAATAGATATTATGTCATTTATTACTTCTTACTTGTAACTGCCTATATACTTCACTCTTCCTTGCATCTCCTCTTCACATTACTCTCTCACTATCTCTCGATATCATGCATCGTTCCCAAAGAAATTTCTTTCCCATAAGCAGTGGATCTTCCTCTACAACTGCTAATGGATCCACGGATTCTAGTAATCGCAAATTTCCACCACCACCAACCCATGATCAGGGTAACAAAAAGGGGAGAAAAGGGGGGATTGCAAAGGTGGTAGCAGAAAATGCTATAGTGATTGTGGCATTGCGAGGGTGCTTCATGTGCATCACATTGAATGAGTTGGGGCATAGAATGGGTGTTAACCCTAAGATCATAGAGATAGAGGAGGTGGGGAAAATCGTGATGTCAATGAATCTATCAAAGATCAAGGACGGTGAAGGAGGATCATGGGAGTTGTTGGCGGTATATGTTGCTGAGAAACTGTTGGGAGACGTTGATAAAGTTATGAACGATCATGTCAAGGGAGAATTTGTTCTCATGTATAGTGCAGCTGGAGCCTTTATGGCTTTGAATCTATTTTGTTTTTTCTTTCTTTGTGACTAGATGACAATTCATTACCCTACCCTAGCTATAGCAGAACTTGCTGAATATGAATAATATTTTTATGAAGGAAATAAAAACTTCTGAAACAAATGATTGAAATCTCGTGATAAATATTTACATGATTATAAATTAGTTCATTAAAAATAAAATAAAAAAAAATCTCAAATTAGATCATTTCTATAAAAGGGAAAAAAAAAGAGGATGTATGATATATATACTTGTTGATCAAATAGTTAAGTTTAACAATTTTAAGCAGTTTTAAGGTACATCTACTTCAGGTTTAGTTTAGGTTGTATTATACTATTGGCCTTTAATTTATTGTCCTTGTAAGATAAATCAAAACCCTAATTTTACTGACTCAATTGAACAACTTCTTTACGATATGAATTAATTCTTTTCCGTAAACAAAAATCAATTATAGGCATTGATCATAAAATGCGTCAACTAAGATGTGTCAATGTGAGAACTGAAAGTAGCTAACCATTAGGATTGGAGTAATAAGGGCTCATTAGGTGTTAGTTAAAGATTTTGGATTTGTCTCCTAGCAATATATAAAATTATCTTTGTTAGGAGGTATGTTTTATTTCGTTATATTTTTTTTTGAAATAAAAATTCAGATGTAATCAAATCTCAATATAAATATTGGACATCAGGCATCATTAAATTGTAAGTATAGATACTTTCCCGTTTCATTTTAATTTGTCCTTTATCATTTGAAAAATTATCCTAAAATAAGTTGTTTTAGTAATTCAAGACTATAAAATTGATAATTGGTTTTAATTATACTTTTAATATGAAAAAAATCTTTATAATAATGTCCAATCTTCAAAAAAATCTAATAAATAAGAGTGTTGTAATATATTATGCTTGTATTTATTATTTTTTTAAATAATTGACGTAAAAAAATTAGAATGATAATTAAAATCGTTGTGAAACGATAAAAAATAGGATAGATCAGAAGAGAAAAGGATAGATGATAGAATGGATGACTAATTATAACACAGAAGTAAAAATTAGAACTACGAAAAAAAAGAAAATTAACTTTTTAAAAACATTTTACCCCTTATTCTTTATTTTCTCAGAAGAAACTAAAAGACATATCATTTAAGTTTTGGATGTTCTCATGTTCATACTTATGTTCCAAAAAAGTTGACTAAAGCAATTGTGTTAGTTGCGCAAGTTAGTTTAATGATAATAAATTGTGTGACAACAAATACTTACTTCGTCTATTTCTATTTGTCTATTATAATATTTTAAAATATTTATCAATACTTATTTAATTTTAAAAATTAAAAAATATTTAACTTTTAGTATTAAATATAATTTATTTTTTATTATTTAAATAATGTATAATCAATAGGATTGATACAGTAAATTTATCCCTCTATTTATTATTTCTTACGAAGTCTAACGTTTGTGTTGGCTTATAAAGTTGCTTACTTTTCCTCTGCTGCCATGTACATGTCCATTTTTTGTTTGTTTCATACAGTGAAATTTATGTTGCACTTCTAAAAAAATATCAATATCACCTATACAGAAACATACATCTTATAAAGAAGTATTAAGTGAAATATACTCCATTTATATTGCACCTCATAAAAACAAGATAGTATAACTATTGTATATACCTAATTTAATTATGAACTTACATCTTCATAGGTTCATATAATAATCAATACAAATGATCGATCAGTCATGACTAGATAGGATCAATTAGTTGACTATCCGAATTATAACTATTGTATATACCTAATTTAATTATGAACTTACATCTTCATAGGTTCATATAATAATCAATACAAATGATCGATCAGTCATGACTAGATAGGATCAATTAGTTGACTATCCGAATTTTACATCCCACATTCAGGGGCGAAGCCACCATACTTTCAGGAGGTTTATTTAAATTCTCTTCGACAAAAAATTATACTATTTATACATAGTTAAAATAAATTTTTATGTATATATAATAGATGTTGAACCTCTTTTGACCAGTTCGTGTGTTTATTTCTTTCAATTTTAAACCTTTTTAATTAAAATTCTGATACTACCACTCCCCATGTCATAATTCCTTCACTATCCCCCTTACCTACCTACCCCCTATTTAATAAAAAGTTTAATGACCAGATATATATATGAAGGTCACCAACATTTGTCTTTTTTTATGTTTGACAAACACATATGTTGCTGGTGGTTGGAACAAAACTACAAGGCATCATCAAAAAGATGTGTTTTGGCTAGCAATTATAAGTCAACTGTTGTTAGATGTAACTTAATGGTTAGACCTGATGATCAATTATTCTGGTTTGGCAAACCCAAACTTCTCCATCTCATGCACTTCATCCTCTTTCAGGTAAATAAATAAAAACAAAACACTTCTTTTAAATTAATTTTGTCAAAATTTAATTAGTATTATGTCTGACGACATTGTAAACCTCAAATAAGTTTGGATTAATGAAAGAGTTTAAAACTCCAAAAAAAAAAATATACCTTCCCTCAATATGTTATTACTTTATTTTGCATAGTGAAATCGTTAAACACTCTCTTTTACTGCACTAATCTTACTACACATTATTATATTTATCCACTCTTCTCATTATTACACACAACGATATTTATCCACACTTCTTTGTCTCAATTCTCTCATTTTACAAAGGAAGAAACACCACTATTTATAGTTGAGGAATTCTTTCTTGTCTCGAATATAAACAAAGTGGATAAATCTCCTTTATTTATTTTAATTTCTATTTAAAGGATGACTCGATCTTAGCTTGAAAAAAAATTAAGGTGTTACATTACATCTCCTTTATTTATTTTCTATTACTGCAATTGCATAGATATATACACACTATATTATTTAATAAAACTAAAAATTGATATTCAACTCTATAGCCCTGTCCAAAGGAACTAAAAATTGATATTCGTATAAATTATAGTGTTCAAGTAAATGACTAAAGTTATTGAAATCACTATATTTGTTCTCTGCTAAAAGTCTCAAATAAAAGAAAATAATATAGTAAGTAAATATTTTATTGTTTGAATTATATTATAATAGAAAATATGAACATATTAATTATAATTCATGTCAATTCATGTCAAGGTAAATAGGAGATGGACATGAATTTAAAGCTTATTAACAAACTAAGATATTATTTTTCTTAAACACTAGAAGAACACAGAATTATCAACATGGGTTGTAATGTAGTGGTGGGATTGCTCCATTCTTAATCAGAAGTCTCGCGTTCAAGCCTTGAGTATGGAGAAAATCTTGTTTGGAGCTTTGGCTCTAAATAAGTCTTACAGTGTGCTATTCAAATTTAGTTGGACTCCAATGCAAACTCCGAACACCAAATGAGAAAAAAGGACATATATAAAATCAGAAGTACACTAATTTAATTTGTTTACTATTATTATCAAATATAATGAAGTTGATTGTCAAATTAAATTGAGTTGATTTGTATCTTGCGATAGGATTTAAAAAAAATGACATATTTATAAATTTGACAATATGAGATATAATGTTTACGTAATTATTTGTAGATGTGTGTTCAGTGATATAACTTACACACATGTAATAATTTATGTATTTTTACACTTTTTATTAAGTGACGTTGTACGCACATGCACTTTTAGTTATTACATAATTTGATATTCTCTCTGTTTACTTTTAGTTGTTAAATTTTGATTTCACACACTTATTAAGAAAATAATTATTGTTATAGTAAATTTATTATTTTACCCTTATATATATATAAGGAAATATCATAACTGAAAGATGATTTAGTCAAACTAAATTCAAAAGTAATTAGTGATGGGGATTACATAATTTGATACTCTGTTCACTTTTAGTTGTTAAATTTTGACTTGACACGCTTATTAAGAAAAATAATTATTATTATTATAGTAAGTTTACGATTTTGCCCTTATTAATTGATAGGGTCTAGGCACTATATTTTTCAAAGTTATCAACTCAATAATAATAAATTTAGGGTATTATAGTAAAAAAAATTTGTCCTACCCGAATTTGTCAAAAATAAAAATCAAATTAAAATTTTTTTTATAAGCCAAAGTCAACGGAGGGAGTAACAGATATGATGTCATTTATTCCTTCTTACTTTTGACTGCCTATATACTTAGCGTTCCTTGCATCTTCTCTTTACATTACTCTCTCACCACCTCTAGCTCGATATCATGCATCGGTCCCAAATAAATCCCTTTCCCACAAGCAGCAGATCTCCCTCTTCACCTGCTAATGGATCCGTGGGATCCACTAATCGCAAATCACCATCACCACCACCATCACCTTGTGATCAGGTCAAAAGAAAGGGGAGAAAAAGGGGGATTGCAAAGGTGGTGGCAGAAAATGCTATAATAATTGTGGCCTTGCGAGGGTGCTTTATGTGCATCTCGGTGAATGAGTTGGTACGTAAACTGGGTGTTAACCCTAAAATCATAGAAATAGAGGAGGCGGAGAAAACCTCGATGTTAATGAAGCTATCAAAGATCGAGGGCGGTGAAGGAGGACCGTGGGAATTGCCGGCGGTGTATGTTGGTGGGAAGCTGTTGGGAGGCATTGATAAAGTTATGGAGGCTCATATCAAGGGAGAATTTGTTCCCATGCTTAGGGCAGCTGGAGCCCTATGGCTTTGAATCTCTTTTGCTTTTTCTTTTTTTGGTGAATAAATAACAGTTCAAATATACCTAGCTATAGTTGAACTTGTTGGCTATGAATAATATTTTTATGAAGGAAATAAAACTTTTGAAATAATGGTTGAAATCGAGCGATAAATATTTAAGTAATTATAAATTATTTCATTAAAAATAAAATTAAAAGAATCTCAAGTTAGATTATTTTTACAAAAGTAAAAAAAAAAAGAATGTATGATATATGCACTTTTTGATCAAATAGTTATGTTTAACAATCTTAAGTAGTTTTAAAGTACATCTGCTACTGAGTTTAGTCGTTAAAATGTCTCAAGTAAGACGTGTCAATGTGAGAACCGAAAGTAGCTAACTGTTAGCATTGGAGTAATCATTTTATGTCTATTTTACCTTTTGTTATTAAATATTATTTATTTTTTTATTATTTACATGACTTATAATTAATTGGACTAACAAGTAAGTTTACATATGACGATCTACATTGCTCATTCATGAAAAATTTTATTTTATTCATTCGTTCATTTATAATCATTTTTTCAAAAATTGGTGTAAACAATAGTACTCTTCTTTTCTAGATTATGTCTTATAAAATTCAATAAACCAGCACGTGTCGAGAAATTAGTTTTGACTTAAAACACCTAAAATAAATCAATCCAAATAGGTTGTAGGATGGCTTCTACATTTAATGCCTTTTTATTTGCAAAATGTAAAATAAGTGTTGCCTTAGCAAAAATTATGACTAAAAAAAATTAATAAATACATGTGCATTATTTATTAAATCATTCCAATTTAATAGATGTCTCTTGAAAATTGAACATTATTAAGAAAATAAAGTATAAGAGTATAGTCAAAAAATATATATATGGTACTATTTTTGTATTTATATAGTACTTATATATGTTAATTTCGTATTTACATACTATCACGTGCATGCTTTTATTCGTTATTAGTCGTTCTTTCTGTTTCCTTTCTCTTCCTTTCCTTTTTCCATATCTATTTTATTGTGCTTATAGGTTTTTGTGATGAGGATTCCCAAGAAATAACTTCTCTACCTCTATGAGATAGTAAGGTCTGGGTACATTTTACCCTCCCAAATTTTACTTGTGAAATTTCACTGAATATATTGTTATTGTTATACTATTCTTTATATTTAATTTTTAAAATAACGCTTATCTTGAAAAATTTTCTACTATACTAAGAAAGTGTTAGGTTCGACATGAAAGCTTAATGCTAATAAACCTTATTCAATAAATGCAAACTTCCTTCTACATTGTTCTCTCTTACACTTTGCTAAGTAATGATAGCTATACACCAACGTCGTACCTAAAATTAAAAAGGCCAAACTGGACTAATAGTTAACCTCTTTCTATCACCTACCTCTTCTACCTTATGCCCTAGTATTCTGCCATTAATTGTTTCTTTACCATTTGTTTTCCTGCTCAACACTATCATTTATTCTGTATTTACATTCATCCTGCACTCTCTTCTTGATTACTGGTGGTCTTGTCACCCTCTGATGTCATAATGCTTCATTTCTCACTTGCCATATGTCATATATTGTTGCTGCCAGCATTGACCATTAGAAAGCTCTACTCATTTTCCCTTTTGCACTTCTTGCATCTCCTCTTCACTCTGCTCTCTCCATCATCACCTTTACTATTTTTCGAAGAAATTTCTTTCCCACTAGTAGCAGCGGCTGAGAAAAAAGGAGATTGCAAAGGTGGTGGCGAAAAATATTGCAGTAATAAGTGTTGCATTGTGGGGGTGCTTAGTATATGTCTTGGTGAATGCTTTGGTGTAAAAATTAGGTGTTAGTCAAAAACTATAGAGGTTGAAGAGGCAGAGAAAGCCCCGAAATTAGTAGAAATATTGAGGGCGACGAAGCATTTCTGAAAAAGTCAAGGATGTATGATACAAACAAACAACAAACAACATTATCCTAATGCCTCAAAGGTTTTCTCTCATTGCGGGGTAAGAAGAGGTCGAATGTATGCTGACCTCTATGTTTAAAAATATAGCGCGATTGTTTCTGGATGACTCATGATGAGCGTCGAAGTTGCATTGACTAACTGCTACTTCACAATAGAAAGAAGCGCAGACAATTTAAAGAGTCATTTTATTTTATTCCATCATACCTCAAGCCAAGGATGAATGATACATTTTTCGAAAAAATTTAAAAGAAATGAAACTTTTGAAATAATGATCGAAAATGACGGATAAATATTTGATACATGTAGTAAAGTTTGAAAATTGTTGAATCTGAAATATATTATGTATCTCCTACATATTAATTAATTTGATACACACTGCCTCAACTCTAGAATATTAGAATTTATGTATCAAATTTATTTATTAGATAGTGCATAAACACATAATATTCTAATTTGAATTAATCTAAAAAAAATAATTAAAAATTGCATATACATAATAACAATTGATACATGATGGATCATATTATTTGTAATAATTATGTATTAAATAAATAATTAAAAGTTAAAAGTATGAAATAATATAGATTTAAATATAAAAATAGACCAGAACTCATCCTATAGTCCAGGTGGTGATTCAAATTATTTACTAAAACAAAGATAGATTTGAAAAAATAAATAAATAAGTGCTTACTTGATCTCTCAAAAGCAACACTATTGGGTACTAGAATTTTTTTAATTTAGCGAAAACGTAGTTTAGAATGAAAACGTTCTATTTTTCTTTAGCTGAGGTCAATTTGATCAATGAACAACCAAAGATTTTCAATTTTTTATAAAAGACTGATTTTTTAATCTTCGTGTTTTTTGGGCCTGTTGGCTTGGAGTGATTAAAAAATCTTAATAAAATCAAACCATAAAAATTAATTTAAAATCGAACCATAAGAGCTAAATTAATTACCATAAGAACTATAAGAAAAACTTTGTAATATTTCAAAATTATCCTTGAAGTAAATAAATTTTTAAATAAAAGTATGGATTTTTTGGGAAAATATTGATAGTGTTATTAAGTATTTTTCAAATAAGAAAATATGTCAATATTTCAAAATTATCTCCTGAAGTAAATAAATTATAAAATAAAAGTATGGACTTTTTGAGAAAATATTAATAGTGTTAGTAAGTATTTTTCAAATAAGAAAATAAGTCAATATTTCAAATTTATCTTTGAAGTAAATAAATTGTTGAATAAAATTATGGACTTTTTGAGAAAATATTAATAGTATTATTAAGTATTTTCCAAATAAGAAAATAAGTCATTCTTTTTTAGAATAGTTAAAATAAAATAATTCATATAAATTAAAACAAGGGCAATATATTTATATATAATTAAGGACATCAAATTACTTAATTCTAAAAACTGATAAATTATCTTAAATGTTCTTTATTTATTTTCTAGTTGCAATTGTGAAAATGTATAATAAAAGAAATATCATAAAACAAAGATAAGATGGTGAAACTAAATTCAAAAGTAATTTATGATGACATCATTTATATATATATATATATATGACACCATTTATTACTTTTTACTTGTAATTGCCTATATATTTCACTCTTCCTTCATCTCCTCTTCACACTACTCTCTCCACCACCTTTTGATATCAGGAGTCGAACTATTTTTCAAAAGAATTTCTTTCCCACAAACATTAGCGGATCCTACGTTGCACCTGCTGTGAATCCAGAGAATTCACTAATCATAAATCACCACCACCTCTTCATGATCAAAGCAACAAAAAGGTGAGAAAAAGAGGGATTCCAAAGGTGGTGACAGAAAATGTTGTAGTAATTGTAGCATTGCAAGAGTGCTTTATGTGTTTCTCGGTGTATTATTTATTGGAAAAACTGGATGTTTACCCTAAATTCATAGAGATAGAAAAGGCAAAGAAAATCGCCTTTTTGTCTTGAATCTCTTTTTTTCTCTCTTACTTTTTCATTTTCGTGGCAAATGACAGTTAAAATGTATCCTGTAGGGCATGAAAATTTTTATGAAAGAAATAAAACTTTGAAATAGTTATTGAAATCGAGCAATAAATATTTATGTGACTATAAATTATTTAATTAAAAAATAAAAAGTCTCAAGTTAAATCATTTCTTGGGAAAAAAGGTTGAATTGTACTATCTCCTTTAATTTATTCTCATTTTTTCGAATCAAAGCCCTAATTTTACTGACTTCATTCGACAACTACTTTAAAATGTTGAAGTTATGAATTCCAATATTAACATTAAAATGATAATGCAGTATATCTTTGTATTTAACCTAAATTCATCCAAAGAATTGATATATATGCAGTTTTTGGATTAATAAAGTTTCTTTATTCGTATATACATGTACTGCAATTTTTATTTATGTTGCTCATTTTTGCATTCAGTATTTAAGGGTCAATATTTCAGGTAAGCAACAAAAATTATTCAAGAATATTTTTGAATCATCAATATTAAAAGTCTTCTTTAAAAATCAAGTTTGATAGTTCCATGTATATTAAAATTAATTTGAAACAATTCTACTATATAAACTACAACCAACTATACGTACTGATCAATGAAATAATAAGTATTTATTTACGTTCTTTGGTTTGTATCCTAGCTAAGTACTGAGTCAGCTTTATTAAGAAGCATTTTACTTCACTATTTTTTTTATATAAATTTAAATTTAATTAATTTTAATATAAACATCAGACATCAGGTAAAAACTAAAAAAAATGTGAAAAATAATTTGTATTAATTCAATAGCTGATTGTCAATTATGAAGCACCAATGACACTTCAGATGATTTTATTTAATAATTATCCAAATTAACTATATTAAAATTATTGTGAGTGTATGTACTCCGTCCCATTTTAACTATTTCTTTGTCATAAAAAACAATGTTCCAAACAAATTAATTTTAGAAAATTGGTCACGATAATTAAATATTTCTTAACTAAATATTCACATAAGTAAAAATTAAAACTACCAAGGAAAATTAATTTTTGTAAGATATTTTATTTCTTAATCTTTATTTTGTCAGGATAAACTTACATATTCGTAAGTCTTGGACTGTTCATACTCATGGTCAAAAGAATTTAACTAAAACAACTGTGTTTAATTAGTGCGTAGGTTAGTCTAATAGTCATAAATTGGGTGACACCAAATAATTATAGTTCTGTAATGCATGAATATTACTACTAAAGTTGATTAGGAATCTATTTGAATTGATTTATAGTTTAAATATTAGTAAATTGATATTTTGACTTATTTTTATTTCTTTTTTGAGGATTATTTTGACCACCAAAAGTTTAAAAACATCTTTTCGTCTTACTTAACCACTATAAAATAGTTTAAATATTTTATCTTGACTTAAAAACATCTAAAATAAATCAATCTAAATAGTAATATTACTTTTGTCCCAAAATAAATATTATCTTAGCAATAATTATGTTTATTAATACATTAATAATACAATATAATGTATTATCTACTAAATTATTCTTATTTAATAAATGGTTGTTGAAAATTGAATATTATTAAAATAGTCTAAAAATATAATTGAAAAATATACTAACTTTTATCTTGAATTTCTAAAATAACACTAAATTTAAAATAATTATTTTTTATTTTATAAGAAGAAGTCTTTTTAAAATATTTATTAATTTATTCTATATATTTGAAATTATTTTCAAAAACTAACCTGAGTATCCAACAAAAAAATCATTAAACAGAGAATAGGAGAAAGAGTTCTCAGGCCCATCAACAAAAAAGGGCCCAATATGACTTTCTAGGAGTTCAATGGGTCTAAACGTTGGACTATCAACTCGTGAATACAATGCTCATAGTTAACAATAGAACATATATGATTTTAAATCGCAAAAATTACTTAAATACATATTTTATTTATCATAATTTTTAAAAAACATTATTATTTTAAAAAATTTTAAAATTTTTTTCGGATATATATTCGGATGTCCTATGTCCTCTCTAATACATCTCTATCCCCTCCTCTCATACTTTTCTTTCCTATGTATCTGGGTATCATATACCCTCACTAATACACTGCATTCACTAATTAAACCTAACTGCTCATCATGCCATTGTTGGTCTAGGACAACGTTGAATTAATTGAGGTAGGATCATGGGAAATCGAGGATATTTGGATAAGATTTTTTTAAGTGATTTAGAAGTCAAAAGTAAATAGTTATTTACTTTTATTTTTTTACCTTTTTTTTGTTACTTTTTAAACTTAAAGTTTAAGTATTTTGTGCTTTTGTCAAATACTTCTAAAAATTAAAAGTACTTGAAAGCTAAAAGCACAAAAAATAAGTCTATTCAAACACCCTTTTAGAATTATATACTAAGGAAAAGGTGAAATGAATACTCTCTTCATTTCATATTAGTTGTTGCATTTTCTTTTGAGTGTATCTTAAAAATCATAAATAAAAAATAATTTTTTACTATTTTACACTTGTATCTTTCTAATAAATTACACTTTATTTAAGAACAAAACTAAACTGATCTTATTTCAAGAACATTTAATATCAAGGATAAAATGACACAAAATAATTAATTTCATCTTGATTTTATTAAATAATAAACAAATTGAGACAAGTATTTTAAGTAATCTTGACAACTAATTATGTGGGATAAAGAAGTGTTCTAATAACAACATTTATAATGAATAAGATAATATTTATTTTGTAATTATTTCTCTAAATGAATAGACAATTTTGAAATGGATAGCCAAACATTTCTGAATGGAACTCTTTTAATAAATATGAAGCCTGTGCAGGAATAGAATCATCAACATTCAAGACAATATGAAACTCTTTTAGCCAAATTATTTGTTTGTCCAATTCAAATATTTTTTGTATGTACAAGGAAAAAGGGTAATAAATTAAATATGAAAAAAACCCTTAAAATATTACATAATTAATAATAATAAGAAGAAGAACCTTACTATGGTAGCTAAAAGACACAACACAACTACACATCACACAAATTAAATGTCCCTCACAATTTTTGGACTTAATTAATTAGTTACCATATACATATGTAGCTTAATGATAATGATGGTCAAGACAAAGATGATGCAAAGAAATTATGTCCATCATGTGTCCCATAGTGTCCTTCATCACCAATTAAACAAGCATAAAGCTCCTTATCAAGATGATTATGTTTGGATTGATCATGAAGTTGCAAACATGAAGTACTCCCAACTTCATCGCAAGAACTTGAAATTGATGAATAATTAGTTGTTGTGTTGAACCCCAACAACATTTCTTGTGTTTTGTTTAGCTCCTTTCTAAGCCTCTCAACCTCCAATTTCAACTTCTCATTATCCTCAAGGGCAATATTTAGTCTTTGTTGCAAGGACTTGTAGTCAACCTCAAGACTCTGGCTTTTCCATCGCGCTCGCTTGTTTTGATACCATATTGCAACTTGCCTAGGTGGCAACCCCAATTCATGAGCAAGTTGGGATTTTCTATCTGAATCGAGTTTGTTATTAGAGTTGAAGCTGATCTCCAAGAGCCTCACTTGATCTTGGTTGAGCCTTTTCTTGTGGCATTTTAGATGATTCTTTCGAGTTTGGGAATTCAAGAAATCCATTGTGATTTATTTATATAATCTAGTAGATAGTTTATGAAAATTTTAAGAATTTGGGGGTTATCATGTATAAGGAGAGAAATTATTAGGAATTTGGCTCCCATATATACTTCATTTTCATAACGGAGGTAGCTAGAAGAAAGTCGGGCAATATATCATTTTCATGATACACGAGGGCATCACGTGGGTGTGCCCTACTTTTGATAGTATATTGACATAGTATCATACTTATGATTTTAGATCTCTAATTAATTTTGTTTGGTTTAGTGTCAACTCTTATGAAATTTTCTAGCTCTAGAGTCATTGGGTGTAAAGCGTAGGGCGATAGGGTGCATCATAGATATGATAAGAAGAATTTCTCAATCGATAGATCTTAATTATTGAATACATCCACCTAGTGGTAATTTACATAAATGTCAGAATCTCAAATAAGTTGGGATCGAGTATATAAATTCTCACAAATTATATTATAATTGATTGTCAAGCAAATAATTGTGATTTCTCAGGATTACTTATATCATTGAGATCTAGAATATTCTATATATAAAATATTGAAAAACTTAAAGAATTCACTCAAGACTTTTCTACTAAATCATTAGACATGCATATGAATTCATAAGAATGAAGAGAATACTAACCTTGTTCTATAAAATTATTTGCGTAATGTTCTTTTTCTGAGATGGAGAGAAAGAGAAGTACATATCTTCTGATTTAGGATCATGTCTATTTAAATATTCTGCATGCAATACTCTTTCACGAAAGATATGTCTTTTCATGAAAGGTACCTTTTCTCATAAGTTTTCATCATAATTATAAAAAAAAGGTTAACAAATATTTATATTTTATGCCCAAATAAATTACTAACATAAAAATCTTAAATTTGAGATATATAGGTGGTTCTAAATTAATGGAACCAAATCAACGTATATAGTATAGTCTATACATCTTTGATCACTGCCACAAGCACTAGAATCATAGATAATTTTGGGAAGTATACCTTTGCTGACCAATTTCAATGATTTCAAAATTTTAAAAAGTACAAAAGAGAAGCATACAACTTTCTAGGCACTAGCAACTTGGTATTTATTGGACTTTTCATACATAGTATGTATTATCAATTAGAAGTTAGAATCTAGTAATAATTACTAATTGAAAAATACTTGACACTAGAGGAGCCAAATTGGGACTAAGTGTAGGATTTTCATAATATAAGGGGATGTTAGATGTTGTATTTAAAAATATAAAGTGACTGAGTTATTATAATTGTTTAGTATAAGTTAATTATCCTTTTATTCTGATCAAATCATGTTTTGATGACTTTGATCCTCCTTTTGATAAGCTATAATGACATTTTAACTAGACATTTAATCTAATCCAGACCCACAAACCATCTCCATCCCCGGCCCGCACAAAACATGAAAGAGAAAAAGATAAGAGAATAATAAAGCGTAAAGACTTTACTTTGAGTTATTTTATTTTGAAGATTATCATGTCAGTTTTAATGTAAAAAATTCATTGTTTGACTTAATAGTAGAAAATACAATAAAACATAACTTATTTGAATTTTATATAATTCTAGCTAGGTTAGCAATATGTTTTGTTTTCTTTTAGAATTTAATCTTTCAAATGTACATGAGAAGTTGCAAAAACAAAATGTTAGAAAAACTATTGAAAATCGCAAAAGGCTATGTACTTTTAAAAAATAGGCTCTCTACTTGTGAGATATCACTGAGTATACTGTACTGTTATAGAATCTTTGGGGTAGGGCAAATTGCTATTTCTATAATTTTGAATTTTGATTGATATAATGTTCGAAAGAATATGTCGTTAGGAAGAGGGCAATATTAGCCCCACTTCACAATTGCTAGTTAATGCCATCTTTATACTTAATTTTCACCTGTATTAGTGGGGTATTAAATATTTTGTCTTTTTTTTATAATGCTCTGTTACTTTAACATCTTGTATCACCTCAAAGATAACACTATAAAATAGCAAATTTACTAGATCATATAAATTTTTGTGTGTGTAAATGTATATAATTAAATTAAATCCTTCTTTATAAAGGTCATTTTAAAAAATTTTGAATGCAACAATTGGCTTTTTCTGGAAAGTGCATGAACGTTGAAATCCTATTCATTTATTCATTCCCCTTGTCACAACTTTGATCCATTTGAATTCAAAGTACTAGTACTTAGTAGGGACTTAAGAAGAAAGTAGACCATAAAGGAAGAGGACCCATTAAATGTTTCAAGTCATCAATGTGAATTTGGAAACAAGGGTGTATTTGGTACGGACAAAAATATACTCTTTTTTTTTTTTTGAAAAAAAAATCTTTTACTTTTACTTTTACTTTGTGTTTGGTTGGTAGGATTAAGATGAGTGTCTGATCTTGGGTATAGTAGGATAGCAGGAATACTCGTATTTATATTATGCTTGTGTTAATGTTATCGTATTTACATATTGCTATGTTTTTTAATTATTAGTCGTCTTTTCTATTCTCTTTCTTTCCTTGTTGTCATATCTAGTTTATTTTGCTTATGGATTTTTTAGACGAGAATTTCTAGGAAACAGTCTCTCTATTTCTATGAGGTAGTCGTAAGGTCTACGTACATTCTGTTTTCCCCAGATCTCATATGTGAAATTTCACTAGGCATATTATTGTTCGATAATAAAATAAAAATTATGAAGGATTGGGGTGAGCTAGGTGGGCCTGAAATGGTAAAAGATGACAATCAACATAAAAAGCACCAATCTTTTTTTGTAATTTATTTTTAATCTTTAAAGAACCAACATTTCTAGATTTTTTATTTTAAAATTTAGATAAATCAAAACTTGAGAAACTGATACTACCTTGCTTTCATAAGCCACTATATTTACACCTATTTGTCACATTAACACAAATTAACATATCATGTCACACTTTATTCTGTGATTCCAATTTTTCTATTGCAAAAGTATATTTTTGAGAGCATTTGGAATTGAAGGACACAAGTTTTATGCTTCAAACTACATATACTTTAACCATCATAGCAAACTGATTTTCCAACACTGCCCTTTTCTTTTTCTTCAAATAGTAAGTTTTATGTATAAACTGTGTAAAAAAAAATAGGTACGCAATTATATTACTAATCAGATTATTAGTTGCTGTCACATGATTACGAGATTACAAGTTTAAGTGTTGAAAATAATATATGATCCGAAATATAAAGTAAGATTATATATAATAGACACTTGTGATCGGGTCTTATGCATAGCAAAAACTCTAATACACCGGACTGTCCTTTTTTTAAAACTTTTATTAATTAAGTTGATAAAAATAATATCGAATTTTATTTGAAGGTATCCACCACAACCTGTTCGTTTACTATTTATGGAAACGACCTCTCTCTACCCTCACATAGGTATGTAAGATATTTATACATTCTATTTTTAAGACCTTCTAAAATTATACTGAATATATATGTTGTTACTGTAGCCAATTTATTTAGTGTAAGGGGATTTTTAAAGACAATAATCTACCTATCATGACAAAAGCTCACAGAGGAAAAAGATTATAATAATCCTAGTCGTTTTAGCTTAATTTAGAAGTGATTAAGAATCATTTAATTAGCATCCTATTGATATCAACATCCTAAATAAAAGCAGCTAGCACCAGCTATTTTTAATTGGATCCAAGTTATAATAAATACGGCAAGGGTTTAAAGATAGTTATAACATGTAAACATATTTTTCGTTCCCATACGTGTGCCTCATCAAACCATTTGATCAAGCTCATTAATTAACTTTTTAGTTGTGATGATCTATAGGTATTTTTTTATAAATAGAGATCAACCTTCCGAAAAAAATATAAATTTTGAATCTAACTCAAAATCAAAAATGAATTTTATTATTGAGGGCTCTTAAAAAGAAATGAGTTAATATTGTCTATGTTTTATTCTTAAAATCACTAACATATTTAATTAGTTTTTATTTTTAATTAATTTTTTTTTAAATAAAAAATATATCCATTTAAATCATTTGATGATCCGTTCCACTTGACCTACACCCTGCTAAATATATAATATGGGCCCAATCATTTGATTTTCTGAACTAAATAGTTTTTCGATATAACATGATTAGGAAACAAATTAAAACTCTACATAAATGTTATGATACCAAAGAAAACTTTGAAGAACATGAACAATCAAATTCCTTTTTATGCCATATTAGTAAGTCTCACGTCACTGCTAGTGCCCTCGCTTTCATTTATCATTACTTGCTGATCCATTTGGAAATCATCTGCACGTAAAATATCATGCAAGATGATTGTCCCGGTGATGCAGAAGTAATTGGGTTCATCTTATATTTTTTATGAGAAATCAAATAATTATTTGATTATTTATTTTTTTATGAAAAGTTATTTTATTAAAAAAAATCTAATAATTGGATTCGTATTATATTTTTAGCCGATGGAATTATTACAAGATTTAAATGGATATATTTTAAAATTTTAAATTATTGATTAGAAACAAAAATTAATTAAATAGGTTACATGACTTTGAGAGCAAAACATTGATAGTTGATAGTCTTTTATGTTAAAAATCAAAACTAAGTGACTTCCTAAGAAAATAACTCATAATTGAGTGGCTTTGGAATTTAAAACAAAAAATTAAGTAACTTTATGTGAAAAGAGTCCATAATTAGTGACCATCAGTTACATTGACTCCAAACATATCAAAATTTGATCGACATACAAAATTGATAAAAATCTCATAAAAACACTAAGCAAAACTAAGTTCATGTCTCTTTAAAACAAACTATTTACATACATATACTTTTTTACTTTTATGCCCCCTGTTATTAAAATTCGTGTGCTGACATCAACACTCACCTTGTATGATATACCAATAGGGTATACATATACCGATAGGGTATTACAGAGGATTAACCTCAGTTCTATATGATACTTATTTGGTATCGATATACCGATAGAAGATCACGAAAAAATATATTTTATACTAATTTAGAATTTAATAAATAAGTTTGCAACTTTAGTAATTTTCTCTTAATTATTTTATTTATTAAAAAATAGTTCAAAATTATATGATACCGATAGGGTATCAATATACCGAAGAAGTATCACAAGAATAAATAATTTTGTAGCTCTAATAATTTTTTAGTCCTACACGATACCGGTATGGTATAAATATACCGATGGAGTATCACAATGGATATTTTCTACTAATTTAGAGTAAAATTATTTTTTTATTTATTTCTTATTTATTTATTATAAAAAACACAATATTATATGATACCATTGGGTATCAATATACCATCATAGTATCACAGAAGATTAAGCTAATTCTATATGATACCGGTATGATATACATAGCCCATCAGAGTATCGCAGAATATTATTTCATAGTATTCATGCTGACATCAGCACAACGTCAGAATAAAATAAAAGAGGAAAGTGGGGTAAGAAGGTACATAGTTTGGATCATGAGTCCATTAAGAATAAATAATTTCAAATTAAGTCTATTTAATGTACTTTTTCCAAAATATTATTGTAATATGATAATTTCTACCAAAACTAATCCGACTTAACTAACCCACTGGTCCAATATTACAGCAGAGGCCCAAACCAGATGGTTAGCCTAATACAAGTTTAACTCAACCTCAAAAAATTTAGAAATTTTTTTAAACGTGTTACTATCATTCATTATTTAGATAAACTAAAGAGAAATTTTCGCATATAGTCACTCAAAAATATTTTAATATGTTTTGTAGCTTTAATTTGAGTAATTACATTTCTTAACTATGGTTATGACAGCATTTGTATAATTCGTACAACATTTGTATATGTTTGTATAATTCGCTATAAAATTCACAATTTTTGTATAACGTTTATATATTTTATTATCAATTGGTGCACAATTTTTGCATAATTCGCTATACAATTCATAATGTATGTATGTTTTGCTACACGATTTGATTTGCGCATAGCTTTTGTATAATCGTGCATAACGTTTGCATAAATCTCGTGAATTATTCTAAACACAAATTGTAATTATAATTAGATATTTATCGTGAGCCATAATTAATTCAAATTATAACTATATTAACTAATTAACTAGTATATATTTACTTATTTGGATAATTTTTCCTAAATTATACACTTAAAATATATATCCTCTTTAATTGTATACATTAATTTCCATAAGCCTTAAAACATCAAACTTTTTCCGCTTATGCTTGTGTGTATGATTAAAAAAAGAGACATAATTAATTAATTTATGCAATGGACATGTGAAAACATAAACATAATTTTTTTCTAAATATTAAATTGTCACAATTCAAATCGAGATCATTATTAAGGAACTACTTAAATTTCAACCCCAGAAATAAAGTACACTAAAAGAATGCAAAACGAATAGATAAATAATCTCCACATAAAAATCATATTCAAAACTTGATGTTACGAATATAAAGAGCATCTAATAACGAAACTAGTGGAATAAGTGTCCCTCTATTTTCAATATAACTAAAGACCAAATAACTAAGATAGAATCCAATGAAAACTTGAAGCCCTGAGTCTCACCACTAGATTTGGTATGACCCAAGTGCACGAGCAAATGAACTACCACGAGGATAATCCTGACGAGAATCTGCGAGAAAAAAAAGAAGTAGGGGTAAGTACACATAATATGTACCCAGTAAGTTTAAACGACTGAAAGTCAGAGATTGAATAAACTATGAAATAACCTAGGAACGTTTTCACCTGCAATAGAAAAACCAGCCTGACATCGGTGCAGCCAATTCGTATAGAACAGTGCGAATAAAGTAAATATATAATCTCACATAAGTCAATCCAAAACAACCGCAAGTAGTATAATAAGATGGTATGCAGTATCATGCAATGCAAGGTAGTATCAAGACTATCGCACAACCTATCGTATATACTCCCATCGAGCTAAGGCTCCATAGACTAAGGGGACCCATGGGGACCTCGCAGGCCATACACCTCAATAGCAATATATCAACTATCTTGCCACCTAAGTGCCCGTGGGCAAGGACTCATGATAATAATCTCAATGTATCAACTATCTTGCCCCCCAAGTGCTCGTGGTCAAGGACTCATGATACGAACCACCATTCCCAACTTCTCAAAATGTCATGACATATAGTATGAGGATGCATGTAATCAAAACACAATTATGGAAGCAATATTCTTCTCAATAAGCACAATAGATATCAAAGTTCTCAATTTAAGATTCACATGCTCTCGAAACAACACATAGACAATCAAGGCCCTCACACTAGCATCACAATAAGCATTATCAACCCAATACATGATACCATCTCATCCCATAGATTACAATATAAGGATATTCAATAACTGAATCCCAATCTCAAAGAAGGATAGTCGAACCTACCTCAACGCAGTAACCGCACTTGAACACTTCTACCGAATAGACGAATCTTGAATTTAACTCCTGAAATGACAATTCTCTATCAAGAATGAAATATACATATCACAAGGATTTTAATGACACTCATATTACTATGTGTCTAGTCCAATCTCAAAACTCAACTAAATCTATGATTAAACTCCTAAATTTCAAGCTTTAAATTAAATCTCAATTTTTTCCAACGTCATAAATCTAAATATATTCATATAATAAAATCTATATACGCGCACGCGCGCACATATATATATATATGTATCAAGAAACGTACCCTACAGTAGTGAATTTGACTAATAACGGACCATAAGCACTGGGCGAAAGTGCTAAATTTCTCTTTGAATCCAAAAGCACTTGCAAAAGTGCATAATGAATAACACTGCCGTGAGCAGCATCTCAATTTGAGGCTCTAAATAATTTTAATTCTTACACACTAATTATACTTTATGCAATAAATTATCCAACTTATAGTTATAATATCAGGAAGTTGAAAGTCGGACTAGTTCTTTATCTGGATAATTTGAACACTTTTGATGCTTCTCCAGCTATCGGAGAGGGTTTGCCCTCCTCCTTCTTTTATTTTCTAATTTAATTATGTAATCCACTACTTATTTTATATATGTATATTAGTCCAAGTAGCATAAGATATTTAAACAACTTCACTCTTTAGTCCACAAGTTAATGTAATTGTCTAAATTTATCCATAAATTAAACAATTACAATATCAAATAATTAAAAATATCCATTTAAAATTCACAAAAAAATATTTTATAAAAATAAAAAAATTAATTTTTAAAGTAATCTAACGAATCATTACATAAATCAAAACATTAAAACCTTTTATCATTCAGATGATCAATCATAACATAGTATAATTCAAATATACAATAATTTACTTGTAATTTAAGATATTTTAAGATAGTAATTAATCAATGGTGCATTCAGGAACCATAAAAAGTTGAAAGGGAGGATATTGTACAGTAGTCCCTTAAATTCCAAATCCAGCTTTTTGGGAATTGGGAAAAAGAACGAAAAGACTGTTTTACCATTCCTATTAAAATACACAAGTACATTTCTGTTATTCAGTTGCTAAGGGCAAATATGTAAATTAATATTCTGCCCAATCGCCACACGCTGGAACACCCTATAAAGCCTTGTCTTTCCGTTTTTTCCCTCTTTTCCATTTATTATAAAAAAAAAGTTCTCCACATAAATTCGAAATCCTCTCTCTTGGTTTCGCGTAAAGTAACACCGCCAGTGTGAGAATATGTTGAGGTTTTGGGGCAGAGGTTCCACCGGAGACTCGCCGCAGCAAGATTCTCCGTCTCCATCTCCATCTCCATCGCCTCCAAAGCGCTTCTCTGTCAATGTTGCCACGGGACCGGCGAGGCCGATACGTTTCGTGTATTGCGATGAGAAAGGTAAGTTCCAGATCGATCCCGAAGCCCTAGCGGTACTTCAGCTAGTCAAGGAGCCAGTTGGTGTTGTCTCCGTCTGCGGTCGTGCTCGTCAAGGCAAGAGCTATATATTAAACCAGGTAAGTAGAATTTAAAATTTAAGTAAAACAAGCTTTCTTATTTTATTCTTAGGTTATTTATACTATTTATGGTGTGCAAATTTTTGTTTATTAGGGTTAATGCTTGCAGGTGTTGTAGTTTTTAATTTGAAGCGCGACCGTGACCTAGTAATAGCTACATAGTTGTTTGGATAAACTAATTTCATAAAGCACAATGCTTTGAAATAAGAAAAGAGTAGGAAGTAAATACAGAGGAACTAAAGCAGCAAGAAAAATAGGTTAGTTGAATTAGGATTAGAACTTTCCGGAATATTGAATTGCAGGTGGGGAACTATGTGTAAGTGGTTTGCAAATGTTAGGTTAGTGATTAAACATAGGGTGAGTTTTGTAGTTCCAAGATTTCAGATGAAAAAGGTTTGCTTTTATGCTGTCTAATTATTTGCTTAGGTTCCAGAAACATATTGCTCAACAATAAGAAGATTTATCATCTCAGCTGTATCAACGAATGTGTTCATTGTAATGAACAAAAAAAGATGGAGAATCTGAAGCACACTAATTTGACCAGATAAATAAGGGACTAGGCAACAGAGGCTTCATGCTGGAGTTTGCTTATTTTTCCTTTTGGAACTGTGATGTCCGAACCAGCTTGCACACACCTCAAATTCCACGAGATACCTGCTATCTCTTGCTGATGCATATACTGGATAGCTCTGTCCATCAAGGCTTGATTAGATATAAGAAGTTGGGTTTTGAACCCGAGACCTAATAGTACTCAACTACTCCGGTTCTGATAAAATGGACACTGCTTTTCTGAACTCCAATGATTTTGTTCTATTCTAGAGACAATGGCATTTGGTATTTGTGTTTCCTTTCGAATTTATTGTAATACATTAGAAGTTTGTGCACGTGACAACTAGGTTTTGGGGGATTTTCATTAAGTTGACTGATTATCCGTAATTGAACTTTCATTTTTATTATAATTCGCACTTTTAAGGTTATAGTTGGGTTGTAGGCTGACTTGTCTTGATGGGATAAGACGAGTGCCATCACACCCATTTTCGGGTCGTGACAATTCTACGGGTCGTATAGATGGATTTCGTGAAAATTTCCGGTGAAGGACCAGTTGAAGCAGTTGAAGTCTACGAGAGGTCAATACGATTCATAAATAAGTTTACGAGTCGTGAAAATGTTTCGTGGAAGTGAAGTCCAAGATCTCAAAAGCTGATCATGAGACCCCAATTACGACTAGTAGAAGATACTACGAGTTGTAAATAGGTTTCGTAGAAAGTCTCCGATCAGTTTTTCTATTTTTTTAGCACTTAATTGTAATTACTGTAAATAGTACTTTTTAGGTTAATATTCAGGACAATACAGTAGAGTAGTTAGCTTGATCTGCCTCGAGTAACTACTCTCCTGTTTTGAAGGGAACAGGAGCAAGGTGCCTGCATATGTCTCTTAGGTCATATGGAAGGAGAGGAATTCCAGATGTTTTAAGGGGAAGACATATATTATACAGAAGCTCATACAACTGTTTATGGCTGTTTGCTTTTTAGTGTTATCTACAGTATGTAAAGGATGAAATTAGCATTGCTAGATTTCATAGAATTTTACCAGAATAGGTTTTTGTTACAGCGGAGTTCCTTCTTTTTTGTTGCTTGCTAAGAAGGATCCCTAACTAATGTTCTTCCTTTGTACCTTCTTATTGCTAGGCCGCTCTACTTCTAATATGTTGTTTGTTTACTTGTTGTGTTTACTTGTTAAAAGAAATTCTGTTTTTGCCTCATGTGGTAAACTTTATCTCGATTGTGCAGAGTGTTCCTTTTTCACCCTTTAATTTATTGAAGCACATTTTATTGCTGTCAAGCCTTATTGATAGAAATAGTATAGCTTGCCATCAGCCCATGGCCCAAAGCCATAATAAAATGATAGCTAGTGTTTTGCTTTAGGAGACTTGTTTGATTTATCAGATGGATAAGTTTATCAGGAAAACAAACCCTTTCCGTTCTTTGGCCATTTTCTTTCTGATGTTAGATATTTAACTTAAGGAAGAGTTTCCTAGCTATCAAAAACCAGATAACTGAGAGTTTCCTGCATTTGATGTAGCTTCTTGGGAGGAGCAGTGGCTTTCAGGTAGCACCAACTCATCGCCCATGTACCAAAGGCATTTGGTTGTGGAGTGCTCCTTTACGAAGAACAGCTCTTGATGGAACAGAATACAACCTTCTGCTGCTGGACACTGAAGGAATTGATGCTTATGATCAAACGGTTAGATTTTGCACTGAAACATTTTATCATTGCTGTACTGGAAAAAACACTGGCAGCTTTCTTCGATTCACCATGCTCTTTTTTTTTCCTTATCGTAGATTCTCTTACTTTTACCTACTGTTCACCTCCACTAAATGGTAAAGAAAATGTCTGCTATGGGTCAACTCCGAATAATTTTTTTTTTTGGTTTGAGATAGTACTCTCTTGAAAAATGTACCTCTATCTTATTCATTTGGGTTTGATTAAGTCTAAAGGACAAGCAACTTAAGGAATACCTTTTGTCTGTCACCCTCTGCCCTTCTATTTATGTCTTCTTTCGTATTCATCATTTAGTTGTTCAACAGGGAACTTACAGCACACAGATATTCTCCTTGGCAATCCTCCTCTCGAGTATGTTTGTTTATAACCAGGTTTGAACTACTCAGGCATGGATCTCCTATCTCTTTCTGACAAGATGTTCTTGCGATATAAATCATTTGATCATAAAAGGCTTAGTGTATGTGTCTTGCAATAGTGCCTTTTTGACTTTTTGTTACTAATGAGAAAAAGACATTCTCGCGAGACACATCCCTCCTCCTTTTGATTTATATTCTTCTGTTGTTTTCAGTCAGCTTTTTATTGACTTTTTGTTTGTCTTGTATCCAATTTAGACTAATTTCCTAATATTTTTATTAATTTAGATGGGTGGTATTGATGAAGCTGCACTTGATCGCCTCTCCCTCGTTACCGAAATGACTAAGCATATACGTGTTAGAGCTTCTGGAGGAAGGACCAGCGCCTCTGAGCTTGGACAGTTCTCCCCAATCTTCGTTTGGTTGCTTAGGGTGATTTAGAATTTATGTATTAATATCAGTTTTTAGCTATAAGTTAATGGCATGCATACATTACTTTTTTCTTTTGAATAGGATTTTTATTTAGACTTGACTGAGGATAATCGCAAGATAACACCACGGGACTACCTAGAGCTTGCGTTGCGGCCAGTTCAAGGTGGTAGGAAAGACGTAGCTGCTAAAAATGAGGTACTCACATCCAATCATTCTTCTTTCATTTTGCTTATTCACAAAAGCTCAACTGCTATTTGTAATCTTCTCTATCCTAAGGGCTTTAGTGGTATTTCTGCTTTGTTTTTTGATCAGCTGGTAGTTCTTCCTTACTCATAAAAAGAGTATTCTTTCTATCCTAAGGAATGGCTAGCTGATCTTGTAGAATACTTGCACTTTGTTTTTGTTTTTGTCTCATATTTTGTTTAAACAAGTTTCCGCTGTAGATAAAAAATTTAAACTTGTGACTGCAGATTAGGGAGTCCATTCGTGCTCTTTTCCCTGACAGAGAATGCTTCACCCTTGTGCGGCCACTGAGCGACGAAAATGAGCTCCAACGGCTTGATCAAATACCTGTCAGTGTTAATGATTCATTTCTTACATTCTCTGGGATTATAATTACTATCTAATCGTTTTACTTGTGGGAATAATCCTTTATAGTTTTCTTACTGCGGTTTCGTCTCACATGCAGATAGAAAGACTAAGGCCGGAGTTTAAAGCAGGTCTTGATGCTTTGACAAGATTCGTTTTTGAGAGGACAAAACCCAAGCAGTTTGGAGCTACTGTAATGACAGGGCCAATATTTGCCCGTATAACTCAGTCCTTCGTTGATGCTCTTAACAATGGGGCAGTGCCCACAATTACATCTTCATGGCAGGTCAATGTTGTTAGTGTTGTAGATATTAGCACATTTTGTTTCGTTGATTTGCTTGATGTCTTTGTTGTTCTGTATCTGCAGTAGTATGGGTAGTTATATTATATTTAGCTGTGAACACTGATAGGATAAACTAGGGAAAGAGATTATTCTTGCCTTAGATGTTTTTGTGTGCATGAATTGTAACCGAGTCATTGATCATTCTCAAACAAAAAAAATTGCAACCCAAGAGTCATTGATATTTTGTAATAGAGGCTAGTGACCTTTATATATTGTTTCATGACCTGAGCATTCCTCGGTGTTATGGTAAATATTGTGTCATAAGGGACTGAATACTGATACATATGGAAGCCACTAATTATATTATTATATTGTTTGAACTAGTAACATGAAGCCACTAATCATATTTGATTGTATATATATTCTGGTCATGACTTTTGTAAAGCAACAGAAGTTCTTCTTTTCCATGTTGTAATAATATTTAATAAAGACATCTTTATTTCCTCTACTATGATCTAAATCTTCTATTGATTATTCCGCATTAATAAAGTTAGTTATCACTTCATGAAAAAAATAGTGAATTGTATATGGAGGATCTTGTAGAAATTATTAGACTTCTCATCCATATATGTATTTGTGAAAATTAGTTTCCAGATGTACCATAATACTAGTAACCATGTTTTTAATCCTATATGTACCTTGCACATGATATGAAATTTTGTTGACTGTATCTTCCTGCGGCAGAGTGTAGAGGAAGCTGAGTGTCAAAGAGGATATGATTTGGCTGCTGAAATGTACATGTCTTCTTTTGATCGTTCTAAGCCTCCGGAGGAAGTAAGTACTTCTGTGTTTGGTAAGTAATTACATTTAAAAATATCTGCTGATATTTTTGTAATTGCAGGCAGCACTAAGGGAAGCACACGAAGATGCTACCCAGAAGTCCATGGCTGCATTCAA
Source organism: Solanum sejunctum (assembly GCA_025642045.1). Classification (NCBI taxonomy): domain Eukaryota; kingdom Viridiplantae; phylum Streptophyta; class Magnoliopsida; order Solanales; family Solanaceae; genus Solanum; species Solanum sejunctum. The sequence continues at coordinate 16,098,774 of JAOTQJ010000049.1, forward strand.
TGCTACAGCTGTAGGAGCTGGATCCATCAGAACCAAATATGAGAAACGACTCCAAAATTTCACAAAGAAAGCATTTGAGGTTTTGATTATTTCTTCCCCATTCACCCCCCCCCCCCCCCCCCCCCCCAAATCACCACCCAGCTTTATTCACCTGATTGGTGTTGTCATCTTTTTAATTGTGTCTAGATCTTTGCTTGCTTATTAACTGTACTTCGAAATATCTCCAAAATTATGCTGATTCTATTGACTCTAATGTAGGACATTAGAAAGGATACTTTTAGGGAGTCTTCTCTACAATGTTCAAATGCGATACAGGACATGGAAAATAGGCTGAGAAAAGCTTGTCATGCCCCTGATGCAAAAGTAGATACTGTGCTCAAAGTAAGTCTTTATGATAGACTTTGACACGTGCTTGGGTAACTAAATTATTATAGTATGTGCAATGAGTTGTTTACATTGTAAATCCATGTTTATGTAGGTTCTTGATGAATCTGTGTCCAAGTATGAAGCAATGTGTCAAGGTCCTGAAAAATGGAAAAAGCTGCTAGTCTTTTTACAACAAAGGTTTGTATCTGTAGTTCTTACTGAAGCACTTCCATTTAGGAACATATATATGATTTGTTTTGAATATTGCAGTTTGGAGGGGCCACTTGTTGATCTCATCAATAAACAAATAGACCAAATTGGGTCAGAGAAAACTGCACTTGCATTGAAGTGTCGTTCCATTGAGGATAAGATGAGTTTCCTAAACAAACAACTAGAAGCTAGTGAGAAGTTTAAATCCGAATATTTGAAGCGCTATGAAGATGCCACCAGTGACAAGAAGAAGCTTGCCGAAGATTATGCAAGCCGTATTGCAAATTTGCAGAGTAAACATAGTGCTTTAGAAGAAAGATATACCGGCTTATCGAAAACATTAGATTCTACTAGAGTCGAGGCCATGGAATGGAAAAGGAAATATGAGCAGGTACTTTCGAAACAGAAGGCTGAGGAGGAACATTCAAATGCAGAGATAAGTATTCTGAAAGCGAGAACTAGTGCTGCAGAAGCAAGGGTTAATGCAGCCAAAGAGCAAGCTGAATCTGCTCAAGAGGAGGCAGAGGAGTGGAAACGTAAATACAGCATTGCTGCCAAGGAAGCAAAGAATGCTCTTGAGAAGGCAGCAGCTGTCCAAGAGCGCACTAACAAGCAAGCACAATTGAGAGAAGATGCTTTACGGGATGAATTTTCGAGTACTTTGGCTAATAAGGTAATTTCTACTTAGAAGACTGATGCTAGTTATCACCTTCATTATCTTTTGCTTCTCTTCCCACCACCTTAAAACCTCCTGTCAAATGTTAAAATGGTGCCCAGCACCGTGTAGCTATGTTTTCTCTTGTACTTTGCTTGATGGACTGCCAGCCAGCTTGCGTAGTGTTCTGAAATGATAATTGAGATTCTTACGTTTTCTTTTTAGTACAGTATCGAGATTTTTACTACTATTGTGCAACTACAGGAAGAGGAGATTAAGGAGAAGGCAGCAAAACTTGACCAGGCTGAGCAGCGTTTGTCAACGTTAAATTTGGAGTTGAAGGTGCGTGTCTGCTATTTAAAATTAATTTAGGTTTATTTTCACCTGATTATTTTGCTACTTGTATTATTTATTTTTTCATTGTAGAATTGACTTTGCTATTCGTTTTGGTCGTTATTCTATATCTATTATTTTTTCTTTACTTGGGCGTGATACATATGAGCCGAGGTCTTTAGGAAACAAACTCTCTATTTCCATAAGGTAGTGGTTAGGTCTGGGTACACTCTACCCTCCCCAAACCCCACTCGTGGGATTTCACTGGGTATGTTGTTGTATCTTCACCTGATTTCTGCAAGTTTTTTTTTAAACATGATGAAGAAAAATGTGTGCGGGAGAAAGGTGGGGGGTCACTGAGTTAGTAGAGACAGATGTTTATTTTGCTTTCACAGATCAGTCGCGCTATGTTTTTAAACTTAGAGGTCAGGCTGCGTACACCCGGCCCTCCCTTACCCTGCAATGGGCGGGAGCCTTTGAGGCATTGGGGTAATGTTGTTGATCTGTAAGTACCAAGATTGCGGAAGAAGTCACTTCTTCCATCATGTCCAGTATTTTTGAAATGTTGTCTCCCAGCTCTTTAGTTATTGGTAGTCATGTATTTTGACATTTGTATGTTGGTTTTATGCTGGTGAAGATACCATGCAAGATGGTTCTCATGTACCTGTCATAGCTCATTATAATATGAGGAGAGTAGTCCATTAGATTTCACTTTGTATCATCATAAAAAGACCAACTAGCTACTCTAGCAATATTACTCATTATGCACGTGTACATTTAGCCCAACATATGCGCATGTTCTTGTAGTAATGACAAACTCTACCAGCCCCCAAAAAAAGTATTTTTACCAATGGCTATACTAAGATCTTCACCTTACGCAGGTTGCTGAGTCAAAGATAACGAACTATGATCTAGAAGTCTCATCCTTAAAGCGTGAAATTAAGGAATTGGGTGAAAGGTTTGAGCGCAACAATGCTACTGCACAATCATTTGAAAGAGAAGTTAGGATTCTGGAACAGGAGAAAGTCCATCTGGAGCAGAAGTATCGGTCAGAGTTCAGTAGATTTGAAGATGTCCAGGATAGATGTAAATCAGCTGAAAGAGAGGCGAAAAGAGCAACTGAGCTGGCGGATAAAGCAAGGGTTGAAGCAGCTGCTGCCCAGAAAGAGAAGAGTGAAATCCATCGAGTAGCTATGGAAAGGTTGGCTCAGATTGAGAGGAATGAGAGAAATATACAGAACTTGGAGAGGCAAAGAGATGACTTGGCCAATGAATTAGAGAGGTGTCGCGCATCTGAGTTTGATGCGCAGTCAAAAGTTACAACTTTGGAGGCCAGAGTCGAAGAAAGGGAAAAGGAAATTGAATCACTTCTGAAATCAAATAATGAACAGAGAGCCAGTACTGTGCAAGTCCTTGAGAGTCTGTTGGAGACTGAGCGTGCTGCACGTGCTGAGGCTAACAACAGGGCAGAAGCACTATCTGTTCAGTTGCAAACGACACAAGGAAAGCTGGATCTTCTCCAGCAACAATTAACTAAAGTTCGGCTGAATGAAACAGCTTTAGATAGCAAACTTAGAACTGCTTCCCATGGAAAACGCGCCAGGATTGAAGAAAATGAAGCCGGCGTCGAATCTGTTCTTGATATGGGGACAAATGATGGAGTAACCAGGGGAAATAAGAGGTCAAAGAGTACGACCAGCCCCATGGCATTCACCTGCCCAGAAGATGGGGGCTCCGAGTTCAGGGGAGATGATGTTACTAGTAGTCAACAAACAAATACTGAGGATTATACTAAATACACGGTGCAGAAACTGAAGCAAGAGCTCACAAAGCATAATTTTGGTGCTGAACTGCTCCAATTGAAAAATCCTAACAAGAAGGATATTCTAGCTTTGTATGAGAAATGTGTTCTCCAGAAATCGTAGCTTCTCTCTGCTTTGTGGAATGGTTTCAGGTGACTCACCGACAAATTTGACCAGGTGACTTTCTCTGACATCTTAGGAGATTTTAAATGGAGATTGTTGGCACACAACCTGTTGACAAAAGCTAGTGTAACTGCTGATGCCGCCAACTTAACCATTGATGTAACTTAGACTGTTTTCCCATCTGGGGTGTATCTTCTATTGGTTTATAGACATTTTGTCGTTTGTTCGCGGTGCTTGGTTAGCTGCTGTGACTCAGTGTTGAAATTGGTGTATTGAGTGACTACCTCGTTTTGGGGCCGACTCTAGGTTAGGTTGATTCTTTTTTCCCCTGTTTTAATTTTAATTTAGTGGTACTCGGTAGGATCACGTTAGGTAATTCCAGTTCCCAGGACTAGCATGTTGTGCAACAATTCCCGCTGAGGTGGTAGATTTTTTCCCACTTTTTCAACTTCATTTCTTGAAAGCTGTTGTTGATTTCTGTAAACCAGAATTATTTGTTATGTGCTTTTTTTCCCCTTAATTTAGTATTTAGTTGTCATAACTCAATTTTTTGCCTTAATTTAGTATTTAGGTGTTTTTTATTGGGTTATCAATTCTTTTAACGGATTTAAATTTTTTCTTAATTTTTAATGTGTCCCCATAATAATTTAGATAATTATATTTTTACCATTTGATATATAAAGTTCTTAATAGCTTCATATTTTTACTTTTTACTATCTCAAATTTTCAATAATTTAGAATGGAGTTGTGTTTGGTTTTGAACGAAATGCAATTGTCAATTCATATGTATGGTTGATTTAATTTATCACTTTATTTCTAAATAATTTTCAATAAAGAATTTATTTTGTCAAATCTTAATTTTTAAACTGATCGAACCGATAACGATCAACAATTGATAAGCTTATATCTTAATGCTTTTATAACGGTTTAGCATTTTTGCAAATCGATAATCAATAAATTGAATCGATAAATTTCAAAATCGAACTGATAAATATGCAGTTTTTTATTAATATCATGAATTTTTAGGTATTAATAATGCAAAGAAATTTAATGCGTGCATTGGCATCGTTAAAAATCTAATTGCCTCTCAAAATCTTTTTTTACATTTTTCTCACCATAAATATGAAGGATATTTTTATAAATAGATATTTTTATGCAATAATTATTATTTTTAATATATCAAATCGAATAATATAGAAAAAATATTTCATCATAATTAATACAAGCATTACTATTTGGTATTATTTTTATATATCTTACCAAACCATCCTTTGTGTTTTCCACCTATGGCCTCCAAGATGTATACCCCTGCCGGTGTCTTATTATTTTCAAAATATTTCTAAGATTGAGTATTGAGTAGATGGGAACTTAAATACTCCTTCCGTTCAATTTTACCTGACCTTTGTTGATTTGGCACAAGAATTAAGGAGTAGTAAATAATAAGATAATTTTATCAAAATACCCTTTGAATATAATAAATACTATGTCTAAAAAAATGTAATGAGGAGATGACTATAATTAATAATAACGATAAATTAGGAACTAAGTGTAAAATTATCTCTTAATTTCATAAAATAAACAAATATTATTGGACATTTCAAAATAGTGTAAGAATCAAATAAAAATGGACAAAGAGAGTAACACGTTATAAGTCGTCCACATTGTCTACCATTGCCCACGAGGAACTATCGAAAGCAAATCTACATTCAAAATCTTAATTCTCTTTTTACTACTAGTACTAGTAGTCAAAAACTTTTAAAAAATAAAAATTAATTTTTATGAGTTAATTCATTTTTGTTCTTGATTTGGGGATTTAAAATCTTCCACGAAAATTAAAAACCCTTTCTACTCTTGAAAAAAAGAAAAAAGATTTGTTCCAACTTATCTTCAGTTTTGGAGCAATCTCCATTTACAATAAATTTTAATTTAAGTCTGATGATTGGAGGAGTTGCTTTTATGTTTAAATCATAAAAATTCACATTAAATAATTTCGATCTTACTTGATCATCAATTATTAAAAGGTTAGTAATATATCTTTGCTTGTCAAAACGAAAATGCATATTGATTTAATCATAATTCTCGTGGATCAAAAGGTAAACTAAATTGGACCTACATGAGTCTCGTGGATAGATGATTTTAAAATAAATCCAATAGTATAGAGAGAGTTTTAGCCCTTGTCTACAACACATGGCTCAATATATGTTTTACTCCTTTGGCTAAAACTAACTTGATCCAAATTCTGCCTACGTACTCTCACAAACTACAACTCAAAAATTTTAGCAGGCAAAATTACGAAATTGTAATTAAATATAATATTCTCCTAATTAGTGAATAAAATGAAAAGATGATCAAACAATCAATCTTCTAAATTATCCAATATAATATTGCTTCTTCAATCAAACAATTAACTAACTTGTATCAAATCTTAAGAAGAAAATATCTATCAATTCTGCGAAGGAGCAAATACAAGTCATGAGAAAATATATATGAATAAAAAGAAAATTTAAATGAAGCTTATGAAGGCGTAATTATGAATTATTCATCATTTACATACATAAATGTTGATAAAAATTAAATAAAACAAGTAAAAATAATCCCTAATTAAACAAACAAGACTGCTGACTATGGATTACTAAGAAAATAAAATACTCATTAATCAGTTAAAATTAAACATTAATTTTATTCCCCCATTATCCTCAAATCTTTTTAACTTACATACTACAACCACCACCCCAACATTCATTTTGATTTTAATTATCTTACTAATATAACTTTGATTTTGTCATTTCTCTTTGCTTGGCTGTGACGGTATAACAAAAGATGAGGTATCACCATGAACCACCAAATTTTGGATTAGCTGATGATGAGGTGAGCTTTGGCTCTCAACATTGTATGTAATGAAAGGATTAGGATTATAATAATCGACGAAATTCGTCCTTGTTTTCAGGACAGGGTTAATATTGTTGTCAATTGGTTTTTTTATGCTTAATGATCCACATTGTCTGGGTTGTGTTTGGTAGAAAACTTTTGAAACAACTAACTCTCCATCTTTTTCTTCCTCATTTTCACCTAAATGATATTGGTGCATCACCCAATTTGTCTTCTCAGGTTTTCTTTGCCTACCATAGTTTGTGTAGAGTACCAATATTTTCTTGTAACCTTTGACTACTCCATTTATATAAACGGGCCTTGTTTTACCTGTCTTGTGCCATCTTGTTTCACCACCATCAATTTCAGTGTGTACCTTTCGACGTTTTCTAGTCCCCGTCGTGTATGCTTTTGATGGACGATGAAAGAAATGACGCACTTGACCATCCTTGCTGACTCCTGCATGCAATGACGTATTCAAAATTTTAAGTTGACAAGTGTAACTATATCTACCATATATTTTATAAGACAAAAGACATACAACTTTTCATTACTTTAAGGTCATGGAGCCAATTGATCATAGGCAGCATGAATTTTGGCTTGACAATATAGTTCACTTTTATTTTTCTTTTTTCTTCTTCTTTTTCAATAATAAGTGACGTAACATAACACATAAATAATGTGTATCTCTATGTAATATACACTTGTTGGTTGTTGCAATAACAAATCTATAGCAAATGGCATAGCATATAATTACCATAAATATATATATATATATATCATCTATTTAATTTGACAGTATAAAAAATCGCTCCCACCTGATATATTCATATTCACAAAATCTATAAACAAACTTTCTATAAGGTAGAAGCATTCAACGAAATAATAGCTAAGGTGCGAATAAATTGCTTTTGAATGCTACTTGTTATAAATAAAAATATCTATAACAAACTTTCGAAGAGATAGTAAAAATACTAAATGGAATAATCAAAGCGAATTTAAAAACCCAATCACTAAGTCAATTACTTTTTATCTTGTGTTCAAGCAATTCAAAATCTAAACATATACATACAAAAAATTACCTTATATACATTATAACTTTTTATCGAGTGGATTTAGGTGAACATCCTTTTAACTCTCTAGATCTGCTCCTTGGTGTGAGTAAATTATATTTTTTTCCACTATTATAAATAAAAATCTATAACAAACTTTCTAAAAAATATCAGGTACTCAATAGAATAATTAAAATGTGATTAAACTATTTTTAAACATCATCACTATAAATAAAACTCTGTAATAAACATTTTAAGAGGTAAATATAATCAATGAAATAGTTAAAGTGCAGACAAATTTATTTTGACACAATCATGTTAAAAAAAGGAAGAAAACCTATAACAAACTTCATAGCATATAGCGGAATCTTAATAATTCAATTAATTGATTACTTGAACTCGTATTTTGTTGGTGAAGATTCAATTCTTCACATTGTAATCCCCCTCCCCATTTCCCCTTCTGTTACTCCCAATTTATTGTTTTTTTAAAAAGAAAAAAAAATTGATAGCATATAGTATTATTTATGTTGAATAAGACACTCCATTGACATTGGTATCTTATATAGCTTTTTTACCAATGTAGGTAACTTAGCTACCTTAACCAAGTATTTTCCACTTTTGGTTCATTGAAGAAAGAATGAAATTCTCAATCCAGTTGTCAGTTGGCACCTTCAACAGCTAGTCACTAAAGGATATTTTGTTAGTAACAACTTCTCAAACCAAGTGACTAAAAGGCTATCAATTTTTAGTATAAAAAGCCAGAAAATGAGGAAAAGGAAACAAGTCATAAACAGAATTTCATGCCTTGGAGTTTTCTAAGAAACGAATCAAACAAGCTTAGAATAATCCAAATTATATAAGTAATTCCTAACTTTTGCAACCAAACTATCTCACTTGGGAAATTTCCTAAATCACAAATTAGTACAACAGCTAATTGTGACATAATAGAATTATCCCCATAGGTTGAAGATTTCACACGAAAACAAGATTTTTTTTTTAAAAAAAATGATTAAGGGCTCGTTTGGATCGATGGAGAACAAGTTATCTCGAGATTGATTATTTCAGAATTATGATTCCATTCTTAATGTGTGATAAAAATTAATAACACTATAATCTTGAAATAAGTTATCGTGCTTTTACCCAACCAAACATGGGATGATCAACTCATCCTAAAATTTATCCTGATATTAGTTATTCCTTGTGTCTCAAAAAATTGCCTACTAAAATTAGGAAACTTCTAATTTAATAATGTTAAGTGTGACCCACTCTAATAACAAATCCGAATATAAATCCTGGAAGGAATAAAATCTGGACAAGAAAACATCATGAATCTTCTTAGTAATTTCACTTTATTTTTTTCTTTTAATAATTTGACACTAACTTTTATTTAAACTTTATCAGTGTGAGCTTGTTTACGTCGTTAGTCCCCGATCCATATAAAGTGGCCATCATAGTTTTAGCATTACAACAAAATCATATGGAATATATAGTTGATTTGAACATTCTAACCAATACTAATTCTATTTTAGCTATTACCTTCACCATACCAGTTGTAATAGGCTAATACTCTTTTTGAAGGGTTGTTATATATTCTTTTATAATATATCGTATTGTATTATTCTTTATTATTTTGAAGAATGTTTAAATAGATTATATAATTTTTAATCATTAAATCATATCTCATGTCAATAATGACATAATTTGAATGGTAAAACTTCATGAAAAACAAAGTATGTGGTAGGAGTACTACAAAATAGTAAAATAAATGCTTAAATAAGATCACAAATAATAATTAAAGACAAATGAAAAAGAAAAAAAAGTAATGACGCGACAAACAAAATCAATCCTTACACAAAATGAAAATTTTCATTGTTACCCAGCATAATGAATTTAACAGTATGATACAATAAAACTGAAATAACAATCAAAACAAACATTGTATTTAAACTAACAAGACACTAGAATAGGTAACTGTTCCGAACAAGTTGTAAAAATGAATCATGATAAGTTATACTGAATATATTAGTGTAATTTTAAATATTAATGAAATTTTTTTTAATTACCTGGTAATCTCTGTGGATGAGTGTAGCAAATACCATTTTGTCCATCAATTGTCAAAATGAAATCATCAATAAGAGGATGAATTTTATGGGTATCTGAAAGGACTTTTGCTTCTAAATGGTCAAGAATCTCTCCATCTGATGGATCAAACTTCACTCCAGCTGGTAGACCAGGCAAATCATCTAATATTCCCCTCTATTACACACACAAAATTAATAATTACTTTCTCTGTCCCAATTTATACGATATAGGTAAGTTTGAATCTCGAAATTTCAATTAAAATAAACAGTAATCATCCATACCTGATGTTGAAGCTGTATGCTATGTCCACATGAAGGACAAGTTATGAATCTAGTTTTTGAGGTTATCATAACAACATTATTTTCCTGATCTGGCGATGACGATGATGTTATTATTGGAAGGCCTGTTGATTCACTGCACCATGTCATATTTGAACCAACATACCAAGTTTAATTTACTTGATTTCTACAAAAAAAAAAAAAAAGGTGAAAAAACGAGACGATGAATAGTTGATTAAGCAGAAAATTAAGAAGATGAGTTTTTGAAGTGAATTTATTTGGGGAAGGAATTGAATTCTCTCTTACTTTTTTTGAAGTTTCTAATTCTCTTCTGTTTGATGGAAATGAAGTATACAGTGTTCCTGTGGTAGATGCTGTGGTGAAACTTGAAAGGAGAGAGAGAAAAGAGAGGAGGAAGAAAAAGGGTCACATTTTTTTTCTGAGAAAGGAACAAACTTGGGATTAATATTATTTTTTGAATTTCTATAGATGAGAAGAAAAATGAAAAAAGAAAATTAGTTGCTTGGACGTCAAGTTTGTTTATCTTAATGTGTATACATACACATGTATCAGAATAAATACTTTTTCCTCTGTTTTAATTTATTTATCTTATATTTTAACTTGACATGAAATCTAAAAAAAATAAGATTTTTAAATCTTATGATTTTAAATTAAAACAGAGAGAGTACTACTAACAGTTTACAAATCAACTCTCTTACTATTCCATGATATATTCTTAATTTATGCTCCTTCTGTCATATTTTATTTGAACTAATGAGGTAATGTAAAAAATATTCAAAGAGAAAATTTATACCATTTTGTCCACCTAAGTTGCTCAAACTCTCCAAAAATGTTGCCTCACCTATGTCGGATCCTTCAAAAGTACACTACTTTTGGAGGATCCGACAAGCACCCAATGATATTTTTGAAGAATCCGAGCAACATAGTTTTTCACTATTGCACTTTATAAAATCATAAATAGTGTAATTTATCTTCTAGAAAATATAAAAGTTCAATAAATAAAAGAGTAAATATGGAAAAATTTTCAAACATTCACCTCGAACGTTTTACAATTCAAATATTTTAAATATTAAAAAATTTCTCAAAATTTAATTAATTTGAGACGAAAGGGGTGGATGTTAATTTATCTATAACTGTAGAGTTATCTCCCAATATAGGATTTATTCCTTTCGCGAATTTTAGTTTAGTCGGGCTTTAATCATATAGGTATAAGATATTGAGTGAGAAACAAAAATAAAAAGGAGAAATAAGCATCGTAAATTAGGGGTGAATTCAGAATTTGATAATAATTAATTAGATTTATAGTTAGCTTTAATTTTTGTAAATACTTAAGGGATTTATATATATAAGGTTTAAATAAAAGTTATTGAACGAACTTAAACTCATAGGTTATGTTATAGATTTGTCCTTAGTAAAATAAATTATGATGGGATTAATTTTTATTGAGTATTTGATTTTTTGCAGTCAAAATAATATGCATGTATAAATTTTGATAATAAATTATTTATTTGAAAAAATATCCTTTATGTGAAAGTGATGTATACTTAAAAAAAATTTAAAAGATATCTTTGTATTTACCTACTTTATCCCAAGATTACTACACCACCCAAAAAGAGAAATAACTTATCTTGGTACTAATTGTTAATCTCAAGATCAGTTATTCCAAATTTGCCAATCAACCAAAATAAAAAAATTACATAACAGTATAATTTAATCCTAAAACTATTTGATTGTTATCTTTCGCACCAAATGCCCCTAAAGATTTTATTTACTTGACCTAATGAAAGGAAATAGCATTATAAAAAGAGTATGGTAAAGTGTAGAGGGGGGTAAAGAGAAATTCTTGTGTAGGACATTTCACCTCTTTTAGGTTCATGACCCTAACAAGAAGAAAGAGGGCTTTAATTAGCTGCAGTGTCAACCTAGAGTATTCTTAAAGCTATAATATCTATAAGATAGATAGGTAATTGAAGGTTTGGTATATATATACGTACGTACCAACAAATGTGAAAATAACAAACACTGAATTACAACCTAACTTTGCTTGTATTTTTATACTCTTTCTTTTCTTTGCGTGACAAACTAATACTTTAAAAATGATTAAAGAATATGATAAAATGAATATGATTCATTAAATTCATTCTTAACCATAAGTCTTAAGTTCAAATTTCAAGAACAAAACTTTTCTATTGGTGAGTGTTTCAATAGCCCACTCCTTTAATGAGCTCTACATGTATAATATAAATTCAAATTAATCGAGCTAGTTTGTATTGGTATATTATATTGATGTATATCTCTACGGCCGCAATATTGAACATGTTGTTATGGTCTTTGATTCCTTGAGGGGTCGTTTGGTAGCGAGCTTGTTGGAGTTACGCAAAAGTGTCAGTAATGCAAAGATTAGTTATGATTGAATCTATATATTATTTTATGAAAATATTAATTAAGGGATTAGTTATTTCATCTTTCATCTTGCATAAAATAATAAATGCATGTATACTCCCCACTTCTTTCGCCCATGCTACTCCCTCTGTTTCATTTTACATGTCATATTTTCTAATAACACTTGCATTAAGAAGAATGGTAAGTTTACCCTTTTGCCCCTATTTAATCTTTTCTTGTAATCACGTTTTCAATTAATGATCCTAAATGAATATCAATTGTTAGTTCTTTTAGTTAGTCAAAGCCATCAATTATCAAGGGCAAAATAGGTAGAATAATGTATTTTATGCATTGATATTGTAAAATGACATATATTAAGGAACATATATTTATAGTAAGAACGATATGTAAAATGAAACGGAGAGAGTAGTATTCAACTATTTTGAAATAATTTTGTGAGCCCAAAAGTAATGATATATATGGAGGAACAGTTTATTTGGTCGGAAATTAGATTGATAGACCTTTATTTTGCTAACGACGAAGAAAAATGTAACTTTTCACATTATAAGAAGTTGTAGCAGCTGACACGTTTAGTATTTTATAAGTCGTCAAATGGAAAATGGTGGTCATTCAATTGATTAAATAATTATGAAACTGTAAGTTTATCAGACAAGTCACGCAACATGAAGCTTTACGAACAAGCTTTTTGGTTTTTAGGGTTTTATTTTAACGTATGGACAGAGTTTTTTTGCCAGGATATATATAGTCCTGATTTTTATATTGTCATACACAATTCAGTCGAATATTCTTCTACTTCAAATTCCAAACATCACGAACTTTACTGGTACATTCTTCCTTTATTTTTAGTTGCTATAATTTTTTTAGTATCAAATAATATGAATTTTGTTTAATATTTTTAAGATATATTTTTTTGCATTATATTAATATTAAAAAAATTAAAATTTATAGTTTTTCATATAATTTTTGAATATCTAGTTTTTTATTTTAAAATATGAAAGAAATATAATTTAATTTAGTTTTAAAAGTTAGTCAAAATGACACTTCAAAAATGCAATATGACAATTAAAAAAGAACGGAGGGAGTAATATTGATCAATTATTGACTTACTTGCAACTAACAAATGCAATTTAATACTCCTTACATTTCAAACTAATTAATCTTATCTAGTAATTTGAGAAACATATCTCTTTTTTTAATTATATATTCACCATGATTTTTATATATACTCTCTTTTTTATTTAAAAAAATAGCACATCACTCCACATGAACAAAACATTTTACATGGATGAAAAATAAATAAATATTTTTTTTAGAAAGGAGTGGAGGAGAGGGTGAGTTTTGAATTTTTTTAAAAGAATTATAAAAGCGATTTTAAAAAATAAAAGATGGGGGATTATTTTTGGAAGAATATTAATACTTTATTATTTAACTTTTTAACTAAATTAATACTTTATTTAATTTTTGTCAAGGTGGAATATTTTATTCATGTGGAATGTCATGCGGCAAAGTTTTCTCAAATAAAAGAGAGAGTGTATTAGACACATCAGTGAGTGTTTTCTCAAACTAATAAGTGATAGTTTATGTATAAAACCTACATTCTCAATAGTTTAAGTATGAAATTCAAAAAAAGGGAATAGTTTGTGTTTTTGACATTGATATCTAGAGAGTACTTTCTTTATCATGTCTTTAATTGTTTAAAATTTTAATCTTACTTCAAAATACATAATATTATCTTTTTTTTTTTATCTCTTTTCAATGATGAATAAAAGGAGTTATTACTTAATCTAATTAACAAGTGAAAAGGTCACAGAAAATACTTTATACTAATTAAGGGGATGATTTACTTAATTAAGACATTCCAAGAGACGTTAGTACTGAAGAGATACGAGACACTTCCCCAACTCACTAGGAGTATAAATCCATATTCAACATTCAAAAGCTAATTAAAGGAATAAACCCTAAATATTACTCCTCCATCTTGTTCACTTTTATTTGTTAAATTAAAAATTAAAGAGAATTAAATTAATTTAATATTCAAAATTTTAAAAACTATATGAAAATACTATAAATTGAAATTATTTTCATATTTATATAACAAAAAAGTTAAAATATTAAGTAAAATTCATATAATCTAACTCTCAATAAATAAAATGTGACAAATAAAAATAAAGTGAGAAAGTATCTCTATAGTCACTATTGTAATTAGAGAAAAGGTCAAAATAGCCCTTGACTAACTTGCACCTTCAATTGAACTTTTAAGCTTGAATTGAATTATAACGTGCTTTTAATTAAAAGTACATATATGATAAAATGTTCTATCAGAGAATTTTTAGTTCATATTCTGGAGAAGCTTTTAGGCATATTTACAAGGGTCCATTACTTAAGTTAATTATACAAAATATGATTATTGTTTAATGATACATATGAGCTACAAGTGAAACGTACAGTGAAGGAATTAGAATTTCAAATAAGAAATGTTAAAATATAAAAAAATAAAATTGTACAAATCGAGTGTCGATTTATAATATATATATATATATATATTCATTTAGCTACACAATTTAATTTTTTGACAAAAGAGTATCAATTGACACCTCTCAAATATATATATATATATAGCTCCACCACCGGGAATAGGCATGATTTTTTATGGCTTATTCATGAGGTTAATGTACATA
>JAOTQJ010000049.1:16115255-16126108 GCA_025642045.1 Solanum sejunctum
AAGAAGGGAACACTGAGAGAATGGAACATGGTTAGGAGAAATGCCGAGTCTCTTGTTAAATAACGAATTGGAAATTTATCGAATAAGACTTCTCTTCATTTTCCTTAAGTTTCTATCTTGATGGCTAACACATGACATAAGTTAGATTTGATGTCTAAGATTTAATTAATTATTTCAATCATTAAATATTATAAAATAATTAAATTTAATTTATAGCATGTGTCAGTCATCAAAATAAGAATTTAGAAAAAATAGAGAGAAGTCTCTCTTACGAAAAGAAAACGCAAGTGACCTTTCTAATTAATTAAGGAATATAGATCACATTTCCTCGTGTGCCAAATAAGACTGATTCAGCATCTTTATACAAAGGTACACAATATCATTCTAAATTATTATGAAAATTCCAAAGTTCACCAACCTGAGATATTATTGAAGGATGTGAGACTGAAGAATTGTTGTAATTAAGCTACAACTAGGAAAGAGAAAATATAGTTACTAATTCACATTGGAAACAAATTTAGTACAGCAAAGATGAATATTAAGAATTGTTGTTCCGGAGATGCCTCTAAGTAATTTCAAACCTTTAAGGTTTTCTTTCTTTACTAGTCATTTTAGGGCCGGGCATAATTTAATTTAATTAAAAAAATTGATCGAATTAATTTTTTTAAAACAAAAAAAAAACAAATCAAAATAAATCGAATCGAAATTGTAAAAATCAAATTAAACCGCATTTATTTTATTTTGGTTTGGATTGATATTTTCACTAAACCGAAAAATCGAATTTGTTTTATAACGGTTTAGATCGATTTAATAGAAAAACCAAATTTATTTTATATCATTATACTTTATATCTCATAGACAATAATCCTATCTCAATTGTCTAAAAATCCAATACAATAGTATACTGCCCAATCCATATGTATTTTCTTTTCAAAAAGGTCATTTTTTGGTATAACACCATATTCAAATACTCATACCCCAATCTCTCAATTCT
This sequence comes from Solanum sejunctum, assembly GCA_025642045.1. Classification (NCBI taxonomy): domain Eukaryota; kingdom Viridiplantae; phylum Streptophyta; class Magnoliopsida; order Solanales; family Solanaceae; genus Solanum; species Solanum sejunctum. Next base: position 16,116,250 of record JAOTQJ010000049.1, read on the forward strand.
TAATATTAGAATTCACCCAACCCAAAATAATCAGTAATAAAATCTTAATTCTATTCATAATTCCCAAATTAAAAGGTAATCTCTACTTTAAAATGTTTTTCCAAACGTCATTCCAAAGAAAAAATATTCTTATTTGTGGAAAATTTGTGTCCTATTCTCTATATCTAGACGTGAAATTAAGCAATCAGAAGATCATTAGAAGTCAATGATTTCCATCAAATTCATATGATAAATTTATATATGTTTAAAAAATTCCGAACTCGTAATTTATTCAATTAATCTCACGAACCAAAAATCAAATCGAAATAAATCGAACCAAAATTGTAAAAATCGAACTAATTCGAATTTATTTTAGTTTGTTTTGGATTGATATTTTTACTAAACCGAAAACTGAAAACCAAAAAACCCAAACAGAAATTTATAAATCGAATTGAAGCGAACGCTCACCCCTAGTCATTTTCCAATATTATACATCGAAAACATATCCAATAAAATCTCAGAAGTGAGGTATGAGAAGGATAAAATATACGGACCTTACCACTATTTCACAGAGATAAAGAAGCTATTTTGAGGAAATCCTCGTCTCAAAATTATAAATCAAGAAAAAGAAGCAAGCACACGTGGAAGGAGACATGTTGGCTATCAAATGGCTAGTGGCCCTTGTTGATTGCCCATAGCTGTGATGAAATGTTTCAGATGTACTAATGCCATTTGAGGTGGAAATGAAGAAGCTAAGGGACCCCATTACAGTTAATGAAGAGGGCCATAAATAAGTCACCAAACTATAGTACATCCTAATAATTGGTAAGAAATTTTAAAATACTACTAGTAACATCTTTCGTGAAGTAAGCCTGGAGGGATGAGAAATATTCCCCTTCTTTTGGTAAAATCCTGTAAGTGCATACTCTGGTAGTTACTACTCCCCCCACAATTTTGATTTGATTTTTAAATCTTGTGGCCCAAAAATATTTGTCTCATATTACTTGATCATTTATTAAAATTGAGATAGAATTAATATTTCTTTTCATCTTACCTCTCGAAGTAACTGACAAATTTGTTGTCATGTGATCGAAAGATCACAGATTCAAGCCTTAGACAGCCTCGGACAGAAATGTAAGGTGAGACTGCATACAATAAAACGTTGTAGTTGGGCCCTTCTCTGAACCCTGCGCATAATAGAATTTTTAGTGCACCGAGTTTGCCTTTGACCTTTCGAAAATAATCTCTCTATCTCTATGAGGTAGTGGTAAGGTCCGCATATATTTTGCTTTCCTCAAACCCCACTTGTGAGATTGCACTGGATATATTGTTGTTGTTACCCCTCCACTTATGAGATTTCATTGGGTATGTTGTTGTTACCCCTATACAAAATATGATATTTGGAAGTTTAAACAAATTTTGAATCTTTTTTTCAAAAAGGCTAATTAATGTGAACAAAAGGTAAAATAGCAAAATTAATCAATCTATTAATGATTTCTTAATCATCGTGTAAAATAAAAATTATCCATTTAAAATGGGACAGAGTGTATAGTTGAATTTTGTAATTTTAAACATTTCATGTGTAAAGCTGAGATTAAAAAGTTGTACAAAAGAAAAAAAGTCATGTGTAAAGTTGATATTGAAAACATGTACTAAAGAAAAGAGGCATTCTTTATTAAACAGCTATTGGAAGTAAGACATTGGAAAGGAAGGACAAATTAAAGCAGTAAGTTCAATTGCAATAACCAACTTTAAAATTTGCTTGATTACACTCAAAAAAACACTGTCAAGGAAATGGTATTTAAGATCTTTCAGTGCCAGATAGAAGTTCTTACTGCAATAACTATGACATTTACATTGTGAAACAAGCTTCATTTTAACTCTAGTTCTTTTCCTAATATTCTTTTGTTCTCACTTTTTCATTTAACTTCAATTCTTTCTTCCCCTCAGCCCAAACACAACAGCAAACAACTAGTGGGAACTTATGGAGAAAGAATTGAGTAGTTAGCAGATGAGCAAAGAAGTTTCCAAGTTCATCCTTTGTGACAAAATTTGCTGAGCAATCCTTATGCTACACTTCCTTGATCTGATGCTTCTTCGTAGTAATAAGGTGTCAACTTGCCATCCTTTGAAGCAGCCTTGGGCAGGTTCACACCACCCACTTCTTGCAACATTTTAACCACCCGTCTCATTGAGGGTCGGTTAATTGGGAGAGGACTAGTGCAGAGTAGGCCAATATTGAGGGCCTTGCATATCTCCTCCTTGAAACAAGAATCAAGTTTAGGGTCAATTACATGATCTACGCCCTTTTGGTCCAATGTACTGCACACCCATTTCACCAGATCCTTTTCCCCAAACTCAGGATCCACGGGGCGTTTTCCAGTCACAAGCTCTAGGATGACCACACCGAAGCTGTATATGTCACTCTTCTCATTCACCCGCAAAGTGTATGCATATTCTGCAATGCGACAAAAGAAAGAATTCAATTAACTCTGCAATTGCAGGGAGAAAAAAAAACAATGCAAATCTAAACAAAGAATGACCATATGAAACACAACATATGGGTGGTTGGTGTAATAAACTTAGCAGCCACCCCAAATATATAGCTAGCTGATAAAACTTCAAACATAATAATTGGAAAGCCAAGTATAGCTTTCCCTACAGTCCTAATAAAGTCTTTTATGCTCAAGAACAATTTCATCAGAACCGTTTAACATGGTCACGGAAACTTGTGGAGCACTTAATTATTCAAAAGCTATGATCTAGAGCAATGATGCACTAATACTGTATTAGGGGTACTCCAGATATGAGCCAATTTCTATCAGATTTTTGTTAAGAGTACTTAATAAATGTGAAATTATCTTAGGTAATATTGCAGTATATAGATCTAGCCTTCTATGCAATAGATGCCACATAGTAAAACTCAACACGATATCAATATGAACAAATTCAACACAAACTAATGAAAGTGAGAAAGTTAATTCACTAACCTGGAGCAATGTAACCACAAGATCCTGCAATAACAGACATGGACTTGATTCCCTTTGCATTAGCATTGGCATTGGCATTGGTATCGACCGCTTTTGCAACACCAAAATCAGCAACACGAGCTCCAAACTCACCATCAAGCAAGATGTTGTTTGACTTAACATCTCTGTGAACGATGGGTGGAGCACAATCATGATGCAGGTAAGAGAGTCCCTCAGCTGCATCCATGGCTATCTTATATCTCATAGGCCAGTCTAGAAGGCCACTTTTGCTGCTGTGGAGCAAATCACCCAAACTTCCATTAGGCATATACTCATAGACCAGAAGTTTGCAATCCCTAGTTGTACAACAACACCATAGTTTAACAATGTTCTTGTGTCGAATCTTCCCCAACGTCTCAACCTCTGCTTCAAATCCATCTTCTTGAATGCTACCTTTCTCGATATCACTACTCTCACCTACTATTTTCACACTTCTCAAAATCTTCTTCACCGCAACAGTGTCACCCTTGCTTAGAACAACCTTGTAAACCTTCCCAGAAGAGCCACTGCCAATTAAGTTGTCCTCATCAAGAGCATCCAAGATTTCATACTCATTGAAACCCAATTTATGAAATGACATCAAAGTCCATTTAGACTTATCAATAGCCCTTTTAGCTTCCTCAAAATTCTTGTACTTCCAGTAGAACCAAACAACCCCAATAACAAACACCAATCCAGCAAGGGTGAAGAGTAACCTCAATAACCAAACATAACCAGCAGTTTTACCTTCAGCTGTTCCTTCACACAACCCCTCAATGTCTCCACATAGACCAGCATTCCCCAAAAAGCTACTCTTATACATTTCCTTTGCATAAACAGGGGGTATTTCACCCGAAAGGTCATTGTTCGACAAGTTCAGCTGATTGAGCTTCAAATTCTGCAACTCCATAGGGACTTTCCCTGAAAACTGGTTTCCTGATAGATCAAGATAATTCAAAACAGACAAGCTTCCAATTTCCTTGGGAATTTCTCCAGAAAGATCGTTGTTTGCCAAGTTCAATTCATTCAATTTCTTCAAGGAATGAATCCCACTTGGAAGCTTACCAGTTAACTCATTGTTGTGAAGATCCAGCCTTCCCAGTTGTCCAAGAACCACCAGACTTGCAGGTAAAGCCCCAGAAAACTGGTTAGCATTGCCCACAAAATCAAGAAGATTTTCCAAAGAACCAATCTCCTCAGGAATGGAACCTGAAAATTTGTTCTTGGACAAAATCAAAGCTGATAAATTTGAAGCACTGGCTATAGTTTTCGCAATATAACCGGAGAGTGAATTGTCCGCCAGGTCAAGCAGAGAAAGGTGTGGCAGACCCCAAAACCCCTCCGGAACATCACCGGATAACTGGTTGTGAGCCAATCTCACTCGCAGTAAGCTCGGGCATTCACTCAAACTCGCCGGGATTTCACCGGAGAGTAAGTTATCTATCATCAAAAGCTCCGCCAATAACCCTTTCCCACACAAATTTTCCGGAATTTCACCAGAAAATTCGTTTTCTGACACATCAATCCACAACAATGGTGACTTTTTTCCAAGATCTTTAGGTAAACTTCCATTAAAGCGGTTGTGAAAAAGGCGCAACTCATACAAGTTTGGCGAATTTGCAATGCCTTGTGGCAATTCACCAAACATTTGGTTCTCATAAAGATTGAGCGACTCAAGTGGCAGCTCGCACAACTCCCTCGGAATAGTACCAGCAACCCGGTTCATGGAAACGTCGATTCGCCTCAATGCCGTCATATTCGACCACCCATTCACCGGCAACTCGCCGGTAAAAGAGTTGTTATACAGCTCAATTTGTTCTGCACCAGTCAGCTCAGTGAGCCAACTCGGAATCGGCCCATCCAAGTAGTTAACAGCAAGGTCCAAATCCACTACCTTCTTCAAGAGGCTCAAAGTTTCAGGAACTTCACCAATTAAATTACAGTTGGAAAGCCACAAAACCTCGAGATTCGTCAGATTCCCCAGCTCCGGCGGGATCCGACCCGTAGAAAACGGGTTGTACGACAGGTTCAGCTGCTTCAACGTCGAAATGTTCCCTAAAAACGCCGGTATAGTCCCGTCGAGCAAGTTTTCAACTAACCCAAGAACTTCAAGCTGTGTGAAAGACCCAAAACTCACCGGAATGTCTCCGGTAAAGTTATTACCCGACAAGTCAAGGTATTTCAAGTTTGGGAGCTCAGATAAACTCGCCGGAAGTGTACCCACCAAAAAATTCTGAGCCAAATCAAGATGCTCCACTGATTCACACCCAGAGAAATCCACAGGAAGAGTTGAGTTCACCGAGTTGTTGTACAACGAAATGTAACGAAGCTTCTTCAACCGACAAAGCAGAGTCGGAAAAGGACCAGCAATATTAGCATTAGAGAGGTCCAACGATGTCACAGATCGAGTTAATTGGTCACATGATACACCAAACCAGTTACATGGTGTTTCATCGTGCTCATTCCAGTTGGAAAGAACATTATCAGGGTCATCAAATCCAAGCTTCACATTGTGCAAATAGAGACCCTCTTGGTTAAGTGAGAAAATCAAAGTTGGGAGAAAAAGGGTAACCAATATTTGAAGAAACATTATTGAAATTGAAGATGTCATGAGTTTTCTGGGGATCAAAGAAAGAACAAAGAAGAAGAAGAAAGCCTGCAATTTTCTTTTTGGGGAAAGGGAGTAGTAAAAGCTGACTAGGACATGTTAGTGATGAGTCCTTTTTTTTTACTCTGAGAGAACCATTTATAGTGTATTTTGTTTTCCCTTTTTCAAATATTTTTTGAATATGGAAATGATTGTGTGTGTGTTTTTCCCTTTTGTTATAGTCCTAGTTTTATACAAAAAAATTGCATTAAAATCTGGGTTTTATCTATCCATGTTTAAATATTTTAATTAATGTTTTTATTTATTATCATGTTTTGTTATAGAAAACCATCAATTTATTTATTTTTCATATTTATTGTTTCCCCTATTTATTTTTACTTATCACTATTCTACTTATTTAGGTCAAACAATTTAAAGTTTGATCAATATTTTAAGATATATTTTTTCATCCTATTAATATGACAAGAATTACAATTTATAATATTTTTTATATAGTTTATAATCATTTAAATTTTAGATTTCAACTATTAAATTTAATTATTTTAATTTAATTTTAAAGTTTAGTCAAATTAACTTTAAAAAATAAAATAATAATAAATAAAAATGAAGAAATAAAATATATTTCACGATATATTAATTTTTTGTGTTTTTTAATTAGGAAAGGGATTGGGGAAAATGAAAGAGATGACTAGAAAATGGAAAATCAAATTTCACCAATAATCTAAAGTTTAAATAATTAATTGTTTGAGCTACTAAAATTATCTAAATAAATATCAATATGAGAACATGTGGTTAGCTCTTTTTTTGAAAAAAATTTAAGATGATGTATTATAAGTAACTTTAAAGTTAAATAAGATGTTTTTGTTTTAAAAGTTATTTTTAATTATTTAAATTTGTTTGAACTAAAATACCTAATTTGAGTAACCCAAGTAATTACCATATACTTAATAGTATATAGGTTTGTTAATTCGTTAGTATTTATAAGATAATAACATATTTGAAAAAATTTTACAAGTGAGGTCTCGAGAGAATAAATGTACATAATTTTTATCATTAACTTATGAAGATAAAGAAGTTATTTTCGGAATATCCTCAACTCAAATATTTGTCCTGTATATATTAATAATTACTTCGGCCATCTCATTACTTATCAGATATATTAAAAATAGTCATCAATTTAGATAATTAAGAGAGAATTGGTTATCTTTTTCAACTTTGCCTTTAGCATTAATTATTTTATAATTAAAAGGTATATATGTATAGATAAAGTTTTAATTATTTATAAAAAATATATTAGTTAAATAATATTTTTTTATTTTTAAAAAATTATGTCTAATTCTATCATGACAATTAAAATGAGACAAAAAATGTAAGCTTTTATCTATAACTTGAGAAAATGATTGAAATAGTTTTTCTCACAAAAATCAATAAAATTAAGACGACCAAAACGATTTTTTAAAAAAAGGTACAGAATTTAATTTCATTTTGTGCTACAATAATTAATGATGAAAATGCCACAATTTATTAGCATGACCTTTCATGTCGTATGGGTCCATTTTTTAATTAGTAGCATGACAATTTATTAGTAAGAAAAACTATTTATGACATGGATTCAAGTTTTTGGTCTTTTTCTAAACGTGGGATAAAATGAGAATTATTTTTCTAATGGTTTAACATTATCAAGTGAATGGATAAAAGGTACTGATAAAATTTTAAATTATTAAAATTATTAGATTACATATCCAAAAACTACAATGAAGATTAATACTCTTTTGCTATCAGAATATGCGAAGAATAAAAAATTTTAAATCATGAAGGACTCAATAATATAATTATTTTACGAGACAAATAACTTGTAAATATCGATCAATTATTCAAATTTCTTTACTTGTTAACTGAAATTGAATTAATTTTACGTGATAATTGAATCCTACGTAACAAAATTAGTTCTAGTTCATTTGTGTGTTGTAGATGAATAAATGTATTTACTATGAGTTTGATTGGTACCCTTGTGATTTATTAATTTGTGGTTTTAACTCTTGTTATATAATGATGTACTCATAAATTTTTATTAAAATACAATCTTATATTAAACAAACTTTTGGCATTAATGTGAGGCCACTTGTATAATAAGCATAATTTAGAATAGTTCCCCAGCAAGCAGTAAATTAGGGTTATGGAAATAATATCATGAACATGTCAGACATATTATAACTTTATTTATTAGTGTTTAGAAATATGGATTTGACGAAACATGTCAACTATAATTAGGAGTATAAATCACTACATATATATATATATATATATATATTCTCTTGTCAGCTAGTTAAATGCACTCAGCAATCAGAATTCCCAAATAAATTATCTATGTATAATATCGATTGAAAATTTGACTGTATACATTGTAATTTAATTAAAATATTAGTAATACATATTTAAAATGAGTTCTCTCTATAAAATAATGTTAATATTAAAAGTGTATTGATACTTATCTTTTTTCATAAATTGACTCTCAAAATTTTTTTAAAAAAAAGATTACTCAAACATAATCTGTTTATCAAAAATATTTTTTAAATGAGTTGGCCGGATATAAATAGCTTTTTTTTAAAAGCACTCTTTCAGAAAAAATGTTTCTAAAGATAAATATAGAATTAAAAAACAACATACATAACTAATAAGAAATTATTAAATTTTATACAACTTAAATTTTTATAAAATAATATATAAATTTCTTCATAAACTAATTGCTTCATTATTAATACTTTGGCCACCTTACCAAAATTCCGCTTGCCCATTTAAAATTGGACCTCGCTTCTATTTTTATTGATGAGGTTTTTTCTTTTTTTTTTTCTTTTGATTTTCAACTTAGTATCCAATGTTCATATTAAAATTTAACTATATTTAAATTTATATCGTATAAGATTTCATTTGAGAGAAAATATTTCCAATCAAAAATTAAGATAGAATCAGCCTCATCAGCAATATTATTAATTTTATTGAGGAAATTGTGACAAAACAATCCGCACATGCCTAATTTTAGAATTTAATAATACAATATTGTAGTATCACTACACTAGAAAATATTGACTGCTCTGCTACTTTTAAAAAATATATATTTTCTGGGCAAGAATTTGTCAGAAAGAATAACGAAGGGATTGTTTACTAACTAATAAAGAAATAGTTTCTGTATATATTAATTTTCATATAAATTATATAACATTGGATATATAGTTAATTAAGAAATTCTCTAATCAAAACATGTGTAAGTTATAAGGGAATAGATGTATTATTTTATATAAAATATAAAATAAAATAATTCATATTTGCACAACTAATATGTATCTTATTAGTACATATATTATCCTAATAATCAGGTATCAAAAGAAAGATCGTACATTTATTCAAAATATATATAATCGAAAGGCTATATGGATGTATCACATATATTTGGATAATTTTAGTCACTCTTCATATTTGATAATTTTTTTTAAATGAAAAAATAAAATAAAATCCTGATTTTTTAAATTAACTCCAACATGTAAAATAAAACCTATTTATTACTGAAGTGAAATCCACAAACAAATAATTAGCTTCAATTTAACATACTCTAGAGTCAATTTAACATGTTTAGCTAATTAAGTTGAAGTCCAAATTTATGTCATTTTCTAGTAGTACTTCATGACATATATATTTTTCTTTTATTTATTTTTTTAATATTTAATTTGAAATTCAATCAATCTGAATTTACATCAATAAAATAAAAATCATTATATGATAAAAACACCCCTTAAAAAATAAATCAATTTACAGCTAAAACTCAAATTCAAAAAAAATAAATCTGCAATTAAAGATTTGTCGCTGGGAGATGCACATAGAGCCAAAACAATACATCACCACCAAATAAACGATAGCCGTTCGATCAAATTCAGAATCCAAGATTATTGTCCTGGGATTTAACAAAGACAAGGAGACAAAAAAACAGTCAAATATTGTATTTATTCCATTTTATATTATTTGATCCGAATTTTATTACACTCTCTATTTTATTTTAATTAAATTTGTGAGTCAATATACATATATTAAGAAAAATATTTAAAAATAAAATTTTAACAATATTTTTTACTATTATTCTTTGTGAAATCATAAATATATAGTATGATTTATTTCTTAGAAAATATAAACTTCAATAAATAAAAAGACAAATATGAAAAAAGTTTCAAATATTCATCTTGAACTTTGAATAATTCAACTATTTTAAAACTTG
>JAOTQJ010000049.1:16132296-16146443 GCA_025642045.1 Solanum sejunctum
CTTCTTCTTCTTCTTTTTGTCACTCACTTTTTAGTGTAAGAAATTAATAAAAGCTGAAGTTCATTACTACTCAGCTAGTTCTCTTTTGCTATAAAATATTTGTATCGTCCCAATATTGAATAGCCTTTCTCTTCTTTTTTCATACAAAGAGTCCCTTTCCTCCTTACTACCAATGCTTTGTGAATCATTACTTTGGTGGTGCCCTTTTGGGACCTAAGGATTATCTTAATCAAACAAAAAAATCCTTTTCTTTTTCTCATTAATTCAAATTTGCACTTTAATACGTGTCTACAAGTACATTAATATTTAATTAATTAAACTATTCTTTGTATTTAATATTATGAAGCAAACTCGAATTCTATACCATTACAATAACATATCCCAGTGTCTCAAAAGACTTTCGTTCATTGTGTGATAAGGGGGGTTCGAATGTACGTAGCTTAACCCTGTTTAAAAACATAAAGCGGTTATTTCCAGATGACCCATGAGGAGCGTCGAAAAATGCATTGACTAACTGCTACTTCACGAACATGAAAAAAGCACAAATAATTTAAAGAGTCATTTTGTTTTATTTCATCATACTCCAAAACTATAAAATAATCCATCTTTGGCTTTATTTGAGATTGATTGGAAAAAACTCAAATTCTATAATATACATAAATCACATCAAATTGACTATAGTTAATATTCATGAATTGCAAAATCACGTGAAATTGGGTAAGACGTGACTAATTATGGGACCCTTAGATTTTAACCTAATTTGCTTTAAATTATATAAATTGTGGAAAGTTTCATGTGGTTGCATATCAAATCCAAACCAAACTATATTGGCATCATCACAACAATTTTAGTACAAATTATTATTACTCTATCGTCTTCAAAAGATCCAAAATTGGGATGAAAGAAAGTCACCTAATGCACTTACAAATTAGTTTTCAAAAGGAAATACAGTTGTCTGGATCAATTAATTTAAATCATAAGTAGTATATGACAACTTAAGAGGGGGAGAAAGAATTAAGGGAAAAGATAAGTCATAAATGACTTACAACGATGTTTGTAAAGATTGTTGTGTGTTAATTAATTTAATATTGCCATTAGGTAGAAGTTAAACTCACTTATTGGGATCGTTATGCATAGATTATACATTAATTATTGGGATAGTTTTAAATATATACAATAAAATAATTAGTTTTATTATTTTACATTTAACTTAAAATCACCTCTGAATAATTTTAAAGTTTAGATATGAAATCCTCTTGTTATTTCAAATCTTTTGTTATATAGTTTTCTTAAAACGATTCAAATTTGTTGTATATCTAATTTTTAAAAAATAAAAAGAAGAACAAGGAGGACGAAGCGGAAGAATGACAAGGAAACTGGACATAATATTTGTAATTAAATTGATCGAACGGTCTTTTTGTATAATTATCCTCTAATTAAAGGAAACTTGCATAGATATATTAGATTAAAAAAATATTTATCATTTATAGTTATAAAAAATTATTTTCACTAAAAAATAATAATATATTTATATTGAATGCATGATGCACTTTTAATACAAGTGCAGATTTATCATAGTATTATTATATATTACTATAAATGGTAATAAATAAAAAGTATCGCTAAAATCAGTAATTATTTATTAAAACGAATCTACTTAAGTAATTTTTCCTTAATTAAATATGGTTATACATGTATTAATATCTAATTAGTTGTTTTAATTTAAGTAGTTGGGTGAACAAATATTTAAATTAATTTTTGAGGAATTTTCTCATATAACCACTCAAAAATATTTTAATTATGCTTCATAGCTATAGTTTGAGTAATTACAGTCCATAACTATAGTTATAGTAATGTTTGTATAATTCATGTTACATTTGTATACGTTTTTATAACTCACTATACAACTCGCAGTTTTTGTGTAGCATTTGTATATTTTGCTATAGAATTTGTTCAAAGTGTTTTTATAATTCACTATACAATTTATAGTTTTATATATTTCACTATACAATAAGATTCACACATAATTTTTATATAATCGCACACAACATTTGTACAAATCACGTGAATTATATTATAGCTAAATATTTTTTGCGAGATATAATTAATTCAAACTATAAGTATACTAACAAATGAACTAATACTTATATGTTTGCTTATCCACTTAACTTTTCCTTAATTTTTTTTTATAAGAAAAGATTGATGTTGGGAAAGGCTGGGCTAATTTTTATTTAAGGCCCACCAAGTAAACTACAAGTAATGTTGGAAGGTGGATGAACAGTGATTTCATGGAATGATTTTTTGTTGCTTCTGCTTGTATTTTCATGGCAAAATTGGTCTTTTAGAGAATCATGAAATATAGAACTTTTTACAGCAAAAAATACAAGAGCTCAGGGGAAGCTTTAACCAAAGGGGTGTGTTTGGCACGGAGGAAAATATTTTTCAGAAAATGTTTTTTTCATTCTTTATGTTTGATTGACTTGAATGTTTTAGAAAATATTTTTCACTCACCAACAGAAAATGAGTTAGAAATCAACTCATTTTCCATGAAAAATATTTTCCTACTTACCAAACACACCCTAAGAATATTTAGGATAAGCCTACTCCCCAGCTTTTGGCATTTATCTAAAAATGATATAGCCAAAAAAGAAGAGACAAAATTAAGAAAGAATTTTAATAGTAGTATATATGTTGATGATCCATGATAATTTTAGAATTTTCAACTTTACAGAAATGCAATATTTCTCTTGTTTTTTTAGGGGGTGGGTGGGGGTGTATCATAAATTAATAATGCAGCTTGGATTTAACCAAATTACTAAATTCCATAATTTAGACCACCAGCTTGAGCTTAAAAATTCCATATCATAGATTTCCATATAAAAATACATTATACACACATTTAAATGAGTAAAAAAATGTTAAATTAGAAAAAAAAAGTAGTGGTATCTGTTTTCAAGTTGAAAAATAATATTTGTAAATAATTAGAGTTGTGCGTCGACATAAATATAAATTGGAGTTATTTTTAAAATTTTGTGTGAGTCATTTAGCGTGAAACTATAAACTTTTGTAAATGATCCAAAAATTTAAAACTATTTTACGTCGTCAAAACAATTTTTTAAAATAAAAATTCAAAAAGAATAATAAAATTATACATGCCCAAATGGGCACTGATTAATCGTTTGGTGATCAAATTTGCTATTTTGTTAAACCCACGAAGACTTTAAATTTGACACAACATGACGTAAGGTACAATGTATTACTTAATTATCAAGTTGAGTTACCTAAAACATATCAGTAAATTCGATTGATAGCATAATTATCTATATTATCAATGTATATAACTTATATACGTTCACAAAATTTAGATTTGGTTGTTTGTTTTGTACAAAAATTTGGGTACGGTTGATGGTAGTCGATATGTATCATTTTTCATTCAAAACACACATATTAGGGAAAAAAAAAACAAAATCTTCAACAAATATATATACAGTAAATTTGTAATTGTTCTAACATAAAAGCCGGGGGTTCGATGACATATAAGTTAACATAAATTTAAAAGTATAAACATTAGACATACTTATTGTATAAAATCCAAGATAGATCAAGAATTGTTATTCTTTTTAAAATATTTAGTTGGTAGGTACATTAGATACAGTGGCGGAGCCAGTATTTTCATCAAGTGTGTTCATACTTTTAGAATATGGGTGAGTGATTTTTGTATCAAGGGTGTTTAAAAATTAATATGTATAAAAATATTTATATTTAACTTATATATTCAAAAAAAAATTTCAACGAAGGATATTCATCTGATCACCTTGAGTGAATGTTGCTCCCCTGATTAGGCAATGCCATCAAGTTGTAGGAGTATTTTGTTGTAACCAGCCATGATGATTGCATTGCCATGATTTGACACCTTTGAGAGCAGCCCTCAAATATTACTCAATAGAAATTAAAGTCAGTAGACAATCAAATCAAATAAGAAAAAGTGAAAAAGAAAGAAGAAAATAAATACACATTACTACAAATTTTCATGCTGTATACTTATGAAGCATGGAGAAAGATAAATTATCACTATTTGAGTGCTCAAAAACATGCATTCACATTTTTGTCATCAACATTCTTGTTTGTGCAAATATGGTCTTGCTTAGAGGTACAAAATTCTTAAAATAGTCATCATTAGTACATACTCAATGTATACTCAATATACTATACATACACACTAATTATACTTGGAGTATACAATGATTATACTAGCTAAATTTTGTTGTTGTTGATCAAATAAAGCTATTTTTTTTTGTTGGTTTTGTTATAAGTGAAAAAAAATTCTATACTAGAGTTAACATAATAAGTTACTAAGCACTAACACCTTTCTTGTTGGGACTCCACGCACTGGGAAAAGGCTAACGTAATGGGAACTCAGTTATTAGTTACAAAGTGAACATAAGGTATCGAGAGGGCTTCAAAGAGGGCTCACTTTTATTTAGTTAATTATGTATTACCAGCCAATACGTCATTGTTGAGTTAAACCCGGGGAGGGGGCAGGGGGTGTCTAGCCGTCAGGGCAAAATGCAACACAAAAATCAATCACAACTACTATTTGTGGTCTATTTTCGTTCTCTTCCCTGTCTCAGAAGGAAATAAAAAAAGATAACTTACTCCTTTCTAGACGGATGGCGACTTATGTAGTTTTTCTCTATTTAAATTGTTTGTCAAGTAAATAAAAGAAGAAACCAAACTCAACCGCATTATGACAAAATCCAGGAGCCAAATTTACCAATAACTTAGAAACCAAAAATGTTATCATTCCCCTCCTGATAATTAATTCCATTTATTATGAACATATAATTTTAGATTATTATAGTGTTAAAGTCAAAGATAGCTGGCTGCCTTTGGTCCTATTATATAAATAGCCAAAGACTGTCATGTCATACTTAAACTGAACTAATCACTCTTACAATCAATCAATAATTAAATCATAAAGACAACTAAAACTAAATTGAGAGATTATGATTTTATACTTATATTTCATGTGATGGTTTCTCATATAATGTCCCATCTTGCTCAGAATTTTGCTTTTGTTTTCTTTTTGTAAACCAATTACTAACTTTATTCACATATATGTTTTCTTTGCCTCCAACCAGTGAACAAATACCTAACACAAAAGGTGTTTAATAGACAAGCTTCTTCTATATGCTATATATACATTGTATAATTTCCTGTATTATATATAATGTTTGATAGACAACATAATGACCTTATCTACTCGTGGACCTCATTTTTTCACTTTTTTAAAAAAATTGTCTAAGGTGTAGCATCACCTTTAAATTTTATGATATCAAATTAAAAGTCTACCATTATGTCTAAATAATGTTGAAGTTATATTTATAAAAAAATCCACTAAAGGTCTTTTCACAACAAGGGTTTTTTTTCTAAAATATTTAGGTAGCTATCTTATTGTAAAAACAGCACACTGTCACTTTTGATTTAAATTGTCCAATAGTTTTGATTTGTTGGTCAAAATTAAATTAACTAGTTTGTCATAATCATCAAACATGACATATAACCACTATGTTTGAACTAATACTTTTTGACTATGTTCCAGAATTAGACCAGGATTTGTTGGATATATCTATTAAAGGATACCTTAATTTAATTCGATAAAGTATATAGTTTAATTTTCATAGTGGGTAGGGGAGCTTTATTTTATGAAAAATAATAATAGTTAAGTTGTTGAGCTAATTGATATGTTGATCTTTATTTTTTACTAAACGATTACCGACAGGCTTCAAGGAAGTGCGCAAATTTCGTTTCAGACATAACAAGTCCATTTTGCACTTGAAGTGAGCTGAGTTTGTCTGATCGTACATAGAGTCTTCTGAATAGGGACTTTTATTATTGTGTCGATCTTTCAGACTGGCTCAATAGAGTTCTATACCTTCAATTCACATTCTTATCCTGACAAATGAACAACCTGTTTAGGTATCTTTCTCAATGACCATGTTGTCTAGCTTATTAACTAAGTTAGTTAGAGATCGAAACTGAACCTACGAGAGATTAGACTTCTAGTAAAAGTAGATGTGCCTTAAGTTGAGAAGAGTTGTTTACAAGGGGTGGTTATGAGCTATTTCTTGTTCTGCTGGATAGGTCTTTTCCCTTGAATTAGTAGTTGTGTGCGACTTTGACCATCAGGCTGATGAGACAATCGATTTATTCCTTCAGAAGCTTTCGGACTAGAGCAAAAAGGAGCCAAGCCAGTTACTGTGTTGTGTCATTTGGTGAGCCAAAGTAATTTACCGACCGATGAAAAAACGATGGTATATCAGATGGGACACCACCAAAACACTTGAAGATCAAGCGAGCCACGATTTACTTATCATGAAGTTCAAAATGAAAGGGGACGACCTCCCTTATAGCCTCAAGACATAAGTTCTTTAGCTATGTTAAGGAATAATTTGTCGAATACTATGATATGAAAATATACATATATCGGTGAAAAAATTATTCTTTACGAGGAAAAAAAATTTTAACCGACATAAATATGACAAAGGTGCAGATGACCCACATGAAAACCAAGAGAAAGGCATACTCGAAGCCCAAATACTAGTAATTGGGCCTTCCTTAATCCCATTATGTGGAACGGGCTAACTAGGAATCATCATTATGGTTTCGTCACTAGCAGAAAAAAGTGATAGGATGGCCAATTCTGGATTTCAAACTTATAAAAGTGAATTTTTATAAATAACCTAGTTTAAAATTTAAAATGATCAAATAGCTATATTTTACATAATTACATGAAGGGAAGGAGAGAAGCGAATGAGATCGAGAGATACATATGTATTGGTATATCTAACGAGAGATTGAGAGAGAGAGGAGGGACATGAACAAGATCGAGAGAGGAAGGAGAGAGGTGAGCGAGAGAAGGCAGAGCATGGCGAAAGGCGAATTATATATGTATACATGTCGAATTGATTATGTATATCTGTCAAAATAATTATATATATGCAGCTAATATACATATGTAATTGTATATCTGATAAGAAATTGTAGAGAGAAAGGGAGATGAGAGAGAGAGGAAGAGAGCAGAGAGAAAATAACAACAAAATCTTAACTATAGCTATAAATTGTAATTCTTTCAAACTATAATTGTATAATATAAATACATATCATATGTTTGCCTAGTTATGTTATTTTCCATTTTAACAAATTGTGGTGGGCGAGGTGGTGCAAGGTGTTGAAGCTTGGGATATTTAGAAACTTGTTTTTATAAAAAAAAAAAATATTTTGACTATTTAAATATTACTGAAAAAAGAAAAATAGAATATCAAACAGTATATTTATTGAATCCGTTGAAACTAACCGTGGTATGCTAAGCTAACCGAACAAATAAAACCTAAAGGAGAACAAAAAAAAAAACAAATTTGTTGAAATATCTTACATATACTTAGTCATGCTGATACTGGACATTACCTAAATAAAAAAGATGACTTTTAAGGGAAATCATGCTTGAGTTGGCACCTCAAAATTAAGCAAGAAAAACATGCGTCATCGTCACTTCCAAAAATAACCTCCAAGAAAGCAACTAAAAAAGCTGCTTATGATTAAAACAACAAATATTCGAACTTTCTTTTTTCTCAATTAACTTTTATAGTTACAAATTTCAGGTAAAGTGACTTATAACAGAAGAACAAGTAACACGATATAATTCGGTTAAAAACCGATATCCAGAAACAACTCATTTTCTAAAATTTGAGAACCATAACTGTAAAGCAAAACTTCACAGGCGTTAAAAGCAACTTTTAAACTACTCCAAACCTAGAATATCGCAGAAGACTTGCTTCTGTTTTTCTTTCTTGCAAGGCATTATTAACCAATGTGCACTCTTAATCTTCCTTCAGGTATAAATAAAACCTCAAAACAATGAACATTCTAACAGAAATTTGAGAAGATATAAAAGTAACACTTACCAGCTAAAGACTTCAAGCTATGGAGATTAAGATGGAAAATGAGATACCCCGGAATCTTGATGAAGAGAAAGCTCCCCTGCTTGAAAACACAGAACTGCCTGAAGTGGAGAAAAACCTGATACAACAGGCAATAAGCCAGACATTTAAAAGCACTGCCCATCTTGCCAATCTTCTGCCAACTGGGTCAGTTCTTGCTTTTCAATTTTTAGCACCCATATTCACAAATCAAGGGGAGTGTGATGTGGTTGGTCGATCCTTGACTGCTGGTCTTGTAGCACTTTGTGGACTCTCATGTTTTCTATTGAGCTTCACTGATAGTTTCAAGGATCAAAAAGGGAATATTTGCTATGGGTTTGCCACTATGCGCGGCTTGTGGATAATTGATGGATCAGCAACTCTCCCATCAGAAGTCGCAGCAAAATACAAGCTGAAATTTATAGATTTCATGCATGCCATCATGTCAATATTGGTTTTTGCAGCTGTTGCGTTGTTTGATCAGAATGTGGTAAATTGTTTCTACCCAACACCTTCATATGAAACACAGGAACTGCTTACAGCTCTGCCAGTTGCAATTGGGGTCATCTGCAGTATGTTGTTTGTGGTATTTCCTACGCAACGTCACGGCATTGGCTTCCCCCTCACTTGCTAACTAATATGTTTGTTCCCAGAGACTTGTCGCATGTGTATCTTCATCTTTTGTTGTATCAGAGTGAGATTCATGCTATTTATTGGTCTTTCCATTCATGTAACTATGTAACAATTCCCATACCTACTGCCTTTGACTTAACTTGCCAGATGAAGTTGTAAATGATTTACCAGCGAATGTACAAATAAGAATGCTAGTGTTTGCTAATCGCCATCAAGGAATTTGAAGATAATCTGTAGTCCAGAAAGTCGGAGATCAACAAGTGCATTTAGAATATGTAAAAAGAGTCTAATTCAAAATTCTGAATGAAACATACTAGAACTGAATATTGTGCTTAGTCGTATAAATTTTAGTATATAATATGCACTTCATTGAAAACACCAAGTCCAAAAAACTCCATATTTTAGGGCATTATGGAATAGAGTGTCTGAACACTTACCACTTTGCACTGAGAAGATTGAACTGCAACTTGAACCCTTGATTTCCAGTTTTTCCATGGAAATTTCTTAGCTTTGCACCAAATATCCATGATAAAAAGAGTAAATACAACAGACGCCAACTATTTTATGATTTACCAAAATCTTCTTAGAAGGTGAAGCAATGCATAACCAGATTATTTTGGTTTGAGATTCATATGGATGAACAAAATCATACGGTCATAATCAGCAACTTGAACAAGACATCAAGTCTCAAGATCCATATGTTTACATATAAGGTCAGCTTGTACTGGATCAGCTGCTTCCCTTACTTCCTTTCTATCTCAAAATCCACCCACCACGACAGCCCATGTTTGTTTATCTGGAATACATCCATCAGCCAATATTTCCTCGACAATACGAGCAACCTTGTGCATGTCTCCTCTCCTGCAGCAATGGTTGACTAAAGTCTCAAAAGACTTAGCTTCAACTGAGATGGCTCTGGTACGCATGCTTAGATATAACTGAAAAGCTCGCTTTGGATCATTCACAGGACACAGGACTTGGACTACTGCATTGTGAATCTTCACATGCAAGCTCCGAGTTAACCAGTTCGGAGATATTTCCCTAGAACTTAATTCAACAAGATAGCTGGCTGCTTCATGAAACTGGTTAATCTCACAAAAGCCATTGATGACTTTCCAGTATAATCCTGCATCAGGTTTACATCCCTGAAGTTTCATTCTGTTGAAAATGTCTAAGGCTTCTCCAATTTCACCCTCTCCACAAAGTCCATGAATTAAGGTACTGTAAGTTATCATATTTGGAACCTTATGTTCATGAATCAGTATCTGTAATAGCTCCATTGCTTCAGAGGAACGTCCACTCTTACAAAGGCCGTCCATCAGAGACCTATAAGTGAACACATTGGGCTCAATACCTTTGTTACTCATGTCCTCAAGCAATGTCATGGCTTCATCCACATTATTTGACTGGCAAAAGCCACAAATCAGACAAGCATAGGCGACTACAGTAGGGGAACTCATTAATGAGAGTCCGATATGTAAAGGAATCTGTTGTAAATCCGCGCTTGAGCATCTCACGAAAAATACGAAAAACAGAATCCATGGTTCCACTGTTCTTGCAGAGAGCTTTAATCAAAATATCAAGTGAAGCAACACAAGGTGGAATGCCTATCCCCCTCATGTAACAATAAAACCTAAAAGCAGTCTTTAACCGATTTTCATCAACAAGTACAGAGAACGCTGTAATATATGACTTCTTGGTTGGCTCACAATCACACTCCTTCATCTTTTGGAAAACCCTGATCACCTCAAGTGGCTCGTGAACTCGCCCATACATTCGATAAACAGAGAGGAATATACCGTAAATAATCTTACAACTCTCATCCTTCCTCAGACAAGCATTTCCTCAGCTAAATTAAAATGATTCACAGAAAGCAATCTCGAGATGATGAGATCAAATGTGCGAGGATCATGTCGGTAGCCATTCGAGTACTCTGCTGTTGCTGCATCAAATATAAGAACCGTTTTTTGTACATCTTTTTCTGCTTGAATCAGTTGTTCAACAAACGCTGCAGTGATTTCTCTTGGCCATTTGATTGGTATCTTACAATCCATCAGCTCAATACTTCTCTTCAAATGCTTCAATTCCCTTTCCAGAAATATGTACCTCAAATTTTAGCTAATATCATTAGCTTTTCACTGATTAAAGTTGTGACATTAACAATGCTTCGTGCCGATCCTATGTATTTGAAGCATCCAATACTGGAGTTGAGTAACTGTAATTCCAATAGAAAATTCATTAGGGTCTAATATCTTCAACCGTGTTACCAGCTAAAGAAATCCCAAAATTACAAGATTTTCTAGCAGGCATTGCATCAAAGAAGGTGTCATCTACAAAACCAAAATTTTTAAGCTCAAAATGCAGTGGTACAGGAAAATCCAACTGATGAATTTTTCATATTCGAAGCAAAGAAGAAAACTTTGATCAAAGCTTTAACCTTTAGATGGATCAACCAAACATAATGAGGTGAATCAAGATTTAAAGGCATTGGGTGCACGAGTACCTTTTAGTGTCGAATTGCCGCTAACCACAAAGAGTGAGAGACTTGGAGGTTGACTTGAAGAAGATCCAATGCAAGAAAATGGAGAGTCCACATTGGACTTGAAACAGGAGAATTCATGCAAAGTTATAAAAAAAAAAAAGAATTGGCAAGTTGAGTGGAGAACATGTACATGAATCTTAGAAGTAGTAATCTAAATTCATTTATTATAATAAAAAATTAATAATCAACAAACAAGAGAGAAATATTTGAGTAAGAATGCACTTAGGCGCTGATCAACTAAGATAGAAATCAGATAGAAATTATTGCAATTAAAACTACAACAGATTAATGAACAAAACAGAGATAAGAAGCTGAATATGACTACTGGACAGAACAATGAAGAGAAAACTGAAATTTTATTTCTATTGTCTATTAGAATTAACAAGTTTAAAGGTAAACAAGTGGGGCTAATTCATTGGCTGTAGGAAAATAGATTGAAGTTCAAGCAAGAATCTTAAGATTACTAACAGTTTGCTTCTTAAAATCAAAACCAAGATGGTCTTAAACAGAGAGACATGATGTACATTTCACAGCATACTCAATAGTTAATCCAAATAGACCTTTCGATTGTTTTGAGCAAAAGAGCATCAGATCAAAACATACTACTCAAACAAGACATTTAATTTCAAATACAAAGCAAGCTCAATTTTGTTGAAAGCAATAACAAATTTAGGAATCAGTCTTCCTCTAATTAATGAAGGATTTGAATCATATAAAGGTCATTGAGGAAGTAGGAATAGTAAGAACTTACATAATAGAGCTTTTTTTTTTTTTGATAAAGTTAACTAGTATTATAAACAAAAGAGTTACTTTTTACCAATAGTGTACTCATGTAGTAATTACATCAAAAGTATAGGACCACCAAGAGATCTATCACCTATGATTTTCACAAATTATCTAAAAAAAGAGAGATCTCCCACCGGATCCTTAGGTACAAAGTTAATGCACCAAAAATATAAAGTCGCTAAACAATTCATTTTAAGACTTTGGAAGGGGATACATTTGTTCCCAAAACATCTCTGATTTCTTTCCTTCCAAATTGTCCACAAGATGCAAGCAGGGACAATCTTCCATCTCACCTTATGTTCTGATTGATTCCCATCTCTGTTCCAGCATGCTAGAGCTTATGCAGTATTCCTAGGCATAGACCATCTGATCCCCTTCAAATTAAAGAACCATTGCCAGAGTTGCTCAGTCGCTTTACGCAATAGAGTTGAAAGATGCAAGCTTTAGCCTTAAATTAGTTCAAACACGAGGCAAGAACATGTTGACAAAATTCATGCTTATAACGATTGACTTAAAGAACATAAGAGAGACATTAATTCCTGCCTAATGCACACGAACATACAGGGAAAGAAATTAATCAGATATGTAGCTTGTGCAGTATAACTAAACTTAACTACATGAGATGGAAAATATACAACATTAAAGTTGAGATTAGGAAGAAGATTAGCAGCTAATATTTGGATAGGATTATCTTAAACTGTAAAACTAGACAAGATTCAAATCGATTAATATTCAACAGATCCAACGCGTAAATTAGTGTACCTAACAGTTACATACACCATTCTGCAACTGAACAGTAAGCCATTCTACACACCAACCAGAGGAGGAGAAGAGAAACAGGAATCAAACATGTATTCCAATATAAACGCGGAAACTAAACTAAAGGAGCAAGAAAATTAATTTTATAAACTAATCTAAACATGGAAACATAAATTATTCATATATATTAGCCTAAACATATAAGACTACAGAGAATAGAAATAATCTTCAAACATAGAAACTAAAACAAGGAAAATGCCAAATTAATCAAATCATGATATAAGCTAAAAAAATTAAACACCTGACACATAATAAGCCACAAAAGAGTAATGGGATTACCTCTTGTCGTGCAGCAAACCAAGACAACAAATGACTGATATTAGTGCTAATGCTCAAGAATAGGACTAAGGAATTTAGCATTTTCAATGTTATATGAGTCAAGAAAAAGTGAAAACAGCAAACGTGCTTCATTACACACCAAACCGTATAGAGTGTAAAAAGCAATATAAGAAAAAAGCAAGAGAGTATCTGCATTCAGTTGACGATAGTGAGCATGAAGAAATTAGTATGAGAATTTTGTCCACAAAAACTCTCTGACATCCAAGAAAGAAAGAAAGAAATGTCAAATTTTAGAAAACATAGTTTAACAGTTTTTCCACATTTTGTTTCCATTCTTGCTTACCCAACTTGAGCCCATTTGAGATAGAAATAAGAATATCTGAAAAAAGGATAAACAATTCTTAATCCACTACAAGAAATTTGAGTAAAAAGCAACAAACACCTCTGTCAAGCATTTCGACAAACACCCTACCTGCATTATATTCGCACCTTGTTTTAGTTGCTGCTTCCACTAAGTTCCACATCTAATACAAATAAATATTTAACCAGCTTTCGAATTTACAGTAATTTCACGAAACATAATAGTAGCAGGCGGTTGAGTTAAAAATTACCTCTCCAATCAGCTCTACACATTTACTAGTTTGTCTTGTCTTGGATCGAAACAGCTTCACTTCAATTCGGTCTTCTCGTCTCGCCTTGCTTGCCTCTAGATTCCCGCGACGGCGAGTCGAGCGGCTTCAGCTTCTCACAGTAAACCTGGTGAATCACTTTCATAATGTAAATGACTAACACCTTCTTTGGATGGTAGTTACTGCTTTGTATTGTATTGCATTCTTAGTATAATATACCGTATTTGTTTTGATTGATTTAATATGATTCCATTCTTACTCTTAATATTACTTTTATTTATTTATTTAGAATAATTTTATTGTTTATTCTATTTTTTAGTAGCTTTATCTTGTATTTTACTTTTTCCCTAATTTTATCCTTCAATAGTCTATTTAAATTTTGTATTCATTAAATAATACAATATAATAAATCACAACACAATATAATAAAAAACATTAGGAAACAAATGTAATGACCATGATTGATACTTGTACAACTTT
>JAOTQJ010000049.1:16151346-16166073 GCA_025642045.1 Solanum sejunctum
CTTTATATCATACTCGACCATCTTCACATCCAAAAAATCAACGACCTGAATTATGTGCGGACCAAGAAATCCTCATCTTTGCTCTTTTTTCACAATAAAAAAATATTTAAATTCATTATTTATCAAAAAAAGGTCAAAAATATTTTTAAAAAAATAAAAAAATCAAATACTTGTGTATTTTTAATAAAATGAAGAAGAAGAAAGTATGTGTTAATTTGAAAATAAATAGTATACATATATAGAAATGTAACAGGGGTAAAAGGGTCAAATTATCCATTTTTTTGTTAGAATAGTAAAAAATCAGTCTTAAACGCGTCCCCCGCAAGTGTATTGCACTCACTGCGCCACGTCAGCCCTTGTGCTTACTTATTTAGGAATTGTCAAGTTGAGAATCCTATTTATGCACTATAAAAGTTTAAGTTTCAACTTATAAAATGATGTCAAATTTAGGATCCAATTGAGGGTTATCTCTTAAATATTCGTGTAAACTAAGACTAAGAAAAATGGGCAACCAAAAATGAAATTTTCTTTAAAAAATTACTTTATTTGATGAAGACAAATATGTACTGGGCCCAAAGAAAGTGGAGCCCACTTAAACAAATTCGTGAGGCTCACAAATCGGATTAGTCACCCCAAAAGAGAAGATTCTTGGAGCAAGATGTATTACAACTCAAGATAAACATGAAAGTACCAAAAAACCCAGAAAGTCCAACTTTAAAAATAGAAATAAATTTAAAAAGTTGAAAAAAATAAATGAAATAAAAAGAAAGAGAGAGAGAGAGAGAGAAGTGGCTCCTCAATCAATGAAACACAACACACATAAAAATTTTCCACTTGATTTCATTGTCAAAAATTAGAAAAAAAAAAAGGACTCTAAACCTCAAAGAGTTTTGTTTTTGTTTTAAACAACAAAAGAAACTAGTGTATTACAACATTACATGTATGTACATGTAAATGTAATAACGTGTTTCGGAAATTCCATTTTAAAAAACAAAATTTTTTGGGAAAAATTAAAAATTATAGAATTACACCGAAAGAACATGGAATTTGGAACCAACAAGAGGGACTTGTTCTACTATACTGTTCCTTTTTATTCAATTTCTTCTTCTTTCGCCTCTCTTGTGTATTGGGTTTATTTTTGTTTTTCTCTTTTTCATTTATTCTTATTATTTACCTCTTCTTTTTTAGATTTTTTTTTTCTCCATGTGTTCTTGGGTATCACGGGAAGAATATATAGTTACCCATCTGTAACGGGGTTGTTTTTCCTTCAAAAAAGATTGGATTTTTAGGTTTTTCTTCAACAAAGATCTGAAAAAATGGATGGTGGGTCGGAAGGAGAAGGCAATAGGAACGTTATTCTGAGTTCATCTGAAGGACCCAAGAAGCCAAAGAGGCAGATGAAGACTCCCTTCCAACTGGAAACCCTAGAAAGGGTCTATGCTAGTATGTCTTCTGTATATTCACTTTTGGACTTCATATTTTATTGTTTCGTGATCTGGGGTTGTTTAAATCGCTTTGTAGATGTGGAAATTTGGGAGATTTAGGTGTATTTTGCTGTTCGTAGGTGTCTTATGTACTATATATAAGGAGATTAGAAGATGATTTTGTCCTGTCAGATGTGTAATTCTGTATACTTTGCATGTGATGTAGTTGGAAACCATTGGGGTGGGGATGCTGTGCTAGCTTTTAGGAGATGGCTGAAATTTTGGGTCTTTCTGGGGATTCTACCATTATGCTTCTTTGGCGGTGCATTAATTTTAGTGTATGTTTTGTACTTCAGCCTATTGATTGTGCTCTGTGTGCGAGGATAATTTTTGGGATTAATATGATTGTGGGATATGCAATTCTTGTGTAATATTTTCCTACCCTGCTTGTATATTTGTCTGAATGCTGTCATAGACAGAGAGATCTGATGGACAAAATTTTGATCTTTGTAATAGGTTCTGCTATTCCCCATGCATGGACTGATGTTAACATTTAGTTATCAAATCTATTACTGTGTTTGTGTTTTTGTACTTGTGATATTTGACATGAACTCTGTTTTGTTTTGCTTTGTTGTCTATGCAGTGGAGACGTATCCATCTGAGGCCATTCGTGCTGAGCTGTCAGAAAAATTAGGTCTAACAGACCGGCAGTTGCAGATGTGGTTTTGTCACAGGAGGTTAAAGGACAAAAATACATCAGGGGGGACAGAAAAGAAGCCACGTGCTGGTGGGACAGGCGGTAAAAGAAATTTGCCGGAGTCACCTCCTAGAGAGGATTTAGTGGTTGCTGAAGCTGCTAGTAATCGTGGCTCAGGATCAGTTTCAAGGTCAGGGTCAGGGTCAGGATCAGGTCGGTTTGATAATGGGGATGATATGCCAACACCTTCCATGAGATATTATGAATCACCTCGGAGGGCAATGGAGCGCCGAATAATAGCTTGTATAGAGGCACAATTAGGAGCGCCTTTACATGAGGATAGTCCTATTGTTGGGGTGGAGTTTGATGAGGTTCCACCTGGTGCATTTGGGACACCTATTGGTAAATTAACCTACTCATGTTATTAGATATCTTATCTTAGAATATAAATGCATGTATGATGTCTTTCTTCTAAATTTGGATATTGGTATTGAAATGAAAGAGTTTGACAATTCGTTTTTGTCCTATATGCTAATCTTTCCATGTCTTTGCAGGTTTAGCTTATGACGTTATCTCAATATGCTTGTGAATGCATATTTATTTTCTTAAAATGATTATATTTTTGAAACTGTGGCATAAAGTTCAGTGCCATATAAGTCCAGTCGGAATTTGGGTATCTTCTCAGGCGAGAGATTATTTTCAATTAAAACATTGGATCATTTAAGATATTGTTTGTTACTTTCCTCCCCAAATTTCATGTGATATCATATATGTTTTGTAAGTTGCTCTGTGGAGTGCTTGTGGCCTCCTATTGATTTGCCTTTGGGAGGGAGAGCAATAATAACTTGATGTAAATGATAGAAGTAACGAATATCCTTGACTTTATGTGAATATCATATGAGATCAAGACCTTTCTGTATTTATTGAAGTGCTGCTTTGTGAGTTGCTATCCGACCTATGCCTCACTTATATGAGAAACATGACCAAAGGGATTCTACTCATTTTCTCTGCTGTTGTGTTACTTCACAGACTGCTGGTTATTTAACAGTGTAAACTTTTCATATTTGTTTCCCAAGGAGACTCTTATCATTTGGCTGTCCTTTTGATGTGTCATCTGCTGTCTGTGCCCTTA
Organism: Solanum sejunctum; assembly: GCA_025642045.1. Classification (NCBI taxonomy): domain Eukaryota; kingdom Viridiplantae; phylum Streptophyta; class Magnoliopsida; order Solanales; family Solanaceae; genus Solanum; species Solanum sejunctum. The sequence goes on from JAOTQJ010000049.1 coordinate 16,154,600, forward strand.
CAATATTTTATTCAGACCATGTCATTTTGGGTAAAAAACAATTCTTTTGGATTGCTTTTCTGATTTATTTTCTTTTTTATTTGTCATTTTTGGCACAGATATGGAAGAAGGTCCGGACCATTACAGACAATCTTATGAAAGCAAATTGTATGGGCCATATGATGCTAAAGTTAATGTTGGATCAGCTCTCTCTCTCTCTCCGGTATGTACAAAGAGATCAGTCTCTTGCCATTTCACATTGCGCCTTTGAGTTATAGCCTTGTAGTACAGGTTATATTTTGTATCCTTATCATTTCTACCTTCTTGAGGTGATACTGTCTTCTGCTATGCTCCACTTGATTTTCTTAGACCCATCTGTTTGGTCATTCTGCAAATCTTTTACTTCTTTCATGGTTCTAGCTTAAAATTATTGTGTGGCTTATTTGCCATCATGATTTAGCTCCAGGAACTGTAAGTTTTTGATGGAATGTATCTGTTGGTGAAGTCATTGCATAATCAGCTGGTCTTCTCACTGTCAATCTGTGTGATTGCTGCATTGCTGCTAGCTTACGCTGTTGTTATCTAGGGCGTTAGTGTAAGAGGTGCCATGTGATTGGCTAGTTTTGGATAATGGTAAAACTTGAAAGTGATAATTATTAGCAGGTCAATTTGATTGTGAAGCTTAGCTCTATTTTATCTTCAGGTTCTTCCAAATGGTCGTCGTGAACCTTCTGAGCCGAAGATTGTATCTGATAAATATGGACAAATTGCAGCCCCTTACCTTTATGATTCGCCTGTCGGCGGTCCTTCTAAAAACGTGGCAACCATGCAAGGGAATGGACATTTTGTTGGGGAATATGGTGTTGAAGGTCAAAGCTTCAGTATGATGTCTCAACATACCAGGCAGGGACGCTTTCCATCCTCTTCGCGGGATAATGAATTTGCCCCTGTTAATGAGGACATTTTGGATCGGAAGCGCAAGGTAACTTGAAGCTTCAGAAGTCTATCTTCTTGTGGTCGTAGAAGCACTTCCGTCCCACTGTTTTCTTCTCTTTGCTTTTTGCAGTAGGCTTTATTGTTGGTTTCTTGCAGAGTGAAGATGCTAGAATGGGAAGGGATGTTCAAGCCAATGAAAAACGGTTTCGGAAAGAACTTGAGAGACAAGATCTTCTACAGCGGAAAGTACGGAATATTTACATTTCTGGATGTGTAGCTTCTGAATCTTATTCCAAAAGTGTAAACATTTGAAAACTGTTTTTTTCCCCCCTACAATTGATACTATAATATTTGGTTGTAAGAGGGAAGAACAAATGAAAAAAGACATGGAGAAGCAGGATCGTGAAAGAAAAAAGGAAGAACTAAGGCTGATGCGTGAGCAGCAAAGGAAGGAGGAGCGATTTCAGCGTGAGGAAAAACGTGAAATGGAGAGGAGAGAGAGATTTTTGCAGAAGGAGCTCGTGAGGGTAGGTATTCAGAATGAGAATTTTGTTTCCTCCTTGCTTTCATTTTTTTCCTTTCAAAATTTGTTGATTGAGTTCCCCGGTACTATTGGTTTTGTAATCTTTAGGTGGAGAGGAAAAAGCAAAAAGAAGAGCTACGAAAAGAGAAGGAAGCTGCAAAACAGAAGGCTGCTATGGAGAAGGCAATGGCACGAAGAATTGCTAAAGAATCGATGGAGCTGATCGAGGATGAGCGCTTGGAACTTATGGATCTGGCTGCCTCTAGCAAAGGGTTATCATCAATTGCATCTCTTGATTATGATACTTTGCAGAACCTTGAATCATTTAAAGGTAGGAGTTTGTTAACTTGATTGTCACTATGAAAGTTAATTCTGCACGCGACTTTTAGTTTAAATGCTTTTGTTCCAGATTAGTTAATAACATATGTTGAAACCTTGTTTTCGTTACGTGCTTTCTTGTATTCTCTATGAAGAGCATGCTAGATGGTAGGGCTTCCAGGAAAGCCAGTGATGACCTGCAAGTTGGTGAAAGTATTATATATAAGGCAGTCTGAAGTAGAATCCTTACATGCCATTCATTTTTCTTTCGCCTCTGCCTTATTTAAGCTGCTTATCTGCAAAGGTCATGAAGTTTTTGGTTTATTGCTGAAATCTGTCTTATGTGATCCAGAATCTTTGTGTGAATTCCCTCCCAAGTCTGTTCAATTGAAAAAACCATTCTCCATCCAACCCTGGATTGCTTCAGATGACAATGTTGGGAATCTTCTTATGGTATGCTGCTTGATCATTTAAATTTGTCTACATTCCATAATGACTGATCTGTCTCTTATTCTTCTATTTATCAAGTATTTCCTGCTTTTGCAGATTAAAACAATGATCACTATTGCTGATTACTTAAGCCACATATGTACTCCTATTTACTTAGCTATACTTCATCATTGATAGGCGAGAGGATTTTAAACCACTCAACCGGTTACAAACTTGTATTTCAGATTAGAATAGGCAAAGTATGGGACAGAGGCTTCTTTTTTATTCCTGGTTATATGAGTGAAAAGTCAATGTTCTAGTCAATTTAGCATAGGAATTTCTATCTTTTACAAGTTTAAAGTACCTTTTTTTTTTTAAAAAAAAGATTGTATTACTTAAAACATCAACATTAAGGGTCTTTTGAAATGTTACAAGCAAACTGTTAATGTCATGTGCCCTCTCTCATTTAAAATGACTTTGACCTGTGTCTTAAAAAAAATCATCTGATTAATGAATTGGGTGATGGAGAAACTGTTAATACTTGAAGGATGTTATACATTAAATTTAAAATGAAGGGTAGTATTTGGTTTATATGGGTTTGGATTTTCGGAGGTAGTGAAATTTAGGATTTAAAGGAACCAGCCAGTATTTTATTGGCAGACTAAAATGGAAAATAGGTCATCTTTACTTGGATGGATGGTAGTTGTTGAAAACTAAAATAGTAGTTGCCAAACTAAGGAAGGATGATATAATAAGGAGAGAAGCAGTGAAGAACATATTTGTTCTCTAAACCAAATTCTGTGTGGGTCTATATTGATTTTGCTCTTGTGTTGAGTCAGGTCTCTTTTTGCATTTGATCTAAAAGTCAAACCTTTTGATTTTTACAGGCTTGGAGATTCTGCTTAAATTTTGCAGATATTCTGGGCCTCTGGCCTTTCACTCTTGATGAATTTCTTCAAGCTTTCCATGACTATGTGAGTACCTTTGGCTAAAGTTAATTGTGAGCTCACGGTCCGAGTGGCTTTTTCTGCATAGTCCTGTGGACCATCAGGTTTAGCTATCTTCTTAAAAAGGCTGGATGGGGTCTGATTGTCATAGTTTAATTGTGCTCTGCTCAGGATTCCAGATTGTTGGCTGAGATACAGATTGCTCTTTTGAAACTGATTATAAAAGATATTGAAGATGTTGCTCGAACTCCTTCTGGTGGGCCTGGGACAAATCAGTATAGTGCTGTCAATCCTGAAGGCGGACATCCTCAAATAGTTGAAGGGGTAATCACTGCTGTGCACACTTCCTCTTTAGAACGTAATTTACTCTCTTGTGGGATGAGCAAAACTTACCAGTTTGTGGACTTCATTGACAGGCATATCTTTGGGGTTTTGACATACGCAATTGGCAGAAGCACTTAAATCCTTTGACTTGGTCTGAAGTACTGCGCCAATTTGCGCTCTCTGCTGGATTTGGACCACCATTGAAGAAAAAGAAAGAACGCGCTTGTTTGAATGACTCAGATGAGGTGCTACATTTTTTGTCCTCATGTTCATCTTAGCGATATATCGTGGCTTCTATTTTTTCTTGTGGCTTAAGATATTTTATTTGGTAGTAATCTATGTAATGGAATATTTTGATGGAGGTTTGCTTGAGATGGGAGATACAGTGATCTTCTTAGTAATTGGTTATTTTGATGAGATGTATAATGCAAAAACTTAGTTGAGCTGTTAGCCATAGAACTGACAGTACATGCAATTTGGACATAATGCCTTCTTACAATCTGTTTTTGGTGTTGTCTCAAGTCATTATCTTATTTTTCGTGCTGGTGCGCTGCTATTTCTATGGCTTGACCATAGACATGGTCTGGTATATTATCGCCCCAAGTTCATGCTCCATTAGCTAATCTGCCTAGTTTAGATCATAGCAGATTATGTTGCTACCACAATATCTTTTTGTCAAGACTCAGGTCTTGAAATCATCTTGAACCCCTAGGGTTCAGGCTGTCTTTCTTCCAATTTTGTTATCCAACCATTGTTTCTTCCATGTAGATGCATATTATATTGGTGGATGTGTCTCATCAAGGGGCATGACCTAGTGGTCAGTCAAGTTGGGTGAAAACTACAGGAGACCAGGGTTAAATTCCAAGAGAGACAACCTAGACTAGGTGATTACTTCCCACTTGTCCAAGGTTGGGTGAGCAGCGGTACCTGGTGTTTCTGTTGGTGGGAGATAGTAGGTGGAGTAGTCAAGGCGAGTGTAAGATGGCCCTGATACCACTGTTCCCAAAAAAAAAATGTTGGTATGGGACTATGTAGGTTTGCTTATTGAAATGCTGTTACGAAATTGGGTGACAGTGGGAAAGTCAAATCTGCTACTGATGGATTTTCACCGGACTAGCTTCCTAGCCATAATTATTCCACCTTTTAATCCATCATCCCTATTTATTGCTCTCCCAACCATCTCAATTAACTGATATTGCATAGTTCCTGCATGTATTAGAAGCTTTACCTTCTGGACCTATGTGATGTGGTTTTTAAAATGGAACTCCATGGTCATAGTTGAGCCTAAGTTGCTTGGAATCATGGCTTAATTTTTATTGTTGTGTGAAATGCTGGTTTGCGGTAAAATGGTAATTCTAATATGATCATCAGAGATCTCCCTCTTATCCTAGAATTTTCTGTATCTGTGCATTGACATTCTACATGAAACAAATTGTGCATTATGTCTAATTATGGTAATGCTTCCTATTCTGCAGACTAAAGGTTGCGAAGACATTGTATCCAATCTGCGGAGTGGTTCGGCAGCTCTTAATGCTGTTGCGGTTATGCAAGAAAAAGGGTTCATGTCGCAGCGCAAATCTAGGCATCGGTTGACACCAGGGACTGTGAAATTTGCTGCTTACCATGTTCTCGCTCTCGAGGGAGACAAGGGCTTGAATGTTCTAGATATTGCCGAAAGGATTCAAGTATTTATGCTCTTGATGCACATTGTCACTGTCTCTCATGTTAATCTGGTTCGATGTGTTTGAAAATTTTTCTTGTTAATTTCTTCTCTATGCTTTATTCTCCAGAAATCTGGATTACGTGACCTTTCAACAAGCAAGACTCCAGAAGCCTCTATATCTGTGGCTTTGTCAAGGGATCCAATACTTTTTGAAAGAATTGCTCCTTCAACGTACAATGTCCGGCTTGCTTTCAGGAAGGATCCTGCTGATGCTGATGCAATTATTTCAGCAGCCAAGGAGAAAATACAAAGATATGCTAATGGATTTCTCTCTGGACAAAATGCTGAAGATGAAGAAAGAGATGATGATTCTGAAGGTGAAGTTGCTGAAGGTCCAGAGGTCGATGACTTGGGTAGTCTGTATGGTGTAAACAAGAATAATGAGCAAACTAGCATACTTGACACCTGCTTGGTGAATGGAAAAAGTAAGCCATCTGATGAGGTTGGACAACAAATTAGAGTTGATGTTGGTAAGGACATGATTTTAACTAATTTATTTTTATGCTGTATTTGCCTTTTTTAAAATGTGAATGCACATCTTCATAGTAGTTGTTTGAAAACACTATTTTTTCATCATCTGTTGATGCTCTCTTATAGGTATTGAGGGAAGTAAACCCAACCAAGAATGTTCGGAAATTGATGAGAGCAAAGCCGGTGAGCCATGGGTTCAAGGACTCACTGAAGGTGAGTACTCTGACCTCTGTGTTGAGGAGCGTCTAAGTGCTCTTGTTGCCTTGATTGGCATAGCAAATGAAGGGAATTCTATTCGTGCTATTCTTGAGGTAATAAATATGGTAAATTTTTATCATTATTGACCATTATCCATTACTGTCTTCTTTCAGCCATCTAACAAAGAAGGTTTTGCAGGATCGTCTGGATGCAGCAAATGCTTTGAAAAAACAGATGTGGGCTGAATCCCAGTTGGATAAAAGACGATTGAAGGAGGAAACAATCAATAAATTTAATGATAGTTCCTTCAATGTTATTGTTGAGGGTAGCCAAAGCCCATTGGGATATCCAAACAATAAAAATCAAGGGACATCACCAACCACGCTGATTAAGGAGGAATCTGCTGGTATAATAGACAATGTCCAGAACCACTTTGAAAACATTCCTGCTGAAAAGAGTTTAGCCGCACAAGAAACCTTTGTGGGCCAATTTGCTGTACCAAGTGGGAATACTGCAGAAAGGTCACGCATGCAGTTAAAGTCTTTCATTGGCCACAAAGCAGAAGAGATGTATGTGTACAGGTCCTTGCCTTTAGGTCAAGACCGCAGACACAATCGCTACTGGCTATTTGTTGCCTCTGGCTCTAGCGAAGATCCTGGTTCTGGCAGGATATTTGTTGAATCACCTCATGGCTGCTGGAGACTTATTGACACTGAAGAGGTATGCTCCTTCCATTATTTTCAGAATGCACTTTGCTGTTAGTAAACTGTTAAAGTAGGTTCAGTAGGCTGAATATATATTTTACCCAAGGGAAACACTTGCACTATTTTGGGTTTAATAAAGAGGCCAGTCCGGTGCACCAAGCTCCCGCTGTGCGTGGGGTTCAAGGATGGGTCTGACTGAAATTGCTCTGTTTTGCATTTTTCCAAAGAGGGTTTTCTATATTTAGGTGTAACAAATGGCGAGTTATGACTGAAGAAGGGATACGATGGACATTGGTAAATGAAGAACCTGGATGAATCCGTAGTTTAGAAAAAATTACATGTCTGGTAAATAATACTCAACGAGTGTTTGGAAATTGTTGCTTTTCTGGAGCAAGGAAAGTTATCGGTGTCAGGGAAACCCTATTTGTAGTTATATATATCTTAGCAAGGTCTTGTCTGTCCTAAATATATGAGACCTAGCTATTACCTGTTTATCTTCTTATCCTTTATTTTACCTGCAGGCATTTGATTGTCTTTTGGCTTCTTTGGATACTCGAGGGGTCAGGGAATCACATTTGCATATTATGTTACAAAAGATTGAGGGTCCTTTCAAGGGACGTGTGCGGCGAAACATGTCTTACGGTGATATCATAGGTCAACATGGAAACAAATGTAGAAATGAATCTTCTGCAGCTAGTTCATGCCCAGCCCCTGGTGCAAGTGCAGACAGTCCTGGCAGTACCATATATGGCGTGAGTTCTGATAGTTGGGAAACATCTTCGTCTTTTAAAATTGAGCTCGGGAGGAGTGAGGAAGAGAAAAAGAATGCCTTCAAAAGATACCAAGGTTTTCAGAACTGGATGTGGGAAGAATGTCTCAGCTCATCAATCTTACGTGCCATGCGATATGGGAAGAAAAGGTGCTTGCCGCTTTTGGGCATTTGTGGCCACTGTTTAGATCCTTACCTTTCTGAAGAGGGCATTTGCCCATCTTGCAACAAGATGAGTTGCAAAGTTGACATGAATGGCAAGTTCCTTGAGCAGGCAATGTATTCTATGGACAATCTGAAAATTGATTACAATAATTTGGTGGTTTCAAATGCTTGTCCTCTAAGAGTCAGATTGATGAAGGCCATGTTAAGTTTCACTGAGGTGAGATTTTTTGAGATATATCTTCAAGAATCTGGTTTTATGTTAGGTGTCTTCCTTCACTTTTCACCTATGTATTTGTCTTTTTTATGTCTGAACAGACATCAATGTCAAGTACATTTGAGGCACAACCTGTTGACAGCTTTTAGCTTCTTATAGCATGATGTTTATTCTTGTTTTTTCTCTGGAATTCACAGGTTTGTGTGCCATATGAGGCACTTCAATCATCTTGGACAGAAGACTGTAGAAAGACATGGGGCACGAAGCTGCAAAATTCGTCATCTCCTGAGGATCTTCTCCAGGTATCTTACTCCCTTTGGCTCATGTATATGGCATTCTTGTTCAGGAGTTTATCTTTAGTTACAAGTCTCTTAAATGTTTTTGTTAGATTTGTTCGACTATACACAAATATGATTTAGTTATTTTTATGAAGTGCATAACTTCTCAAATTTCCAAGAATGTCGAAGATTCTTTCTTTTTGACAACTACAAAGAAGTTTAAGGAATCCATGTATGGGTTTACTATGAAAATATGCTTTGGGCCTCATCTGTACCCCATCATTAATCATTGTTATAGGGACAGTAATTATATTTTTTTCAATTTCATTTTCTTGCGTCGGTCTGATTTAGGCTTCAACGGATTTAAGTGTTTTGTCAAGCTACAATTTATTACAGTGTTGAATTTGGTGAAATAAATGTATATGCTACTATTATATATGATAAAGAACTGGCAGGATTTCTTCCCTACAAATTCTCTTTCTTACACCCGTAAAAAAGAGGGGGAAAGAGTATAATAGAAAAGTGAAGGTTATCCCTCATCTGGGAATTGGTTTCGCTCTTGCTTGGTTGTTCCTCAAACTAGTTACTTGTGTTGATGAATTTGCCAGTAAGCATGGCAAATTCAGATAGTTTGGCTGATTTGATAGCTGTTGCAGAATTGTTCGTATAACCTTCAAATTTAGAAGCTGCAAGAAGAAAAGGTTCTTGATTGTTTTTTTTTCCAGATTCTGACTCAGTTAGAGGGCGTCATCAAGCGTGATTACTTGTCTGCGGACTATGAGACTGCAGAAGAATTGATGGGTCTATGTGCTTCATCAAGAAAAGCTGCCTGTGAATCTACTTATCCTGAATCTGTACCACAACTCCCATGGATACCTCAGACCACCTCTGCGGTGGCTCTCAGACTTTTGGATCTTGATTCCTCCATATGCTATGATCCTCAGCAGAAAACTGAGGCCGAGTTGAAAAATAAAGTAGATTGCCTTCCAGTTGAGTTGTCTTCCCTTCTAATTCAAGTAATTGGTGTTACTGATAACATTTAGTTTTACTGTTTATCCATGTTTATTTGCACTGCATGCTACTTTATTGAAAGAAAATTTTCCAACTTGTATATGGTCCGACATTGATCATCCACTGCCTAATCGCCTCTAGGACTGCAGATAAATACCTGTCACTATGTAATAAATGCCATATTTTTGGCTAATAATGCTCTTTCTTTCTAATCATCTTGATGGCTTAATTTTTTTCCTGCATACAGAAGCCATCTTTGGGGTATGCTTCTTTGAAGGATCTGCAAAAGGTAGAACCAGCAGAAATGGATCATGATGGACCAATGAGAGAGGAGAACTGGGATTATCTCAGCAATTTGCCTAGCAGCTCAAGAAGTAGACAAGTTGTTCGTGGGCGGGGAGGCAGTCGTCCGCGTGGAAAGCTGCAGAAAGGAACTACTAGCAAACCATCAGAATCTGGCAAGGCTGTCGTAAGACCAAGTGAGACCTTAACTCAAGTTCTTATTAAGCAGGGAGAAACGCATGGGCAGATCCATGTACGTGGTCGCCGAACTGTCAGGAAGAGGAGAATAGAGAAGAAATTTGTTGAAGAGACTCAACCAGATTATTTGGGTGGTGGAAGCAGCCGGCTAAGTCTTGCAGTGTCACCTAGAAAGCATGTGACAGAAGTGTTTGGCATGAATATGGAAGGAATAGAAGCTGCAAATGATAATAGTAATAGTATGGAAGCTGCTGAATCTGATGATAGTGCTCCTGAAAATACATACGATTTTAACAGGAGTGATTTAATGGAAATGTCAGATGAGGATCAGGTTGTTTCTGTCGGTGATGGCATTGAAGATGACATTGATGATGAAGATGATGAGAATGACAATGACAACCATGACAGATACAGAAGCCATGGTCAAAATCTGGAAAGATACGTTAACATGGATGATGACGACTCAGATAGGGATGGGGATGTCAATGAGGATCAAGAGTCGGACTCTTCAGAGTCTGAAGATTATAGTGATTGAGGTCGTCGTGGGTTTGACAATCGCAATATACCTCTGATCGTTGATCGCCAGAGCACAGAGGTCTGGTGTGATTGCATTCTTTTTTTTTGGGAAGGAACTTTGGTATTCTTTTGAGATGAAGCCTGGGATCTGGCTTCTCTCTGTATAGTGTTAAAAGGAGCAGATTTTTGTTACATTTTACCAATCATAGCGCATGTCAGAAAATAGTATGAAAAATTGTTAAGTCGGTGCGCAATCCTGTATTATGGGGCTGTTGGTGATCAAAAGCATCTATGTCAAATTTTACAGTTGCGCATTTCTCATCATTTTTACTTCAATGTTTGTGATTAATGGTTATGTTTTTATCCCATTTGTTTCGAGGGCAAGTTTGGTGCGGGTTTGAAAAAAGGTCTATGCATTTTTAACTTTAGCAGTTACTTTATCCCATTTGGACTCTTTATGTTATTGCATTGGGTGTATATGGATCGGTGTGATTTGAATTTTTCAAATATCAAATTAAATAATTTTTATCGAGTTTTTAAATATGTATATGATTTTTTTTTGTTGGCACTAGAATTTATTAACAACGATAAATTACGGAGCCTGTATTTTCGAGTATCGCCAATTAAGGGATAAGAGTAGAGGAGACTAGCAATATTAGTCAAGATAAGGGTAGAGGAGACTAGCAATATTAGTCAAGCTATATATTTACACGTCTTAGGCCACAGAAGATAAATATTTTTCTACCCTGTTAACAGTCGACCAGCAAAAAGAGACTCAAAAAATGAGTTGGTGAACTTGGAGGAGATCCAGCATTGTCAGAAAGGTGGAACAAAGCTTTCCTCGTACTTCATCTCGACATCACCTGGGAAGAAAGGAGTAAGAAATGAAAGAACTACAAATTATATAGGTAAGAGTAGACGAACAGTCAAATTATCAGATGAAAGAAAACTCTCAAATGCAAAGATTCAACAACAAAAACAGAGAGGACAACCCATGATACTTGAGAACTCGTTTGTGGAAAGAAAGAAAGGAAAAAAGAGAGAATCAAGAAAGTATGGAGCTAAGGGTTTAAATGCAATAAAGGAAAATGATCACTTACTTTTGATAGCTAATACAGAGAAGACGGAAGAAGACACAAGGAGCCTTGACATTGCAGATCCACAGAAGCTTCATAAGTGAGGTTAACCCAGGAAAAGAACATAGGCGGATATCTAGAGTTTCTAGGAGAAAAAGGAAAAGAAATTGATTAGGAAATCCTTTGACGGATAGATGTATTTTTTTTAGCGAATGTAAAATCTGAATTAAGTCCGAATTTGAATCTAGTCAAGACATTGTTTTGTTCTGTTTTTATGAATTGGGGTTGGATCCAATTTCGTCATGTAATCATTTTTATTAATAATAATCTCATATATCATTTTTTTTAAAGTATAAAGATTATTAATAAGGAAATTTACCTAAATATATCAGTTTTGAAAAATGTTTTTCAAT
>JAOTQJ010000049.1:16166173-16183315 GCA_025642045.1 Solanum sejunctum
ACAGAGAAGACGGAAGAAGACACAAGGAGCCTTGACATTGCAGATCCACAGAAGCTTCATAAGTGAGGTTAACCCAGAAAAAGAACATAGGCGGATATCTAGAGTTTCTGGGAGAAAAAGAAAAAGGAATCGATTAGGAAATCCTACGACAAATAGATGTATTTTTTTAGCGAATGTATAATCTTGGATTAAGTCCGAATTTGGATCTAGTCAAGACATTGTTCTGTTCTGTTTTTATGAATTGGGGTTGGACCCAATTTCATCATGTAATCATTTTTATTAATAATAATCTCATATATCATTTTTTTTAAAAGTATAAAAATTATTAATAAGGAAATTTACCTAAATATATCAGTTTTGAAAAATGTTTTTCAATAAATAATTATATAATTTTAATCCATCAAGATTGCATGTATAATTTACATATAATACATAATGCATATTCTTTTTTTAATCAGAACAAGTGATGCTTTTAATTCGTACAAATTGCAGACGAAATTGTGTAATTCATTTTAATGCACGGTGAAATTTTTTTAACCAAAACAAGTGCGATACATTTTAATACATCTATTATACACTTTTAATCATTGAATGATTTCTTTAGATGATAAATAGCTTTTAAATATCTAGACTATAACCTATATTAAATCATTCCAAATTCTAACCTAAACTTAAGATAATATATTTAAAGATAAAAATTATGAAAAAATATATTATAACTAACATCAAAATAAATTCTAAAAATTATAAACAAAATCTGAAATTAATTTAGCCTCGAGTTGACTTTCTAAATTATAAGTGTTTCTTTTACACTTCTAAATCTAAGCTTTCAAGCATTTACGTATATTTTATAAAAATTTACAGCGCTACAAGACCAGTTTTGTGCTCCACGAAAATACTCCATGGTAAATGCAGAGTCAGACTCTAACTTCAGCTCTAAAGAGAATTGTTGAAAAGTAATTAAAAATTGTCAAAATCCTTTATTACTATCACATATTTATCGACTTACAGTCTTACACACACAATTTTGTACCTATGATACAGAGAGACTTCAACGGAACCAATTACCTCAAGATGCAAAGAAAATGAACAAGAAAAAGACTAGAGCAGAACATACACTACTGTAAAGTGATTGTGAACAATGTAGCCTAGGAAGTAAGCAACTTCTTGATTCCAGTTTTCTGTTCTGCTGTTAACCTTGTGGGAAACTTGATGTCGAACTTGATCCTCAAATTCCCTCTCCTTGAAGGCTCTTTGGGTATCGGCATTCCTTCCCTTGGGACGACCTCTTCGTGGTTTGGTTGTATTACATTGTTGATAGGGATAGTCAGTTTTCTTCCATCAAGTGTCGTTACATGGACCGTGTAGCCTGTCAATGCTTCAGCAAGTGAAATTTTCTGATTGATCACGAGGTCATTTCCGTCCCTTGTGAAAACACTGTGTGGTTTCTCATCAATCATGAACACGAGATCTGAAGGAACGACATTTGGCTCTTCGTTTCCTTTCTCTGGGAATGTAATCTTAGTTCCCTTTTTCCAGCCAGGTTTAATGTCAATGGTTAGGATTTCTTCCACTGGCAAAGTCTTCCTGCACACAGAATGTGCTTGTCAGCATATCAAGTAATGACTTTAATTTCTATTAGTCAGTGGAAGCCAATACAGTGAGCTGACAATAAGATGGATAATCTCCTACAGCAGGTCGGTGTAACTAGTAAAAGTTCATCTACTTCTTTACTCTTATCAGTTCATTTAAGACAAATACATACAGAATGGCTGTAAACCAAATCAAAAGGACCATTAGCCTACACTACTGACAACATTGGCTTTTAAATGAACTAAACTTCCACCAAGGGCAAAGGCACATCAATGTTCTTCGGTTAAGTCTACACGACTATACCTAGAATCATACAACGAAGTAACCACATAGAAGGTTGGGAATTATGACAAAGGTTCCTTGGCAATAGTGGCAAACTTTATGTAATTTGAACCAGACGAACAAAGTTGGACGTCACTTTGTTCTTTTCGATGTTTCTACAGCAGTGAATAACTGAGAATTACTGCCACGAGGCCAATTTCAGTTCGTTAAACACATGAACGTTCAGCAAAGCCAAATAAATTTAAGATATCAATCCTCCTATCATACTCATTCCTTTGTAATACACATACAACTATGCAGCCAGCCAATGCCCATAATCACATTTGTCTTGGCCACATATGCTTAAAGAACACAACCTAAATTATGCAGCAAATTCAAGTTTGACGGCAATCAGGTTGCTCTTCGCAATGAACAGTTATATGAGACATAAGAGGGACCAGCAAAACAAGAATTCGATTACAAAACCAGCAAAAGATCCATTCATTGAAGTTCAATGAATTCAAAACAGATACTAATTCATAGATTGACCAAGCAGGGACCATAATTATAAAGTTCTAACAGCAAGGATAAACATGAGTACATAACAAACAAGCTAAATAACCAGTAACAAGCATATATCATATCAAAAAACATGTGATTAGTTCACTTACCCACTTGCATCAGCAATCTCCCTAGAGATCTTCATCTTCTTGGTTGTCCCCTTATAAAGTTCTTCTAGACTGCAAGGCAATGTTCTTTCAATAGGTGGAGCCTTCCGTGGCCCTGAACTCATCGGTCTGCCTTCTCCAAATGAACTGAAGATATCATCCCCAAACACTGAACTGGAAAACCTTGAACCTCTCATCCCACCACCACCACCACCTCCCATACCCCCACCAAACGGGGTCGAAAACCCGAAAAATTCTGCAAATATATCATTGGCATTTCTTGGATTGAATCTAAACACATTTGGTCCATCCCCTGTCTGGAAAAATGTAGCACCACCAGGTCCACCAGCACCAGCATCTTGTGGTGGCACACCTTTAAGGCCTTCTTCCCCATACTGATCATAAATTGCCCTTTTCTGTGAATCACTCAAAACCTGCATAACAATTTCAAAATCAAAATACAATCTTGAAAACGTAATTGAACACCCAATCAAACAAACTTCAAGAATAAAAAAAAAAGTATAATAAAATAAACCATAAATAATCAAGAATTGTGTATTAAGTACCTCATAGGCTTCAGAGATCTGTTTAAATTTAGCCTCAGCTTCTTTCTTGTTATTGGGGTTCTTATCTGGATGCCATTTCATAGCCAATTTCCTATAAGCTTTCTTCAAATCATCATCTTTAGCATTCTTATCAACTTGCAATATCTTGTAATAATCTACACCCATCTCCTATTTTTAGTTTGTTCACTACTTGTTGAGCTCAAAAATTGATACAGGCTAGTTTATCTAAACGGAATGATTGAAGATTGTGTATGGAATTTGGTTTTATTAAGAGAGAGAGAGATGGGTCTAGAAAATAGAGATAGTAGAAGGTAGAAGAATGTAGAAGTTTCCAGATATCAGTTGAGTATTATTGACCGCTCTTATTTGGACGTGGCAACAAATTCGCTATTTCCAGAGAGCGTTTTAATTTATGCAGTAATTTCTATTTTTTTTTTTAAACTTGATGTTTCATTGGCAAAAATATTTTTTAAAATTTGCCCTTTTTTTTATAGAAAAATTCACTCCAATATATGACCATATTTTAATTTTAAAACGAAAAACATTTCCATACTAAAACATACAATAGAATTTCACACAAAATTCCTATAATTAGATGTTAAGAACAAGGACATTATTGAAGAGGAATAGGAATGAAACAAAAAGAAAAAAATTTAATGCCCGTAAAAAAAGGTTTTTCTTCCTTTAGCGAAATCTCTCTAAAAAAATCGACTAAATATTTCTTGTAACAAAATTAGATATGGTCTAAATTTTGATAGTAATTTATTTAAATATAAGTAATATTTTTTAAAAAAAACTAGATATGATCTAAAATTTCGACGATAATATACTTTATTTATTTTAATACAATAATAATAATAATATACTCAGTGAAATTCCGCAAGTGAAATTTTGAGAGGGTATTATAATGTACGCAGACCTTACCATTACCTCATAGAAGCAGAGAGACTAGATCATTTCTTAGGGAGAGTAAAATAGCAATTGCATTGCACTCTATATAAATTATACATAATATAATATGAGATTGATTGTTTAACTAATCGAAATTCAAAAGTTAAAAATTTATCTCTGTCAAATTAAACTAGGGCTTTTATAATATCACCTAAATAAGTATCACTTATAAGAATGACCTCTAGATAATACTATATCGCTTTGATTATCAATATTATCATGATCTACGTATAATTGGATCTAATGAGTAAAAAGTCATTTCAATTCAATTGATAGAATATCATGGTTGATGAATTGCTTTGGCTATTTTTTATCATATAAAATAAAAGGTCCTTATCAATTTTTTTAAAAAATAATTTCTGTTATTATCCAAAAACATTGATGTTCCTAAACCAAAGTTAAATACTTCAACTCCTTACGATAAATATTTCAAAAAGATATTTTCAGTTGTCCAATAATTAGACAAACGTATTTGTTCTTTCATGTCCATGTTGTTTTTTGAGCTTATACATGAACTAATTGAATCTTTTTCGCATAAAAGAATAGTTACTCATTGTTAATTATTTTCTTTTGGAAAGTATTTTTATCACGTGAGTTAATCAGTTTGTATATCTTTCAATACTCATATCTAAAAATAATATTTTAATTATAAATATTTTTTACGAGTTGAATTTTGATAATTGTGTTTATCATAAATTTTTTTAGAAATTCTAAACTTTAATTTGAAGTTGAATTTCGGAGTTTGAGAAACATTCAGTAATTATTTTTATGAAAAATGTTCTAAAATACCTTTGAAGTATTGAAAATAATACAAAAATAGCATCCATCTACTTATAGGGCCTAAAATGCTCTTCCCATTCACCTTTGGGGCAAAAAATAACTTTTTCTTTGATAGACCTTTTTTTAAAAGTTAAAATGCCGATAAAGCCTATATTAAAAAGAAAAAAAGTATGGGCTCAAATAAACCCATCCGAAGTAAAATTAAAACGGTCCAAATCTGACACAAATAAAAAAATAAAAGAGAAAAAGAAGTCATTTCTCGAAATCCTTAATAGGAAATTGGATCTTCTTCTCCCCTAAAAGGGAAAATTGCTGCAGCGCTCCCCTTTCTTTTCTTCTCTAACCGCGCATAATCTCTCTTTACTGGTGGATTGGTCATTCATGGTGAATATGTGCAAATAATGATGATTGTTCATCCATATCTTCTTTAATAGCAGACTGAGCTTGGATAGATTACATCAAAACGCTTAAAATTCTCCTAAACACCATGCATTCTTGTCATAAGAAGAATTATTTAATCAGTCTCACTGAAATTTAATGAAATTCTCTATGTCAATGTGGAATCGTGCTACAGATTAAGATGTATTGTCACCTTTTTTTTATGCACATGCAAATCATCGCTTCCTTTCCTCTCCACCGTAAAGTACTACCTTTATCATTCTCGTCTTTCATCTTGTTTATAAATACACATTTATCCTGATCTTTGCTTATTAACAGGTTGAGCTCCAAAAAGAACTGATATCACTGTTTAACGCGCTAGAATCAAGGCATATATGTGTTTAGGTACATCTATTACTCCTCTTGCTTTGGTTGACATAGCTCTGAATGGTTGAAATACTACATTTTTAGAATTATGATATTGAATATCCATTGTAAATCCATAGCTAATAGTGATCTTGCTTACTTTGGAACCTGCCATAAAGATTTATAATCTATTCTCTTAGTACTTGCAAAAGAAAAAATTATGTTAGTGAAAAAATTAACCACCTTATTTTCCTCCTTCATGATATGTTGACTTCAACATTCCTACAACTCCTCATATCATTAATATTTTTGATCTTCATTTTAATATTCCAAAGAATCTCCCAAACTCCATTCAAAAAATTATAGATCATGAAAGAATCAATCTCTAGAGAAACACGTAGCCAATTATTTAAAATGCAATATTTCAGACCTCCTTCCATAGTCCATACTTCAACCTCCAAACTATTTCTTACACCTATCTCAAAAGATGTAGCCTGTAAAAATTTTGCCTTCTAACTTCTTATGAAAAACTTCAAGAACTAATTCCTAGATTACCTTTAGATGCCCCATTATAGTTACATTTGAAGTTCCCTTCCATTGAAAACTTTCAGAAGATAGTTGTAGAAACAAGAAAAGTTTGTATCCATCTAGAACAGAGATTAAATTAACCCAGTTTTCTGGAATATTTCTCGATCACGAATATCTAATATTTGCCAATCTGTAAAGGTTCCTGTTAACTTCTAAAATCATATTCTACAAACACAACTTTTCCCCATGTTTAATTATATTCTTCTTTTTCATATTTTCTATAAAATAAAATAGGGAACAATATTAAATATGAGTTTTAGCTTTCTACAACAGCTTGCATCCTACCATTTGAAATAGTCTCTTTTTAGAAAAAAAGCTCAGTATTTTCAGCCTCTTTTTTAAACTCACACGACAACTGCTTTGCACTAGGGCATGATATAAATAGATGATGATATGTCTATACTGTTTCTTGATCATAATAACAACATACTATTTCTTCATCCACTCTATTATAAGCTCAAAATTTCTTAATAGAGATCCTTTTTTTTAAATAATCTCCATATATAACAACATACCCAGTGATATCCCATAAGTAGGCTCTGGAAAGGACTAATTGTACGCAGACATTACCGCTACTTCATAGAAGTAGAGAGACTCTTTCCTAAAACCTTCAACTCAAAACTCATAACTAAATTAAATAATCTCCATATAAAAAAAATACTTTAAAAGAAATCTCTTTTTTTCCAAATTTTATGAAATGCAACATGATAAAATTCATGATTTCTTAGGATTTTCTAGGCTCATTGAATAGAAAATCTCTCACATTGAGAAAACATCCAAAAAGGAGAATATGGATCTTTATTAATTAATTCCAACTGCAAATTAGTGAAAACATGATCAAAAAAGTCCCTGGCTGAGTATATATTTCTAGATTTGAGACCTCCCCATTTCAATCAACCAGCTATGGTCTATTGCCTCTTGCAGTATTTATTCCACATAAAATTTGACCACATTAACTTTTTTGTTCTAAAGTTCTTTCATGCTTTAGCAAAAAAGTGCTCTATTGGTCAAATTTTAATTATTTAACAAATTATTTATTAAATAATTTATAAAATAATTTGTTAAATAATTTACATAATTATTTTAAACACGTGGCAAGCATTTATTGTCAAAATTTAATTATTTTAAAAATTATTTATAAATTAAATTGACCCACCCTAAATTACCCAAATCCACCCTAAATTTATCCTAATCCGCTCCAAAATAAGTCTTCACTCGTAAATTAAATTAGAAGAAAAAAAAGAGAAATGCGTCCAGTTTCCCTCTACATCAACCCCTCTTCTTTAGCCATTAGAAATATGCTCCTAAATTATTCATTTTTCCATCCCCATCACTAATATTAATAATCTTATATTTTTTTTTTCAAATTAATTAAGGAGCCATGATTTCATCAATAGACTTCGTCAATAATGCTTTAATTGAGAAAAGTTTCTTTTAAAATAAAAATAATATAAGAAATAATCAAATTAGAAAAAAATTTCTTATTTTATTAAATAATTAAATTAGAAAAAACTTACATTATTTAATTTTTGAAGAAACATTTCTCAATTGAAGCATTGTCGACTGATCTTAATGAAGCCATGACTCTTCATTAATTTGAAAATAACGGGGCAAAATTTTTAATTGCTGATGAGTGATGGGATAAAAAAAATGAGTGATGTAAAAGTCTTACTTGGAGAAAAATAATCGAAGAAGAGGAGTTGATTTGGGGGAAACTAGACGTAATCCTCTTTTCCTTCTCTTAATTTAATGTACGGGTGAAGACTTATTTGGAGTGATTTAAGGTAAAGATGGGGTGAGTAGGGTAACTTTGGGGCGCGTTTGAGTAATTTGGTGGGTGAGTCATATTTAATTTATAAATAATTTTTAAATAATTAAATTTTGATAACTAAATAACTATTACATGTTTAAAATAATTATTTAAATTATTTAATAAATAATCTATTAAAGAAATGATTATTTTTTGCCCAAAAATGAACGGGAAAGACATTTTATATTCTATATAGGTGAATGAAAGATATTTTATACTATTTTTAATATTTTAAAGATATTTTAAGTCATTTTCCGTTATTTTTATAACAAAATAAAATTTCAAATTTTTTAAAATATTCTTTGTCACTTTTTATAAATATAATTTCATGTTTCTACTCTATTCTCGTAAAAAGTTGTCAACCTTTTCCCGTGATGACTGATGTTGTACTTCACTACTGCAGCTGCACTTAATTTTCAACAAAGATTCAACCTTTTCAGCAATGGCTGCCATTTTAGTTCCTCTTCTGGCCGTCCGATCACCTCTAATCAACCTCCCATTCCCTTCAATCTTCAATCTCAACCGTCCATTTTCCACTTTACTCTCCTCCAATGCCTTCCACCATTTACAACTAGTCTCAAGTAGTACTTCTAGTTCTAACCAAGTCGTCACTGAAACAACATCTACTTCTGCCTCTAGCATCAATGTCCAAAACGACGACGATTTAGACACGACCCTTTTCGTTATTCGGGCCAAGAACCGAATTGGGCTGCTCCAAATCATCACCCGGGTGTTCAAAGTTCTCGGGCTCAAAATTGAGAAAGCAATAATTGAATTCGAAGGCGAGTTTTTCGTGAAGAAGTTTTACGTCCATGATTCTAATGGTAAGAAGATTGAGAAAAGGGAACATTTGGAGAAGATACAGAAGGCATTGTTGGAAGCCATCGACGGCGATGCTGGTGGCGCCGGAGTTTCGCCGTCGTCGTCGGTGGCGGTCAGTGGGAGAGGGGTGGTTGTGAGGAAACCTGGGTTGAAGATGGAATTTGGAGACAGGAAGGCGAAAGCAGAGAAGATGTTTGAGTTGATGGATGGGTTCTTGAAGAATGATTCAGTTAGTTTACAGAAGGATATTCTTCATCATGTTGAATTTACTGTTGCTAGATCAAGATTCAATTTTGATGGTTTTGAAGCTTACCAGGTACTCCCTACTTGAAGGAATTGTGATCAAGATTCAATTTTGATGAATTTACTGTTTTGCTAGATACTGATAAGTATGGACAATGCAGGCATTAGCTCATAGTGTCAGGGATCGGCTTATTGAGCGATGGCATGATACTCACCAGTACTTTAAGAGGAAAGATCCTAAGCGAATTTACTTCCTTTCGCTTGAATTTCTTATGGGTATTTGACATTCATATGCTCATAAAGTCATTTTCTTTTGTTGCATCTGATTGGGGCACACACAGTTAGGCCTCTCCTGATCAATTATGGCCTTTTGTCTGATTAAGTTTTTTCTTTACATGATATGTCAGGTCGTTCTCTAACTAACAGTGTCACAAACCTTGGCATTCAGGACCAATACGTTGATGCTTTAACTCAGCTTGGATTTGACTTTGAAGTCTTGGCAGAGCAGGTTCGTGAAATCTCGATTTCTTGTGTCTGATTCAATAGCAATTTCTTGTATGTCTATAACATGTCACTGACTGATAGGTAATGAGTATGTTTTCGTGGTTACTTTGTATTATATGAACTTTTTTATGAGTTTAAGTTTATCTAGAAAATTCAGTCTCAAAAAAAAAAAAAAGAGTTATTCTAGAAAATTTATGAGTAACATTTAAAGGATATGATAGGTTGATGCTTGTATGTGAAAATTCAATAATTGCAAATTCACAGGACAACTTCATTGACTGGCCTTGCTTCGTACAATTAATGAATAACAGTTGATCTTCATCCATAGGCACTGTTAATTATTCTGGATATCAGTCTAATTTTGAAAAAAACTTGCATTTATAATTGATAGAGGCTTCTTCTCCATCTTCATATTACTCACATTTGGCTGTTCTATTGCTTCCCTAAATAAAATCTCTGATGATTTTGTTTGTAATGATCATTTGTTTCAAGGAAGGAGATGCTGCCCTTGGTAACGGTGGCCTAGCTCGTCTTGCAGCTTGTCAAATGGATTCCCTAGCGACATTGGACTATCCAGCTTGGGGGTATTGTTCTTGTTGCCTAAACATCACTTTGGTTCTGATGTTGTTTGCTTCATCATGGCCTTGGCTTTTGAATCTCCCTGCTTTTTCCAAACTTGCTAAACAACAGAAACAGTCAGAATAAATGGGTCTCTGCCTTTTGCGAACAATATCCTGTTTCATGGCTACATTTTCATATCCAGATAATAGCCACCTTTGTGATGATAATATCGGAGCGTTTGTTTAGTTCTTTTGTTTTCTTTTCCTTTTATAAGTGGAGTTTCTTATTCCATCAATCTCGGATGGAGCCAAAGATTCACTATTTTTTGGCTTTGGGGTATGATGGAATAAAGCAAAATGGCTCTTTAAACTATCTGCGCTTCTTTCAATTATGAAGTAGCAGTTAGTCAATGCAACTTTTGACGCTCATCATGGGTCATCCGGAAACAGTCGCGCTATGTTTTTAAACATATGGGTCAGGTTGCGTACATGCGACCCCCCCTTACCCCGCAATGGGCGGGAGCCCTTGAGGCATTGGGGTAATGTTGATGTTGTTGTTGTTGTTATAAATAGAGTTTCTGTATTGTTTCAAAACCAAAATATCTATTAGGGATCCTCCAGAATTTGGTGGACTGCTTTTATGGAGTTCCCTATGTAAAATTGGAATTCTAGGGTCTAGACAAGTGGTGTCTAGCTTTTCTTATAGGATTTGTCCTTTATCATCTTGAAGTTTTCTTAAAAAGGCCTATTGATTTGGGATTCTCTACATCTTATCATCTTCAGTTATGGATTACGCTATCAATATGGATTATTTCGTCAGATCATAGTGGATGGTTTTCAACACGAGCAACCTGATTTTTGGTTGAACTTTGGGAATCCCTGGGAGATAGAGCGCGTTCATGTATCATATCCAGTGAAGGTTTGGAAGTATTTACTTTTCCTCCTCTTTCAGTAATTTATCCAAATGAAACTTTTTTTTTTTCCTTGTTTTAGCTCTTGCCCGGGTGGTGGCGGCATATTTGATGTTATCTTCTTCAATCTTTTCGATTGAAACTTTTACTTGTTGCTAACTGGCAATGTGCTTTTTATGCAAGTTCTATGGGACTATTGAAGAGGAAGTTTTAAATGGAAAAAAATGTAAAATTTGGATACCTGGAGAATCAGTAAGTGTTTCTGTATTTTGTAAGTCTTTCTTTTGTTGAGAAAAAAATATTTAGACTTGTTGTCATGCCATATAGCCAAATGAGAAATACCATTCCTTGAGCATTTTGTTTTGTCTCTTAATTGTAGGTTGAAGCAGTGGCTTATGATAATCCAATACCTGGTTATGGAACGCGGAACGCCATCAACCTTCGACTGTGGGCTGCTAAACCAAGTGATCAATATGATATGGTAATTTTATTACCATGTTGTCTAGTAATTGTTTCTGACAATATCTAGTGGGGGATGCTGCAGAGGAGATATCTATATACTTTACGGGGACTTATCTTCGTATTTACTGAGTGGTCTTTTTTTCAGCAGTGATTTTTCCTTTTCATGTTTTGCTGGGGGTGGGGTGTATGTAAAAGGGAGAGAAGAATCTCTTAATCAATTTAGTCTTGTTTCTTTTTTTTTATTGGCTTGTGGTATTGGTCACTTCTTCTTTTGTCAAATGCGAACTTCTTACCTATTGCTGCACGAATTAGAACCCTTTTAATTTGTTTGAGAATAAATCCTATTATGTTGTTTGACATCTCTCTACCTCTTAACTAATACGTGGTCCCTATTTCATCACTTGCAGGAGTCTTATACCACTGGGGACTATATTAATGCTATCGTTAACAGACAGAAGGCTGAAACTATAAGTAATGTGTTGTACCCTGATGACCGTTCTTACCAGGTACCGCCATTCTATATTTGTGTCTTGAGGAAGTGGATAAATGTAAAGTTCCCTTAGTTCATGAACCTGCCCATACTATGTTGGAATTCCTTTGGTACTTGATCTCTTGAATTCCCGTCATTTGGAAGGTAAAATAAAATATGGAACTTCTGTATTAAGACTAGATCCATTTTTCCAATCTACAGCACTGTCCAAATAAGTCTAAATGCTTTAGTCTTCCAATGTTTTGGGTAGTGATAATTACATTTAGTAAAGGCAAAATAAGTTTTTGAAACTTGAAGCTTGAGAAATATGTTACCTTCTCAAAAAATAACTTGAAGCTTTAGAAACCTTTTTTGATAATTGTGGTGCCTACTCCTCAACTAGTTCCACGGAGTACTTACTACCTCTTACTAGCACGGGTACAAGACAACTCTATCCACCAAGGCTTGAATAGACGAGAAGAAATCACCAAGTGTTTTTCCTTCGCCAGAATTTGAACCATAGAGCTCATGTTTCTCAACCCACTTCATTGATCACTATTTCACACCCTTGGGTGCAACTTGAAGCTTGAGAATGTATTCTACATTTGAGTTTATGTATTCTCCAACCATTTTGAGCAACACATTCCATAGTTCTTTTAAAAAAAAGCTTTCTTTGACATTTTCTTCAGGGTAAGGAACTGCGGTTGAAGCAACAGTATTTCTTTGTTTCAGCATCACTACAAGACATAATAAGGAGGTTTAAGGATTTACACACAAACTTTGATGAGTTTCCAGAGAAGGTATTTACCTGACATTTTTGGGTCATGTAATGTGTGGGTGGAGTTCTTTATACGCATATAAAGTCATGCCATCTATAAAACAATGCACTCAAGTCAGTGGACCTTGCTTGTTGCTAGGGATGCTCATAGACTATGTTCTTATAGTTTGTTCATAAACTATGTTCTTATAGTTTGTTCATAACAAATACTTGTTTCTTCATTGCACTACTGACAAATTTGGCCTTAAGGCACAGACTTAGCAATGTTTGTCAATTCACTTGGTTTTTTGTTTTAAGATGAAAAGGCATTGCATGAAGCACAGGCCCAATGTATCCCAGCATGATTCCTTAAAGTTGCATGTTTCACATTCTAATCCAAAACAAAGTCTATACAGTGCAAAAGATACTACCTAAGTGCCTATGCAGTCACTGTATTTAGTATTAATATATTTAGTTCCACTTTGCACTGTTTCAAGTTAATTCTCCTTTCAATTGAACTTAAAGGCTCTAGGCAGAAGTGATCTAGACTAGCTGATCTTGAGGTGAGCCTCAGGCCATGCCTCGTCTTTGCGCATCCCCTGAACAAATTTGTCTCACGCTTTTCAACTTTTAACTAGTTGCTTAGTATGTCTGTGTGGGGTCTGCCAGTGGCATTTGTGATGCAGATGCATAGAGAAGTTATTTTCGTTGTGCATGCAAGTCTGAGCCTCTTCCTTAATATCTATACAGTTCCTTGTAGCAACTTTTTGGCAAATCTAATATCTAAGAATCATGTTATACACCTGCCTCTTTTTGGAGTATGAGTGGTGATCATTTTTATGCTTACATCATACTGATATTCTTGCTTATGGTATAAAAGAATATCTACATTGGGTCAGCCATACTTAAATCTGAGCTTTCCTACTCTAAATATATTTAGAAAATGTCACTATTTGTCACATTCATACAGGAGATTAGGATCTCAAAAGGAAAATGAAATAGTAAGCCTTTTCTTTTGCAACCAAATGCACATGGCTGCGTTTGCTAATATATTCTTTTGAGTTTTTCTTTTCAGGTTGCACTTCAGATAAATGACACACATCCATCAATTTCCATTGCTGAGGTAATGAGAGTGTTTGTTGACGAAGAGCACTTGGATTGGCGTAAAGCATGGGATATTGCTTCCAGGATTTTCTCAGTCACTATACATGCAGTACAACCTGAAGGGCTTGAGAAAATCCCTGTGGATCTTTTGGGTAGTGTTCTTCCTCGGCATTTAGAGGTTTGTTTCTTACAGAAGATTTTATATTATTCTCATATTAGTTTTATTCTGTGTTTGAATTGTTTTTTCACTCAACCATAAAGAGTGTCATCCTTTTTGCACCAGTGCTAGGTTGTTTTATGTGTTTATCAATTGGGCAGTGATTGTCTTCAATTTATTTTGTTAAAAAATCTCTTCATCTGATTAAAGTTTTCATCTTTTGTTCCAGATTATATATAAGATAAACTATCATCTCATGGAAGAGTTAAAAAAGACTTTTGGTCAGGACTATGATAAACTTTCCCGAATGTCAATTGTTGAGGAAGGTGCTGTGAAGGTAAAGAAGACAACCTTTTTATCCCAGTTCTGTCTTAATCTTTTAAAAAATAAAAAATAAATTCTGATGCGTTACAACTGGACCAACCTGTAGTAGTGACATGCAATTGTCCAAATAATGTACAATTACCAACCACAAATACTCAATCAGTTGGGGTTGGCTTTATGAATTCTCATCAATTATGTCGCTCCATTACGTCTCGTGGCAATCCTATATTATGTACCAATGAATATACTAATACTGCAAATTTCCACATCCACAAAGTGGTTTTCTTTGAACTCTGTGATGCCTGTGTTACTTAACTCATGTTTATAAAACTTAACAAAGAGGAGAGAGGGTGGGCAGGTGGGAGACAGGAGAGAGAGAGAGAGAGAGAGGCCAAACAAAAGAAAAGGTTATTTGATGAAAAAACAAAAGGTTATTTGATGGGAAAAAAGAAGCTCATGATGTTCATGCTTGTTACTTCTGACCTTCAGCTTGATTTTATATGGTCGACATTCCTCTGACATCCACAATGCATTTGCATTATGCCATTTTCACTGGCGGAAAAATTGAGTCCAGGTCTGAGTATTAAGTTCCTTGTTTTACTGCAATAGCCAATCTTGATTTTGCTCTCCATATGGACAGAGTATTCGGATGGCAAACCTGTCACTTGCATGTTGCCACACTGTGAATGGTGTTTCCAGAATGCATCTAGCGACGCTTAAAACAAGAGTGTTTAAGGTAATCTTGATTCTGCACTTTTCTGATTTTTCTCTTTTGCCTAATATTTCGTGAGAACTTGATCTAAATCCTGCATAATATGTCCTTTTACCTTCACTGAACGAATGTCACTCTCTCTAAGGCCTATTTCAGAGAATGCTTTTGCCAGAATTTCCCAAGAAATAGCTAGCGAAAACAATGTTTCAAAAAGAGATCATTTTTGTAATTGCTGTGTCTTGCAGGACTATTATGAGCTGTGGCCTCAGAAGTTTCAATGCAAGACTAACGGAGTAACCCAGGTGCATAATTGGCTTCTTGTTTATTGATTCTGTCAGTTTCAAGATTTCTGTCGCAGGTTTAGAGTTGACAGCCGTTTTCCGAAAAATTCGGGCATTCTTTATGTTCGGAAGCTTCTGATTTTCCATTACTTCCTTTAGTCGGCAGTGTCTACTTGCATAACAACAAGGTTCATATCTAATCTAAAACATTCTGTATCTTCCTCCTGTCATCATAAACAAACTTTATTTGGGGGTGGGGGACCTCTCATTGGAGTCCAGCATGAGCATGTAAATTGAAGATATGAATCAAATTTGAAGCATTGTGCTATGTTCTTCACAAATTTAGTTTGTTATATGTCAGCGTCGTTGGATCGTGGTGAGCAATCCTAGCTTGTGTTCAATCATTTCAAAATGGCTTGGGACAGAAGCATGGATCCGTAATGTTGACCTCATAGCAGGTTTAAGAGAATATGTGAAAGATCCCGATTTACACACCGAATGGAAGAATGTATGAGATCTTTCTTTGCAATCTCAATCTGAAAAAGGTAGTTGCTTATTGCTTTGCAGTCTCTAATTCATTTTGACTTCTGACTTGTAGATGAAGAGGGTTAACAAAATGAGGCTTGCTGAGTACATCGAAACACTTACCAGTGTGAAGGTTTCTGAACATATTAATTTCGATTCCTTCTTTGCAAACAACCTACATGTCTGTTGTCGCCTGACCAAGCTATATACCGTGTATTACAGGTCAGTTTGGATGCAATGTTTGATGTGCAGATAAAACGGATACATGAATACAAAAGACAACTGCTCAACATATTAGGTATCATCCAAAGATATGACTGTATTAAGGTATCTTCTATTTCTCCTTTCTTCTACTTAGAATAATATTCCTGAGCCAAACCTGACTGTCTGGTGGAGATATAACCACATACTAACGTACTTTCTAAACTAGTTTGTAATGCAAGTATCACTTTGTTCAGAAGTTGTTTCAGGAAGGCCAACTTTGGTAGATATGAAGTGGCTTAAAAGGTGCCGCCAGGGGAAAAAAATTTCTACCTCAATATGTATCAGCATCTTTTTTTCTTTTTTGGAGTTCAAACTCTGAATCTTTGACCCTAAAGACAATTATTTTTGCCGACGCTGGTTCAGATGTCATATTGAATCAAGCCATGGGCATTTGTCATGGATTTATATGCTTATGTGGAGGGCCAAATACGAGCCCACAGACTAAGTTTAGTTGCTATTAAACCAGATTAGGAACCAAGTCATTTCTGAAAATAGAACAGAACACATGATTTCACCACGAGCTGCAAAAAGTATCAAGAGTAATAGAAACATCGGTCTTAGCTAAAAAAGTCTTCTTCTTTCCCTTTGAATCTATGTTTTTGTCCAGTGGCCTGACATCATTTATCTTTTTTTTCCTATGATTTATTCGTTAGAATATAATGATGCTCTAAAATCACTTTTGCTGAAGCACCTAAAATATCTAACTTGTTTATTCAGAATATGGATATGCCTATTAAGTATCATCTAATTTCTAGGAAAACCCCCATTGAGAGGTGTTCAAAACCAATTGTAACCGATAAGCCAACTGCCAAGTTGGCTTATTGGTATTAGGTTATCAAATAAATGGTTGCGGTACGGATTAAAATTTTGTTATAATTAATGGCTTATTGGTATGGAGACGGATTATTCAATTTTCTTATCGGATAAATTGTTAACCCGTTAAAAATTACTATACTTACTTTTTTATTTTAGGTATATTAGCCTCATTTAATATTTTTTCATCAATCTTGGATGGAGTCAAAGATTGACTATTTTTTGGCTTTAGAGTATGATGGAATAAAGCAAAATGGCTCTTTAAACTGTCTG
>JAOTQJ010000049.1:16237330-16264811 GCA_025642045.1 Solanum sejunctum
GCAATTAGTTGAAAACGTGTCGTATTAAAATTAAACTAATAGCTTGTCATTCATTTTTATTAACTATTCTATTCATAAAATTTTGCACAATACGAGAAGAGCTTACAATATTTTTATTTATAATAGTGCAAAACTTAATTTTAACTAAGATGAATTACTATTCCAACAATATGTTTCACTGTTGTTGTTTTCCTCGTTGTGAATATCTTTTAATCTGGGAAAATTTCCTTAAATTTACATTATATTTCATTATGATTATTTAATTAGAAATTTTATGAACTTCATATTGTATACTCTATCCATTTTTATTTATCCAATATAATAAATAATACTTGTTAAATTTGAAAAGTTGATTAATTTATTTGCCCATTTTACCTTGCTATTACATCTAATACATTCTTCAAAGCATCAAATTCAATTTATTACTTTTATTATCTATTGTTTCTTAAGGTATTTGTTAAATCAATAGTGAACAAAACTACATTATTTCAAATTGAACAGTAAAAAGTGAATTTGATTTTCACCATCTTGTTAGCTCAGTTGTCACAATCCAGCACTGTTGGGCCTAAATCACCAAGTGGATCAAATAAGCCCATCCAGTCCAGCCTATAAAATCTCATTGATTGTGATTTGACATTTTTATGTCCACGTCATTTCCACCAATCATTTATCCCTTGTAATTTCTTCTCTTATTCTCTGTTTGGACCTTTATCTATTTAAAAGCCCACCCAACTATAACCTACCATATACATCTCTGTTCTGTGACACATAAACAAACAGTCCCAAGTTGTTCTCTAGTTTTATGATCTTTTGGAAAAGCAAAATTCATTAAGGATGTTTGAACTGTTTGTACTAGGGTGTACTGGTGTTGTGATGTTCCTTCATGGAGCCAATTTCTTCTTCCATGCTCTCTCTCAACATATGGCCTTTCGTTCTCTCAGGTACACCGTTTACTTTTTTTTATCAGAGTCATGAGTTTAAATGGAGCCATATGAATAATTATGAAAATTTATATGTAGAATACCATTTTAATTAGCTTCGATTTGATCTTTTTAAATGAGAATATTTACAAATTTGAAGCACTCAAACATTCAGTTAACGATAAATTAAGTTTCCCAGTAATAATTATCTAAATAATTTGTATTTTACCCTTGTTATTTAATATAATACTTCTTCCGTATCATTTTAATTGTCAAGTATACTAAAAATAGTTAATAATTTAAATAATTAAAGAAAATTAAAACTTTGTCCTTACTGTAAATCAAAGATTAGTTATTTATAAGGGATATATTAGAAAACAACTGTACTAATTAATTTTTTTTTTAAGAATTGTATTAAATTTTATCATGACAATTAAAATGGAAGAAGCGAGTGATATTTATTTTATAATATTTAGATGACTCATATTTCCTCCATTCACTTTTAGTTATAAAAAAATTTTTAATCTAATTTTTACTTTTACTTATTTTTTTGACATGTCAAGTAGAACAATTTTTTTATTGCTAATACACCCCCTTAATTTATTGTAATTGAGTTAATAACTTTGAAAAAAATAATAAGTAAACCCTACCACTACTTAGGGATAAAATGATAAAGTTACTATATTAATAATTTTTTCATAATAAGGGTGTCGATTCAAAATTTGATAACTAAAGGTGCGTAGAGGGAATATTTAATAAGAGTGATTTGATCCTTATCATTTCTTTTTATCATATCTAGTCCTTTTACTTATGAGTTTTGAGCTGAGTATTTTAGAAAATAACCTCTCTACTCCTATGAGGTAGCAGTAAGATATACGTACAATTTAACCTTCCCAAACCTCACTTGTGGGATATCATTAAGTATGTTATTGTAATCTCTCTGCTAAGTCAGTAGTACATAACTATTGTTGAAAAAAAATGAGTATTAATTTAGGTGATAATTTCCTTTTGACTATATAATATTAATACTCGTTGGGTTTTAAATTTTATTGGGTGCAGCTTCTTAGGATTTGTTGGTTGGTGAAGATGATGATGAGGAGCTAAAGGAAGCTTGCACCGACAGCAACGTTATTTTGTAAATATATTTCATTTTTCTGTCTCTTTTACCTTTTAAGACACAGATTATATTGTTGTAGACTTGCAGTCCCAATAGAAAATGATACCTATGATTAGAAATATATTCTCTATAATGAAATATTGAAAGGCTTTTTGCCTTATTTTTAAGTCATACAAGCACTTTTATTGTTTTATATCTTGTTATTTTATTATTTTAATATTTTATAATTCAGCAGCAACTATTTTTTATTTAAGTAGAAGGTCTAATCTACCAGATGAAATTATTCACAAAATTTCTACTTAGATTGAAGTACAATTTGCAAACGGATAAAATTCTATGATACTCAATCATATTCATATTGATACAAATATTATTAAAAAAATAGAGTGTTTATTTAAATCGTATTTATTCAGACAAATCTAATCTAAAGAGTTCCAAAAAATTTGTGCGCTCATACATAGCTAACTTACTACGGCAGATCCTATATTAGCAATTTTTATTTATTTTCTTAGTAGAATAGAAAGATTAAAACATCCAATCCAAGTGTGTGTGTGGATGTGAGGTGTTAAAATGAACAAGACTATTTGAACTGTCTTAGAAATTGGTGTCGATGTTAAGGCCCATGGGTTTGTCCCCATTATCTTCGAATCGAATTGGACACTAGCATATGAGTACAATGTCACAAGTGGAGTCTAAATTCTGAAAATAGTGGTGTGTGCAGAGTCTTACAAGTGAGGTCACAAATAATCAAAGATCAAACTCAGTATACAAACAACAATTTGAGGATGATAAAATGTAGAGATCGAGATCAAATTCAATACACACTGGACACAAAAGGAACACTATGCACCTCCAACATCTGCATCTGAGAGTGGTCACTTGAGCTAGAACCACAAACACTTGAAGTCGATCTGTTTCAAAACATTTTCAAGCACAAATATATTATACGCAAAAACGATGCTCCGGAAAGCAATGACCCAGAGAACTAATAAGCGCACGATAAATGTACCGTCCAAAAACTTTTCGTTTCTTTCAACAAAAGTTCAAAGCTTCTTTACACAACTTTTAACCAAGGACAATTTGACCCTGCTATAACACAATTTGCATATCTCGCAGATATCAGATGATGAAATATACACAATCTCCTATAGAGAAACATGAAGCATGAAATGCTATCTTTCAATCCTCCTTTATATCAACAACGACTCCTCTGTAAGTATGGTTAAGAGGGAGTACTTCACTTTGATTCTTATCCTACTATCTTCGACACACAGCTTTGCACCAGTGACTACCCAGAAGCCAGGTGACTCCTCGGGACCTCTTACCATTTCTGTTGTGTCAACAAAGTGAGACATCTTTGGCACCCGTGCTGGTGAAGGAGGGCCACCAGGATAAACTGCAGAATTCAAGTCCACCTTTGCTGGCTTCTGTGGTTGGTTTAGCTTTGTACTGAACGGGGTGGTGATCAGCATTGAGATCAAACCTGATTTTCGACTAGTGGTTGCTGGTTCTTCCCACTCTGACCGACGGATCTTTGCTGAGGCCACCATCGAGAATCCCAGCCTCAGGAAGAGCACCTTTTTCATTGCAACAACCTTCACCTCAAACCAGGCTTTAGTCACGATAGAAGCAGAGTCATCTATTCGTGTTCCACGGTATTCTACTGGAGCAGTACAAACATGTGAAAATATGCTCCATTTGACAGGTTCAAAATACCCTCGTTCAACTGGTTCATCAACAGGCTCATAGCTAAGGTCATCTGTTAGTTGGATACTTTGAGGAAGGGCTGATAGATGTTGAAGATGGATAGCCAGGTGATCACTCTTTTTACCTTCCAAGTATAACCGGATTCCAGTAACTGGCCTATTTCCAGAGTCAACCTACAAATATTAGCAAGAGGAAAGAAAGAATGATCATTTAGAGCTCCCACCTCGACTAAGATGTTCCCACAATTACAAAGTATCCGATTATCGTTATGTTAAGATCTAAGAAATACTGATCATAGAACACAATCAACAATAGTCACTCCTTTTTGCGAAAAGTTTATGCTTATTTTAAGCAAAAAGAAAGTCGAAGCACCAGTTATCCTCTGGGGAGGTAAAAGGGGGGTACCTATTCCCAAAACGCAAGAGTAAAAATTTAGCTCTATAAATTGTTTGGTAGGTCAAAATCAACAAGTCAAGAAAATGATCATCTCTACTAATCAAAAATACATTAAGGAGAAATAACGTAAAGGTTTGCCATCAAATAAAACTCATAACAGAAAAGCACCCTCTTTCTGAATTTTGAAACTAGTACAACAAAACTAGTCGATGCAAATTTGAAAGGCACAGGAAAGAACTGCTCCTGCTGCATTTCCTTTATTCCTTCCAAGTAGGGGGGAAGGGTAAATTTAGAACTATAATTGGGTCTCTCTGCTAAATAAATATGAAAACTTCAAAATGTTGCTCTTGAAAATCCAGAGTAGAAAAAGAAAAGCTATAGCCAGAGTAGAAAAAAAAAGCTTTCTTGATGCTCTTATACTCCAACACATGAAGATATACCTTTACAGTGTTGACATATAGCCTTGGACCCATCAAAGAGAACTGCAAGGATGGAGAGGCTTGTTTCCTTCGGCGATGACCAAGAGGAAGATCACTATATGCGGGAGCCCACTGCCGAGGTAACTGAAATTCTAAGAATTGTTCAAGTTCCTCGATTGGCGGTTTATCTGCATAAAGAATCTTTGATGTCAGAGATAAGAAGCAATTTATAGGGACGTCGCTCCAAAATGAAATAAACTGAAAAGAACTTCACAACTGCTGACACGGAAACAAACATTTAATCTTCCTAAAACACACAAGGAGGATGTTCTTTCATAGAAGTCCTATATGTTTAAACTGTGGGGTGGGTGGGTGGGGGCGCTTCACAGACTAGGAGTGTAATTGTCACATGTTCTGCTCTCACAAAACTGAAGACATTCGCAAAGATTAAGCAAAAAATAGTACAATTTGTCACCAAAACATTTCTTGAGAAGCTAGTGATGAAAACTGAAAATCACACATTGAAGCAGGATATCTTCTCCAACCCTTCTATTTAATACATTGCCGAAATGCTTGATCCAATTCTTTATAAGATTGCACATGTATTTTTGTTCATGTCCACGACATAGGACTCTTCAATTGGTTTTCTACTATTATCAATCCAGTGATGATTCGTCTGTTCAATAAACTAATGCAGACAGCCTAATTGTATTCCAATACGTTCTTATATTTATGATATTCATGAAAAACAGCAATAACTAGTACCCAATCCCAACCATTTTTGTTTAACGAACTGGTATCGAGAACTCTGACCGGACTAATCTTGATTCATATAACATAGGATCATTTAAGAGGGGAGCACTCCCTACTAGAAAATTTTCCATTCTCAAGGCTCAAACAAGAGACCTCTGGATAAGGGTGGAGGGATCCATCCATCCCACCATATCCCTTTATGGCAAAATCCCAAAATAGTTAGTGTAAGTTATATGCATTCTCAACTGCCACTTGCTTCGTTTGGAACTGTCACATTCCAGTATTCAATAGTTTGATTGGGCAAATTAGGGTTCTCTAACGGCTCATTAGAAACTCTTCAAAGGCGATCTAGATCATATAGAAAAAAAAAAACGAACGGTTTTACGCCGGCATCAATTGTAACAATCTATTCATTGTATAAGGTTGTGATGGTGCTCAAAAATCCAAATAAAAATAAGAGAGAAGAATTCAAAGTGAAAGATCACTAGCGAGTGATTTATCTATCTGCCTTCATCTGGTACTAAGGCTCAGAGCTGATCTCATAAGAGAATATTTCAATTGTAATGCTCTGCATATATTATTCCCTTCTGATTTTCCATTCCTAATTTCCTACCGTTTGTCGTGCTGGAGTTTGTAGGGAGAAGAGAATAAGCTAGACCTTATTGATACTTTGATGCTCATCATATTCACACGAATAGCTAAAAACTCAAGTATGCACATTGCACAGTGAAGAGCACCATTTCCACCAGCAGAATAAAGCAACAATCAAATAGACATACTCACATCGAAGGTAAAGATTAATTGCATGGCTTAAAAATCCACTGCCCCTTACACCACTCAAAAGCGAAGCGATTGGAACAAACGACATTGATACGACATTGGGAGACTGTGATACAGTAGGAAGCCACTGGCTATGACTTTGACCAAGATCAAGACCTCCTCGACGGATATGAATACTTAGTAGATCCTGCATGAAGAATTCAAATCCAAAACTTTTACAAAAAGCTTATCATCAGAACACATAGGAAGTTGATTTAGAAGGAACAAAACAAACTTACATCAGCTTTTGAGTGAGACATAATAGACGGTCTCATTGAGTTTGCAAATGGTAGATGAGGATCTGAGAATGTTGATTTTCCATCCTGTTATGTGTAAGAAATTGGAACTCCTGTCAGACTATTTGTTTGTTTGATCTGTGTAAGAATACTTGTAATGAAGTTTTACAATGAACTCATTGCCGAGGGCCTGTGCATCCCCGGGATTAGTTGAGGCTTTAAAAGACTCGGACACTCAGTGCAAATTAAAAAAAAAAAAACAGTTTTACAATGAACTTTAGTGTTATCCATTTTGATCACCTTCCTGGAGAAACCCATGGGCATCCCATTATTTACCTTAAGTATGCTCGACTAGCCCATATATAACTTTGTTCCATCACAACTATGACTTGTGACTTGTAGATTTAGAGGGTCAGCTATATTAACAAACAATACATTTCGATCCCTCAACCCCATTTTGTTTGTCCGGCTTTTAGTATTACATTCTCTTGAAAAGATTGATCACTAGCTAATAAATGATTCTACAAGAATCTGATTTATCATTTTCATTTTTAGGTGAAGAAGAATCTGATTTATCATTACAATGTACTATTTGACATTATTCCTACCATGACACTATTTCCTTATTAGCCCGATCCAAATAGAGTGGCACTTCTCTAAATTCACCTCAGTTCAGTGCCCAATTTCTTCCTCGGCACCTTCTATTGGAGGGAGGACTGCAGTCTTGATCGGGCTAAATTTGGAAAAAGTTTAAGTTGAACTTCCCATTTTATCATCAATGACATCATTCATAGCCACAAACATAATATAGCAAGTTTCAAAAGTCTTGTGTCCACACAAATGTAATGGTATATTTAAGACCACAAATTTCAAACGTCTTTCTTTCTTCCTTAAACTTTTTCTACATCCAACCTATATGTATAATCGGAAAGGGGGCAGTATGGTTTTACAATAAAATTCACATTAGCTCTTTTACCATTTCAAGAAATTCTAAAATCATATTGACAAATCTTTTCGATTGTAATAGCCTAGTTAAATCATTCTCAATCTTATAAGAGAGCTGGGTAGCTTAAACAATTGGTGGAAGGCACTGGAACACTCTGAATGTCCTCTATCAAAGAGAACTAACAAACACCATAGCTTTATGCAGAATTTTATAGCTTCAGTGCCAGCATCGTTCTCTCTCTCTCTCTATATATATATATATGAATCTATAGAAGTTTATTCTGCATTGCCGCTTATGTAGAATCCCCAGTACATGGCTTCTACATGCCTGAACAGCCATGAAGCACATTAATAATCCAGTCTCATCAGTAAAATGGGATAACTATCATCCGAAATATTTGGAAGTGACAGCATTAGTTTAACAAGCAAAACACATCCTCACGTGTGAGGGTGATAGTTGAAAGGACAAAAGTGCTCAAAAGAATAAGTCACAAAAATCCTTTCCCGATATTCTCTCTCTTCAAACCTCATCTCTAATAGATATAACCCCATTTTCAGACATGAGCCAGCACTTCCCTCCGACTCTCTCCTCAGAAAATTTCTCAGACCTTTTTATTATAGCCACCAACTTTCCGTCTCATACTTAGTGCTTGCCAGCACTCTCCCTGAGCATGGACCGAGATTGCCCATCTCCTACTTCCTAGGACTGTAGATCAACATTTTCCTATGCATCCGTACCGGAAAACCCCTTTCTTTTTTCTACACCCAGAGTTCACCCACTGTGAACTACCGCTATAGAACTTCAGTCCCAACTTCTAGAATTCTCACATGGGAGAGAGCAAAACTTACTTCAAATGTCGCTCTCTAATCCTCAGCTATCACAAGGTGGACTTCCAACAACGGAACATTAATTTAATTGGGTTGAAAGGAGTCGTAAGTCGTAACATATGAGACACTCGACAATGAGCAAAAAGACTATGGAATGCATATTCTTTGCTCTCAAAGAGGCTTCAACATGAAGTGGCAGCTCATCGTACTATTTATCTTGCCATGCCATTGGGGGACAAATCAAAATCAAAAGAGGTTTTGAAACAATGTCCTCAAAATATGTGTTCTCAAGGTGGAAATGTCCATACCTGTCACTGAGAGGAAGGCTCACTTTGATTAATGTAGTACTAGATTCCCTGCCCAACTTATATGATGTCTCTTTTTTCTATCCCCATGGGAGTTACTCAAAGGCTGGATGGCATAAGAAGTAACTTTTTGTGGCACAGTAACAAGGAAAAAAAGAGATTTTAACCTGGTCAAGTGGAAATCTTTAAATTCTCAGCAAGGCTAAAGGTGGATTGGAAATTAGAAACCTGAGGAATCATGATAAAGCTCTCAAGTTGAAATCGTTATGGAAGTACTTTCAAGACCCTCAAAATTTATGGGGCAATGTGGTCAGAGCTAAATATGAGGAGGAAGACAATTGATGACTAAACAAGTTAACACAACCAATGGTGTTTGCTTTGGAGTTCTATCAGGGTGCTATGGACAACTCTAAAAACCAAGTTTCCATCAAGGTGCAAAACGGCATTAGGGCCTTCTGGAATGATAACTAGTTGGGGAATGGAGCTCTTAAGGAATCATCTTTTGATATCTATGCTTTGATCCCAACATCAATAGAGGTACATAGCTGAAATCTGGGAGCTGATACTCATGAGTTGAATGACAGAGTTCTACAAGCATTTGGAAAACTTCAAGACTAAAAACTGGAGATGACACTTTAAGATGGCAGGGACATAGCAGTGGAGTGTTCAGAGTTTATGCAACTTACAAAATGCTAAATCAACTTGAACCTCATATTACCAACTGGTCTTGGAAACACATTTGGAAGACTAAAATCCCCTACAAGGTAGAATGCTTCTCATACCACTTGCAAAGGAAGTAGTGCTCACACATGATAATCTAATCAAGAGAAAGATGTCATTTTGCTCAAGATGCTGCACAAGATGCTACTTATGTGAGAAGGAGATGGACACAGTTAACCATCTATTTTTATATTGCAGGATAACTGACCAGTTATGGAAGATCTTTACTAATCTCAGAGGCAATAACTTGGACAATGCCTAGCAAGATTACTGAAGCTCTTTTTAGTTGGGAAGTAGCTGGAGCATGAGACTGATAGATGGAGGATTGCCCATGCTAATATTTGGTAGACAATCGGAAGAGAAAGGAGCTCCGGATGTTGACTTTTGAGGATAGAAGCAATACAGTACAGAAGATCAGACTTAATTGTGTTCTATTTTTTCGCTTTTGGCAAAATATGTCCCCAGAAGATATTATATGTGTCCTAGATAGTCTAGATTCTTGTGGATTCTAGATTGATTTTGCTATCTTTCTTTCCTTTTTTTTTTTTTTGTTTTTGCTCACTTGTAAATATGATCTCAGTACAACCCTAAATCTATCCCAGATTCTTGTTAGGATTCTACATTGATTTTGCTATCATTCTTTTTTTTTTTCGCTCACTTGTAAATATGATCACAGTACAAATCATGTACTGTTTAATTTTTAATACGTACAACTTGTTACCTTCTTAAAAAAAAAAATCTCAAGTCAACAAGCATCTTAAAATATCTAAAGGTTAAGTATCCATGCCTTAATTTTTTTCCTCCCACATTTAGATGGTAAAACAAAACGTAGTTGAGGAATCTATGTTGAAATTTGGTTTAGATGATTAATGAACAACAAAGTTATTTTGGATTGGGTAAAGTTATTTTGGATTGGGTGTTGCAAGCTGAATAACCTGGTCCTTGCATATGGTCCTGACGGCATGTCTAGTACTTAATCCAGTAGAGTTAGGAAGGAGTCAGAAACACGCATAACATGTTTTATTATGAGACAGATCTGACCTAGTAGCGAAAATAATTGAGGATTTTGGAAGATCTTGCATGTTAACGTGAAGTCCAAGTTTACAAGGAAGTGGAGTTGAAGCAGGAGTTGTTTTAAGGAAAGCTATGTGTTTTCTTTAGTACTTCCTTTATAATCTAGGGTTACAGTTTTTATTTGATTCATGTCTGTCACTTAACGCTTGTTGCTAAGGTATGTTCTATATATTGTAGAAATTGTTTTCTTGCAGATCTATGCACTTACATTGAGAGCATCTTGAAAGCAAAAGCAAAAAAAGTAAGTTCATGTGAACAAGATGAGATAAAACTGAGCATCTAAAACTCTTCATCAAAAAAAAAAAAACCACTGAACATCCAAAACTAGTGTTGAAGTATAGTTCTTGTAGCAAGTGTTTTGGTTTGTAAGGTAATTTGCTTATTCTAGAAGCTTCCTTCTACATGATTTTCTGAGAGAAATTAGCTTGAAGGTGTAGTGTCAAAGTGATTGTAGGTTGTTAACTGCTAGGGTTAAGTCTCTTAGGCTATAGAATTATAACCAAAATCTACTCATTTGTTTTAGTAAAATTTTGAAAGAACACGTACCTAAGTGGGTCGTGTTATTTACTTCACTTGAACAGGAATATTTTCCACATAAAATATCTAACTTATTTGTCTCCACATAGAAGTTGGTTGAACCAATACAAAGATCATGTTCCTTGGACTCAAGTTCAACTATTTACTATAAAGTTGGGAAAAAAAAAATATTACATCATGAACATTAGTCAAGACACTGTTCAACCCCCTCCCCCCTTATACTGTCTAGAAGGGGCACTAAAATAACAATCTATATATATTAAAAGAAGAAGTAGTTGCACTACAGAATGAAATATAAAATGAGAGATACCTTCGATTTTTCAGAGGATCTGAATGGGTTTGCGATCTTGCATCCATTTACATCTTCTGAAAATTTTTCATCAGCTAATTGCTTAAGTAATTTCTGCACCTCCACTGGCGGAAGAACGGAACTTTGCAGCTGCTTTATGTGAATTACATCTTTACCTCCCATCTTTACCCCAACAACAATGTGGGTGCCATATTTTTCAATGAACCTGGAAAATCATACAATTGGCTTCATATAATATTTTTCACCATTTTCCACGTTAGTATGTAAGGTATAACCGATAGGAAGTTATGTCAACCTCTGTAAGTCAAAAGAAGGCACATAAAATCAGTGGAGGAGAAAAAATCAAAATCAGGAGCAGTAAAATTCAAAGATTTCTACAAACTGTTGTAAGATACGGAACCTGCTTTTCCCACGTCCAACTTTCAGGGCCATAACAACTCTCTAGATTTCATCAGTCATTCTTTCTCCATTCCCTTTTCCCTTACTAAAACTTTTACTACTTCATGAAAGAGAAGGCAGAATGCATTAACAATGTTTTTGGATAAAAACATATAGGAGACAATATCTTGTCATTTGATTCAAGAGGGAAAAGAAATTCAAAGGAAGAAACTGATGTTTATTCTAAATAAATATCCTAATGTAATTTACCCAACCAAAAGAAACAATCTCAGATCTCTCTCTTTCTCCATGATATCCATCCTTTTCAGTTTGTCTTCTTTTCTTTACTTTACTTAGTTTCCAAAACATCAAGCATAATATGGGGAAAAGACGTTTTTGTACTAAAATTTGCAGCCCTCTAATACAGACCACCTGTGAATCCAATTCATCTTATGTCCTATTTCATAAAGGTGCATGTACCAGATATATCCTTGAGATTTTGCACAGCCTTTATGTATAATATCCTGGTGCATGAAAAAATCATTGTTCAGATAATTATGGATGAGAGATTCTTACTCTGCAAGTGCAGGAGGATCCCAAGAAGCAGGCACGTCTTGTTTCACTTGCTCAGATAGCGTTAGATGGGATCTCATTAACTCAATATTGTACAAGGTAATGAACCAACCATCAAAAGCGAGAAGCTTTGTCGAAGCTGCATCTTTTGCCCAGCATCCCTTATGACCAAACATTGCATTAAACAAACCAGAAGGTATCTTACCAGACAAGGACAACTCCTGATTCAATTGCTCTGACATCTGAATGCAATGAGCAGATAATAGGGCAAAGAAGTTAAGATTAGTCAGATATGCACATCGAAGTAGGAAACATTAGGCTGAAATGAATTTTATCAAAACACCCATAATTATTGGAGTTCGGCAAAACATGTTTCAACACCTAATACAGGCACCAAAGAGTCATTTTCCCCAAACAATTATCAAAAGGAAAACATAACGACAGCTCATAAATGCACAAAAGAACTAACAATGCCCCAGAGGAAAAGAAAAGATGACCTCTTAAATTATTATTTTTCTTTTAAAGAAACAAATGGGAGATTCACTCCAGCCCCAGAATAGGTAAAAACAAATCTCTTTTAACAACTCCAATCTCCATATTCATTAATCAATGTTGAATTCTAACTGTGACAAAGTTCCAGAAGCCAAAGAGATTGATGTACCTAGTTGTCATACAATAACAATATTTATAGAATACCTATTTTATGGCCAAAGGGTATTCACAAGCAACTAGGTGACTACGGGAATGGGACTAAACTTTATCAATAATGAATACTTCAAGAAGACCTATTTTATCGCCAAACAGTACCAGAAACCTCCACATGCAACTACGTGAACCGGGCAAAACTTTATCCAAGTCTAGATAGATTAGCACCTATATCCAAATCTTGATAGATTAACAACCTCTCTCCAAATTGCACTTACCTCGCCAGAATTTTGCTACATTACTTTATCTTCAAGTACGAGACTT
Organism: Solanum sejunctum; assembly: GCA_025642045.1. Lineage (NCBI taxonomy): Eukaryota > Viridiplantae > Streptophyta > Magnoliopsida > Solanales > Solanaceae > Solanum > Solanum sejunctum. The sequence continues at coordinate 16,250,337 of JAOTQJ010000049.1, forward strand.
GAAAATAGCAACACAAACAACTCTCTCTCTCTCTGTGCACATCAGTTAATCAACAACATCATATCTAGTATAATCCCACAACTGGGGTCTGGGGAGGTGTGTGTGTATGCAGCCTTATCCTACCTTGTGAAGGTACAAAAACGATTTCGGATAGACCGCTCAAAAACATCAGTTAATCACCAACAAAAAATGATTTTGTGTTCAAACTCACTTAGTAGTAAGAAAAACAAAAATTCCATTCTTTTCTTAAAAAAAAAATTAATAATCAAGTCCCATTTTGAAGCAAATTACATTTCCTAGAAATGAAATTTCAGCCAAACCATCAAACTGAACTGATTACAAGCTCTTCAATATCATTTTTGTATCTTTTTCAGCAAATGAACAGCAACACCTACAAAACCCTAAGGAAACCCCCCACCATTACTCAATTCCCATTTTCCATTCATACCCATATTAAACACTTCAGGAAAAATAATTATTAGTAAAAGAATTTTATGCTAAAAAAACAGAAACAAAAAAAACTACCTGACTAAACGAAAGAGCTTCAGAGCGAAACCTACTTCTTTCCCCTTTATCGCACTTGATAGAGGTGGAAACATTCTTAACCACCACCCCACCAGGCACCACCACGTCCTTGGTCGACTTCTGATCAATCTCTATCAAACCCGACCCACCCGGTCCGGGTTTACACGCCGTCAGTCGGATATCACTGGTCAAATCATAACCTAACCCGATCACAGAGACGGCTCTTTCTGCAGCCGTTTGTGGGTCCATTTTACTACTAGGATTAAACGCCATCTACCAAGAAAAACCAAACCCAATTCGAATTTTCCAAAAGGGTGTCAGAATCTACAAGTTTTTTCTACAGTAATTCTCTTCTTCATACAAGTCTTTCGGCCTTTTTGAGTGCTATATTTCCAGAATTTGAGTTGGAGAAAGAAGTAAGCAGTCTTCCTTTATTTGTCTGTATTCCTTTGTTGTGAAATGACAAAAAAAATGACCAAGTTGAAGTGCGTGGGTTATTGAATTAGTGGGTAATTTTGTCATTTTACTTAGTTTAATAATGGAAGAAAATCATCTGTGGGAAAATGACAGCCTTTTTTGGTAAAATTCTATGGCGTGTTTGTGAGAAAGAGGTTTGACTTTGACTGACAAAAAATGGTAAAGTTTGGATTTTTTAGGGACAAATGTGAACGGATTCTGGCAGATCAACGGCGGCTGGCCCTACTTAAGAAAATACTATTAATTAGAAAAGTTTCTTAATTATCCCTTTCATTTTATGGAAAAAAAAATGTTATATTCTTAAATTAAAAAATGTCTAAAATGTATTTAGACTATATTTTGATCTTGAGGATTTCTTTTCACACAGACTTAAAAAAAAAATTAAGAGAAATGAATTAAAATTGAATGTTTACTTATGTATTAAGTTAAGATATATCATAATCTCTTTTTATTAACTATTTACTTTATTGAGGTGTTTAAGTTTTACAAAATTATTTCTATGAAAATGAAATTAAAAAATAATTAATTTATCTTCAATTTTTAAATTTATTAGTTTACTTATTGAATATTTATTATTTTTAATTATGTAATACAAATAGTATTACCTATTAATAATATATTATATTTGTAATTTTATTTTTGTGAAGATTATAATTATATTTTATTCAATTATAATATAGTAAAATTAACTTAATTTTATATAAAAATCATATGTAGGAAAATTAATTTATAAGTATTATATGCCAAATGTAAGACCTGAGATTAATATTATTGAAATGTTACATAAGAAATAATTAAGGGACTTGATTAAAAACATACATTAAAATATTAAAATTAAAAGTTTTTTATATAATGAAAATAATAAAAAATATTAAACAAAATTTAGTATTGACGAATAGTGTTACATCAAAATTTGTTGTAACAATGTTTACACATAAAAATAGTGTTTGGTTGTTGGCCTAAAATATTAAAAATTTACATCCAAATTGGATTTGGTGTAAAATTTGATATTGGTTGGAAATAGTGGAGCATCTCCAATCCAAAATATCAAATTTTAGATTAAAATAGTTTCAACATTATTTTAGTGTATATTAAATTCACTACATTATAATAAATATTTTATTATATTTTTATTCCTCTTTAATATTGTATTATTATTTTTATTCTATTTAATTTGTATTTTTAAAAATATTATATAATATAAATAATAAAAAAATAAAGAAGTAAGTGGCATTATTCACATACTTAAATAGTATTGCATTAGTGCTTCAAAATACTAAATTTTATGTCAGAAATAAAATATAATGTATAAAAATATTGAATTGGATATGATTTAAGTGATCAAACATTATAAAATGGGACGAAGGGAATATACCTATATATTCCCTTTTATTCATACTGAACATTTTTAAAAACTCTTAAGGAAAAATAGTATTGGCTTTTAATTATAAAATTATTTTATTTATTATTTTTGTTTATCCCTAAGTAGCTTATTTAATTAGTAGTTTACAGATTGAAATAGTGGGCACGGATGTGAAAATAAATAATAAATTTTTATATATTTTTAAACAATACCAAATATTTTGAAACAAATTTATTGTCGTAAAATTGGAAGCAGTACTTTTTATTTCCTTTTTAGTATAACTTTAATGGTATTCAATTAGTTGCTTGGTGCAAGAGAAAGAGGGAAAAAAAAGAAGATATAAGGAAGTGTCGTAGATGCAATTTTAATACAAAGTTTTTGAATGTAGAAAGCTTTTTATATCAAAGACGGAAAAGGATTGTAAAATAAATCAGTAGGGAAACTTTTTGCTTTATATTCTCTCCATTGTGATATTCTTTTTTTTTTGATTCGTCTCTAAAAAAATATTATTTTATTATAATTAAAAATAATTTATTTTTAATTTTTTTTATTTTTAATAAAATAATTCTTAATTATATAAATATCTAAAAATAATTTTAAAATACAAATTTTGTTTTTTTTTAAATTATCGTATTAAGTCAAAAATTCCTATATAAATTAAGAAGGAGGGAGTAGCATTACTATAAAAGAACTTTTTGACCAAGTATTTGTTTATTTTACATTTTAATTTTAATAGAAAATAAGCAAATTGACAATAATAATGATTTGTTCCACTTCCAAACCAAATGACAAAGAAGATACTATTGCTAAAGAAACTTTAGAAAAGTTTGGACAAATGGAGAAACACAGTCAACTTTAAAAGAAAATACCGGAATTTAAAAGGAAATAAAAATACCTCACGGATATATATGGAGAAAGAAAATTTTCAATAGGAATTAGTCAATTTTTAAATATATACAGGCCAATAAAAATATTATGTCACGTAGTTTAACATACAATACATTCAAATAAAATATATTTTAATATTAAAATAATATTATTAATTTGTATGAATTAGTGATAGAATTTTACAATTAGTTTTTATGAAATTCCTAGAACCCTTTAATTTTTACTTCGCCCATTATTCTATTTCTTTAGTCTTTTTAACTCATGTAATGTCCAATTCCTTCGTTAATTTACCTATGGTTATTACCACCTTTTTCCTATTGAATGCAAATTGGGATTTCGCATCTAAAAATAGTGATGTTTCTTCGTTTGTGAATAATATACAAATAAGATAAAAAGTGTGAAAAAATATTATAATTAACAAAATTAATGTAATGAAGGAGAAAGTTGAGACAAAAAGAAAATATTTTAAGTTTTTAATTGATTTACTATAAAAACAAGAGTAATTTTATATTGAAGGGAGGTGTTATAATGGTGGGGCTTTTGACTATTCAATTAATTCAAAGTTATTTGATTCACAAAACATTGTTGGATTGTTGTATTTTAGCAAGTCAAGAGTTATACTATTGGATCAACGTAGATTATATATACCGTAATGGATTTAAATCTCCTTTAAGAAAGAGAAATATTCACACCTTAATCTGAATATATTTTTTATTTATTTTTGTCATTTTATTTTTCATCAACTATAATTGCTAATTATGATTTATACAACCTTGATGAGATTCAATTTTTATTATCCCCTCTCATAAGGCAAAAATTCTTCAAGTGAAGATTCTATATAAGCAAGCCTACTAAGAGTTTTGTATTAAATCAGTCACATGCGAACTCGATTGATACACTATATTTTAGGAGACTTGTTAATTTTAACTCTCATTCGAATCGAGATATAGCCTATGAACAATTTAATAATGTTTTGTATAATTATAAAAATTGAAAGCTACTATCACTGAGCAGCCAACACTACCAGCCCTCGATGGGCTAACTTTTGGCTTTATGCTATATATATTTATATATATAAATATCTGTTTGATAAAAAAAAAGCCTACTAAGAGAATGGGCGTTGATCTTTCTAATGGAGTTTGAGATACCGCATAATTGGCCCCAACATGGACTTGATAAATAACCTTCACATTCCACTAATTCAAACCTTATGTCAAATAAATATAAAAAACGAAAACTATTTAACTTTAAATTTTGAATATACTATTGAGGATGATTGTCATCTAATCATATGGCAAAAGATGCTTATCGTACTTAATCTCTCTCTTACAACATGACATTCAAACTTTTAGACGTCCCTCATGATTGTCTACTTGTTTTTAGAAGGCTTATGGTTATGAGGGGATCACTTGCCATGATGATCTGCGTGGAGAATGTTCTAGAAATGCTGAGATATAGATGTTTAGAATAATGCTGAGATATAGATGTTTAGGGATGGAGGTGTCAAACAAACAGGTCGAGTTGAATACGAATTAATTAAAAATGAGTCAGGTAAAAATATATAAAATATTTGACTCAACTCATATGTAGGGGTATGTAAAAATCGAATCGACTAATAAATCAAATCAAAAAAATATTATTGGTTTATTGTTATTGGGTTATTAGGTTATCGGAGTTTTAATGATTTTGACAAAAAAATTATTGGGTTATCGGTTCGATATTGATTTTTTCTATTGGGTTATTGGGTAAATCGATAATCCAATAAGATTATAATAATTTACTATTTTACTCCTTCATAAATATTAAATATTAATAATTTAATAGTCATAGGACACTATAGCAATATTTTAAATATTTTAATCTTTATAGTATCTACGTGATCAGTTATCCATTTTAATATTTTAATTTATAATTAACTAATTATATCTTTTGCAAGTTTGTAAACATAGTTTTTATACTCAATTTGCTTTTTATTAATGCAAATTCTCATTATTATTCTTATCGGGTAAATCGAAAATTGAACCGTTAAGGACTTAAAACTAATAAATCGAAAATCAATAAAAATTATTTTATTGATTTAACATATTTAAAAATTAAAAATCAATAAATCGAACTAATAATATATAAAATCGAATCGATCCGAATCAAACTGAACGGTGCATCAAATTTTTTTTCTTTTCCTTTTAGGATGTGTTTGGTATGAAATGTCTTTCTAGAAAATATTTCTTTGATTTAAGAAAAATTTTGAATCTTTTGCTGATAAGCTTAGATCGAACAATAAGTGCATCTGCATCTCTTGGATTTGACCAACACAATGTTTCTTTAATATATTTCAGATAAATGACAAAAGTAGTTCTCTAATGGTTAGAAACAAAATTCCATCAAATGTATACATAGTTATATTAAAAATTAGGCATTTTTCTGTTTATGGTATATTTAAAAATACTCATAAATATTTAACTTTAGTGAAATTTATTTGTGAAAAGTATGTAAATCATTTAAATTGAAAAAATCATTCGAACAAACGTCTCTCGATCAATTTTCATCAATCTGTACCTTAAAAAGAACTATATTAAAATAATTTCAGCTTATTATACACTTTCTTCTGCTTTATAAAATTCCACTTTTATCAACAATTCACTAATCACTTTAATGTTTTCCCTTTTCAAGAACTCTAATTCATTAAAACTTATTTCAAGAGCTAGCACAAAATTCAAATCAAATGGTGATTTGCACTTGATACTACATCCCAAATATGTATTCCATAGTTTTGTTAAAATGTGAAGTAAAGTAATTATCTATTTGGAACCAAATCCCAACTTTACATTTTAAAGTAATCTTCAAAATTCATATGATATCTCCCCTTTTACTTTTGTAAATACATACACCTATCTAGTCGCCAACGTCCAACAAGCATAGCAACAAACACTGTTGTCAATGTGAGCATTGTTTATTTTTGTATGTTGGACATCTTCCAATAAAATATTAATTATAATTCCTTGAGGAAATTTTAAATATAAAACTATTTACGTCGTTGAAAGATAGACTCTAAGGTCATTAAAATATTAAACTTCAGTTCAAAATTCTTTTCAAAATGCTATGTATGTATTATTATAAAAAAAATGTTACTTTAATTTGTAAGAACATATGCCATATTAAAAGAATTAGAAAAAACAAAAAGACATGCAATCATATAATATCAGTTACAGTCATATGACATCAATTATTATTTGGCCATATAACAAAATTTTGTTTCTACTGTCAAATAAGTTATTGCCGACTTCACTAGCCTTCACATGCCACCTTTCTTTTTCTTTTTTTTACATCAATATAATATTAGTATAATTCTTCAAGTGGACTAATAGGTCATTTGTAAGAACAACATGTGTCATATTAAAAAAATTTTAAAAAAAAAACAAAAACAAAAGAACACATGTTATATAACATCATAGTATTTTAGCTTTTAGGTAACTAGTAAGAGTAATAACTACCCATTAATCAAATTTTATGGTATGGGGTTAGTAAAAAAATTCATCAAAATGTATACGCAGATTTATTGAAAATTGAGAATTTTTTCCGTCTGTAGTATAAAAATACATATAAATATTTATCTTAGGTAGAATTGGCTTGTGAGAAATATGTCAATCATTCAAATTGAAGAAATCATATCAAAACAAAATTCTCCAGATTAATCTACTTCAATATGTAATTAGGAGTGTATTAAAACAATTTCAACTCAATATGCGCTATGTAATCTTTAAAAAAAAGAGTAAAGGTGAAGATGGCGAATGAGAATGCAGGGGTGAATGTTGTTTGTTGAGACATAAAGTCCCATATTGGTGGTTAATGAGATGGGTGGTCTCCTTATAAGGTTTAGGCAATCCTCCTTCCTTCGAGCTAGCTTTTGGGGTGTGAGTTAGGGCTAACACCTTCTTCAACATAGTATCAGAGCAGGATCCGTTTTACCCAATGTTGGGCCCCGAAAAAATTGTCCATGCACTAGATGCTAAGCACTGGGCGTGAGGGGGGTTTAGGCAATCCTCCTCCCTTTGAGCTAGCTTTTGGGGCGTGAGTTAGGCGTAAGACCTTCTTCAACATTGTTACGCGTGGAAAAGGAAGTGCGATTGAATTAAATGCGTGGGAAGGTGAGCAGCAATTGTGAATGCCTGTATTACAAAGTGTAGATAGATGGTAGATGGTTGAATTTTGATGGGGACGAATGGAGCAGTTCGTATTATTCTGGAGGTGCAACGACTGGGAAGAAGTAGTTGTTGAAGTGGAAGAAGCTGGAGTCACGTCCTTTTAGAAGAAAGAGGTATGGTTGCGATGGGCAGTGTTGCGAGACCTACGTTATGGTAGGGTTAAAAAAAAGTAGATGTGCAGTAATTTAAATTAGAGAAATGGATCAATCCCAAAATTGAGTCATCTTAATGGTAATGAGGAGTTGTACTTTTGGTACAATCCTATCCTACGCTGATTACGTAATTTATGAGCTCAAGTTATTATTACTCTCACTCATATCGGTACTCAATACTACTCCCAAAATAACTTTTGTAATGCTTATACTTAAAAAATATTCTTGCTCAAAGTATTACTTTCTTCTCCTTAGGACTTAGCCCAACTTTAACTTTTCTTAAATTTTTCTCAACTCATCTCTTCTTTTGATTGAATCTGCATTAGTACAATGGGTCTCAACTCATAACTTTATCTCTTAGCTTAATTGTAAACATAAAAGCTTTAAATACTCCATAACTTAACTCAAACTGTGAATATAATTACTTTTCATGTAAAATATATATGATTCTCATAATTTCAACAATAATTGTAAATCTTGTCTCAATAGCTTGGTTTAATATTAAAATCAGTAAAGGTCATGACTTTTGTCAAGAAAAATGTATGAACAAGTATTTCAACAAATTTAACTAGTAATGGAGGAAATCCTGATCTCAACTTATAAATATGATCTTGGGTAGAAACTGGTGTTTATAGATACTAAAATAATTATAGAAAAACATTTGGAGGGCCTTACATACCTGGGGAATTAGTTTCTTGGAGAAAATCTTTGATCTTGGAACCTTAATTCTTTTTCTTGATAGAAGAAATTCTCTTTGTAGTTCCCTTAGAGTGGAAGAACTTGAAAAAATATTGGTGGAAGGAATTTTCTTTGATTCTTGACTTGAAATTTTTGGAATTCTTGATGAAGAACCCTCATTCTAGAAAAAGAAGAATCAAGAAATTATTTCTTGGAATCGTTGAATTCGTTTCTCGAAACCCTATGTTATGATTTAAGTTTTTTCTTAGAGATTCATGAATAGATGGAGAAATTTGAATTGAGAAGTTTGAGATTTATGGAGAATAACTTACCTTGATGATGAATCGTGAAAGCTAACCCTACTTTTCTTCTCTTAAAAAATAGATTCTAGGTTTTGGAATCGCGTTTAGGGATTTATTTAGGCTAAAAACTGATAAGTTTGGGCTTAAAAGGGTGAGAAAAGATGAAAATACTTTTTTTTAAATTGTAGGTCGGGCCACATACGAGACCCCCTATGACCCATAGAAGATGCTTCTATGGCTCGTAGAGGACTTCTCATAATCTTTTGGACAATTTTTGTGGTCTCTGAAACTTTCTACGAGGCCCCTGTTACGACTTGTAGAGGGTTCTATGACCCGTAAATGGGTCCATAAAGTCTGGAGCTGAAAATTGAAGTTCTCTGGCTTTTTTAACAAGATACTAATACGGGGTGTACTCCAAATTATGACCAGTAACTGAGTCTCATAGTGCAACTCTGCACTGGCAGTTCTCAGTAAAACAACCATAACTTTTGACTCTGAACACCAAATGAGGTAAAACTAGTTTCGTTGGAAAGTTAATTCAAAGATCTTTCATTTGGTATGCCATGGGACTTTTAGTTCTTTATGTGCTAAGAGTTATGGTCATTTAAAATTGACCCTCGCATAATCTAATACTAGAAACTCAACTTATAGAAAAGTTTTGAACTTGACTAAGTACTAAAGGTCTCTTATGAATCCAATCCACTTCTAATACACTTCACACATATATGAATGAGCCTCAGAATATAGGTACATGTAAGGCATTACTAGGTTTAATCTTATATACTTACGACAAAAATTTTTGGGACCTATGAATGAAGTTGGGAGGGTGTTACAAAGAGACATAGGTACTATTTTGGAGGTCAATAATAATTTTAGGCATAGGAAAGGATAGTATATTGAAATTCCAGGTATAGTGTTAGCGGAGGTTTTGAACCGTATGGTTCTCCTCACCTTATTTTAGGGGTCCTGAGATTTGATTTCTCAAGGATTGATGATTCTATGTATTATTGTAATTGATATGCAAAAAATGCTACTAAATGTAATCTGTAAACACACGAATACAAAATTATTTTTCTCAACTAAATATGCAATTTTAAGAAACTTCTTGTTGTAGGTTTTTGAAATTCATACTAAACTAAGATTTATTTATCATGTAGATATAACTGACAAGTAATGGATTTTCTTTCTATCAACATTGTCTTAATATTTTTTAACATGTTTTATTTTATTGAATCCTATAACTTTTACTTATTAAAAATATAAGATATGCAATTTGATTATATCAGTTAAGTACTAAAAGATATAATGAATATATCATTCCACATATTAGAATAAAACATAAAAATAATGCTTAACTAAGAATGTGTTGGTCTAAGGAAAGAAAGATAATGAATAATGGGCTTAGAATGAAATTTGTTTTTACTATTTTGTTTAAAAAAGTCAAATGTGTTTGGTCCAAAGGCAAATTGAAGAATGATATTTTTTTGGTTTATTTTGGAAAATAAGTTCATTAAATACTTATTACTTATTTTTTATTTGGCAAATAATTAAAAAATATCACCTCACCCCCCCAACCCCCCAACCCCCCAAAATAAAAAAATTTTTTACTTGTGGCTATAATGAATAAGTCAAAAAATATCCTAATAAATAATGAACTTGGAATCAAATTTATGATTTCTACTATTTTGTTTAGAAAAGTTATTAGTAAAATGTGAATGTGCCATTTTTCATCAATCAATATAAAACATAAAAATATTACTTAATTAAGAATGTTTTTGGTTCAAAGGAAGAAAATATTTTTTATTTTGTTTTGAAAAAAGAGTAAATTAAAGAAAATCAGATTATCACCCCAAATAGTATAACATATAATCGAATGAAGTTGGAATAATTTTTCTTTTTTACTATTTTGATGAGGGCAATTTTTTTTAAGCCATTTAAATGTATTCTCATTGAGATCAGATGGCTATAAAAATTACTCTCCCTCTTCACTTTTCACTCAATGAGTCTTCTCCTTTATATATATACTTTCTGTATTCTCAAATGGTAAAGAAGAAAAGTGGTGATGCAATGGCGGCGGATATACCCTCAAATGAGGTGTGTTATAGGGGGTTGAGGAAGCAGTCATCGGGGAGGCATGGAGCTGAGATAAGAATTCTCACCTATGTCTGACTTGGGACCTTTGATATGCCGGACCAAGCTGCTAGGGCTTTTCATATGACGGCTAGAAAGTATCGTGGCCCTAAAGCGAAACTAATTTCCGCTCACAAATGAGGATAACCTCAAAAATGCTAATCCTTTGAATATTAGTGATGTTAATAATCCCGATAAGAGTAGCGATATCGGATCATCTTCCAAATTCAATGATGACTTGGTGATAAGTCAGAATCCTCTGTGGACTTGTTTTCCAATTTTTAACTTAATCAAATCTGAATTTGAATTAGTTGGACTTTAATGAGGATTTTAAACATCTAATGAATAATTAAAATAATATATACTCTTAATATTAAGGATTTTCAAATATTTATAGTATTAAATATAATAATAGTGATGTGACACACATGTGCAACGCACGTGTACAAAGCTAGTTGAGATATATACGTGATCAACGCAACAATAAAGTTATTTTTGGACCTTTTAAACAAATCCCCCGATTGCATTTTTAGAGTCTTCATAATATTCTTTTTAGATTAAAAAAAGTGTTTAAAAATAAAAATAACAACATGTTCCTAAAAAAAAAGAGTATTCTTGACTCAATTAAGTAACTAGTCTTTTAGATTACACCATTAATGAAGGTCATTTTCATTTAATTTTATATAATTAGTTTAAGAACATTTTAAATTATTTTTCAAAGAATAAAAAGGACAAATAACCAAAAGAAAAGAGATTTTAGCTTTATTTTTTATGAAGGGGTAGCCGGTGGGTGTAGCCCATTGTAAAATAGAAGAAGACAATTTGTCATGTAATTTTACAAAAGTTGAAAGATACACGTGTATATACCACTCTCCACATAATATGAAAATGCCACTAATTATAAATTATTTTTATATATATATTTTTCTAAACAACTCACAAATTTTCCTTGAGATTAGTCTATATAAATCATTCTACCATTTCCTTCTATGTTCACTCATTTTTCTTTTCAATTAAAAAAAAAATTCTTCTTTACTTACTCATTCTTCTCTTCATAAAAGAAAATATTGAGCTTCATACATACAAATCAGTCTCTCTATCTCTTTCTTCTCGTTCACTCCTTTGTTTCACAATTTTTTTTGCAAGGTGTCTATATAAGTATCACTTTTTTTTTTCTCTTTATATGAAAAATTAGAAAACCACTAAAAATACTTTTGAACTTGACGCAAGTTATTAATTTATCCCTGAATTATTAACAGTCTTAAAAATACCCCTCTGTTTGACTAACTAAACAAAAATACACCCCCAACCTATCTTAAGTGTTAAAAACACCCTTAACTTGACAAGAATTTAGGGGGGATATTTCATTCTTGTTACAAGATTAGGGATGTATTTAAGTTTAGTTAGTCAAGTAGATGAGTGTTTTTAACACTCTCAATAGTTTGAGGATAAAACTTATAATTTGTGTCAAGTTTAGATTGACACGACACATACGTGCAAAGCATGTGCACTAAACCAAACACTTGTTTAGAAAAGTGATTGGTAAAACGTGAATATACCATTTCTCACCTATCAAAATAAAACATAAAATGTTCCTTAACTGAGAGTGTTTGGTTAAAAGGAAGAAAATATTTTTTATTTTATTTTGAATAACAAAAGTAAATTAAAAAATATCAGATTATCATCCCAAATATTAACATGTACTCAAATGAAGTTGGAATGAAATTTATTTTGTACTATTCTGCTTAGGACATATATTTATTTCTTTTCTAAGCTATTTAATATCCCCATTGAGATCAGGTGGCTATAAAAGTCACTCTCTTTTTTCACTTTTCATTCACTGAGTATGCTCCTTTATATATGTCTCCAAAAAAAAAGGTCTTTCTGTATTTTAAAATGGCAAAGAGGAAAAATGGTAATGCGATGACTGTTGCACCCCCAAATGAGGTGCATTATTATTGGTGGTGGTGGTGGTGAGGAAGCTGTCATCGGGTAGATACAAAGCAACGATTAGAATTCCCATCTATGTCTAGCTTAGAACATTTGATACACCAGAACACGCTGCTAGGGCTTATGATATTTCAACTAGAAAGTATCAAGACGTTAAAGACAACTAATTTCCCGCTCATAAATTGAGGATAACCTCAAAGATGCTAATCTTTTGAATATTGGTGATGTTAATAATCTCAAAAAGATCAGTGGTATCAGATCATCTTTTAGATTCGAGAATGAATTGGTGATAAATCAAAATTCTCTGTCAATTGATTTTTCAGCATTTAACTCAGTCAAATCTGAATTTGAATTAGTTGAACTTCAATGGGAATTCTGAACATCAGACGAATAATTAAAATAATGTATCCTCTTATGATAATATTAAGGATTTTCAAATATTTATAGTATTCAATATAATAATATTGATGTGACACACACGTATAATGCACGTACACTAAACTAGTTGAGATATATATGTGATCAACACAAATATAAAGTTGTTTTTGGACTTTTTAATCAAATCCCCCATTGCATTTTTAGATTTTTCATAATATTCCTTTTAGATTAAAAAAAAAACGTTTAAAACAAAAATAATAACATGTTTCTTAAAAGAAAGACCAGTATTCTTGACTCGATTAAGTAACTAGTATTTTAGATTACACTATTAACAAATGTCATTTTATTATATTTTATATTTTTAGTTTAAAGACATTTTAATTTTTTTTTTGCAAAGAATAAAAAGAATAAATAATCAAAAGAAAACAGATTTTAACTTTATTTTTTATGAGGGGGTGGCTGGTGGGTGTGGCCCATTATGAAATAGAAAAACACAATTTGTCATACAATTTCACACGAATTGTACCATCCTTCACGTAATATGAAAATATTACTGATTATAAATTATTTATACATATATTTTTCTACACACAAGTCACAAATTTCCTTTGAGATTATTAGTCTATATAAACCATTTACCTTTTCCTTTTATGTTCACACATTTTTCTTATCATAAAAAAGAAATCTTTCTTTTCTTACTTATTCTTCTCTTCATAAAAAAAATCTGGAGCTTCGTACATATAAATCATTCTTTGCCTTCTTACAAATTTTCGAAGTATGATTTCTATGTATACATCATTTTTGCCTTCTTCATTCTATTAATTTTCGGGTCCAGAAGTATCACTGCTTCTTTCATCAAAGCCTTAAATAAGTCTTTATCGTGCACCATCAACATCATAATAGAAGCTCTGATAATAGTTGTAAAATGATGAAATTCATCATCAAGCTTCTGATTTAACATCTGAAATCCGTCGCCTGATCTGGACGATGATGCGATATCATTATTGGAATTATTGGTAATAACATTCTTACAATTTAGCTGCCGGAGAATTTTTTTGGTCTTTCATCTTCCAGATCAGACGACTAATTTCTGATGTTACATCAGACGCTTGATGATGAATTTTGTCATTTTACGCCTTCTATTGGAGCTTCTATTATGATGTTGATGGTGCAATAAAGACTTATTGAAGGCTTTGATGAAAAAAGCAGTGATACTTCCTATAAAATTAGGTCCTGAGCCTAATTCACACTCTAAAAATTAGCTTTATCATGTTGAGTGAACGTGATCTAGTGCTCCTTGCCCTCACCCATCTTATAAGAGGCACTTTGAGGAACGTATTCAGTTGATGATCCTAGCCTATCTTCACAATCACCATGGCTACTATCATCAACTCTTCTGACAACTGCTGAAAATCTGGTTTCCTCATTGA
>JAOTQJ010000049.1:16279309-16292257 GCA_025642045.1 Solanum sejunctum
CAAAATTCATACCGTTTAACTTTATAAAGAACATAAAAACATGTATAATAATACCACAAAGTGATTTGTAATTAGGAAATGGTACATAACATTAATGGGAAGTATAGGAAAAGCTGAACCAGTATATTGAAAGTAGTTTTAGGTGAAAAAGATTTCTTTTTGGTGAGTACATTATTGTTTTAAGGTTACTTTTCATTTTAAGTTTTGTACTATTTGGAGAATGAACAAGGCAGATCTTTTGATATACTATGTAAGATTTTAGTTATAATAAATGATAATATAACCTTTCTGCTTTTACATTTTTTCTAAACTGGACCTTATTGTAATGCCCTTTAATTCATGCGCCACCTGAAAAGGTGAAATTAAATATCATGTCTCAAAAACCTACCACACCCCAATTAAAGAACAAGCAAATGTATAAATGATTAATTTAATATATGTATAAAAATAATATAATACACACGTGGAACGAAGCATATATATTTCTAGGTACACGCAATTTATGTATATGTATATTTTCAATTAAAATTTTACATGAATAATCCATATATAAATTATGGAAAAATCTGTATAGATAAAATAATACGTAGTACATAAATAACTGAAATTATACCCAGAGAAACACAAGAAAACAATGAAATTATACCATAAAAGTAGCACTTCATTTTTTATGATAATTATATAAGCGTGCTAGATAAAGATGGAGAATTAGGATAATTAAAATTAAAAAAAAGAGGTATTTACATAATAATGCTTCCTCCTAATAAATTTTTTCTTTTCTTTTTCTTCATAGTCATAGGAAATTATCTCTCTCAAAAGCTTGAAAATAGAGAGAATGACAAAAAGGAAAAAAACGAAAAAGGAATTTTACTAATTAGTTATTCGATCTCCGCAGCCTCACATCCACAACGGCGGCGGTTCATTCAAGTCAATAGGCAACCCACGTCTCACAATCCCAAAATACATAGCCGCAGCTTGACCATCATTCTCCTTGGACGGAGCAGCGCCGGTGACCGGCAAGTTAATCTCCGGCGGCGGACCAACTTGTAGAAGCTCCCCAATCATAAGCCTACGTCCGGACGGCGAAGTCCACCGTTGATCAGAGGGAAGGTTGAGATCGAGAGTAAGAGGAGGAGCGACGGCGGAAGAAGGTGGCGGCGGTGGAGGCAGAGGGAAATTGGTTTTCGCTTTAGCTCCGCGGAGAGAACGAGCAGCGCCGTCGTAAGCGAGTGCTGCTTCTTCTGGAGTGTCGAAAGTGCCTAACCAAACACGGGTTTTCTTCCATGGATCACGAATCTCTGCGGCGTAACGACCCCAGGGACGCTTTCTGACTCCTCTGTAGTGACTCTCACGAGTAGAAGCCATGGAAATGGTGTGGGAGAAGAGAGAGAAAGAGGGGAAAATGGGGGGAATGTAGAGAGAGAAAGAGTGTGCGTGTTGTGTGTGTGTGATTTTGGGAGGTAAAAAGAGTATATTTGGGCAGCAGCCGTTAAAAAGGGACCCACGGAGACACCCGTAATCGTCGGCTAGACGGCACGACCTCTCTCCTTAAATAGGCAAATATTTAGCTGAACAGACGGCGTGTTTGGTTCGAACCAAAATCTTTAGAAATTTCTCCGTCCCATTCAATTTATTTCTTCCATATTAATTTGACATAAAATTTTAAAAAAATAATTTCTTATTTTATTTTAATTTAACATAATTTTAAATTAAATTGTTTAAATATACGAAACCGTTCTTAACACATGTAATACGAAAAATTAAAATTTAGAAGAATTACTTTTAAAAAATACATAAAAACGGAGAGATCAAGTAATTTTCTTAACTTTTTTCTTTTATAAAATACATGCCTAGTGTATTTATTGTTTCCACCTGGTATAAGTTTCGTGTATGGTTTTACGGTATAAATATGAGTAATAAATGACAGAAATTTACGTGTAAGTATATGATCAGGGGTGCTCAAGGTTTATATAAAAACGGATTCAAATTTAAATGTTATATTTTTAATTATTTTATTTTATTTTAATTTAATTTGGCTGGATTTTATATTTTTTGAAAATTGATAATATTTTGATATGATTTTGATTTTATTCAAAAAAAATTTTAAAAATAATCAAATTAAATCAACAAATTATATGCATAAATTTTATAATTATATATATAATATATTATTTTTTATCAATAATTTTAAATATTTTGGAGTATATGTTTTCATCAAAATTTCATTACTAATTTATTGTGAAAGCAAAAATGTCCAAGACTAAAGCATTTATTTCTTGATTACATGTATACTTGACGTAACTTTGAGTATAGTAAATTGTTACCTATTTGGATTCACTTATATTTTATTCTTTTAAAATAAAATAACCTTTAAACATAATAATCAAATAAAATAAATTTTTTTATTTTTTTTAAAATTAAAATAATAAAAATAAATTAAAAATCATAAATTAAAAATTCGCATAAATAATGTTTGGCTCATAAATCACAAGTTGTAAACTTAACCAAATAGGCTCTTATTATTTTAGCTCGGAAAATTAAGTTTTAGAAACAAAATTCTCGTTATTCCAAACACACTTTGTTAATGCTTAGACTATTTGGATAAGATATTTTGTAAATAAGTAGTTGTATTTTTTTTTCACAAATTCTATAGTCATGAATGTATATTTTTGATAAAATAATGAGACACGTAAGGGTTAAACTAGTCAGGATTGAAGTGATAAATATACATAATAATGGTAATTCAGTCCTATAAAAGAGTAAAATTAAACCTCTTAACTTTTTTAAAATAAATAGTATTAGTTTTATAAATAACACGATAAAGGTGAGTAACAAATTTTAAGTCACAGATTAAAACATTCGAAGAATAAATTGTTATTACAATTTTTTATGTTATATTATTTATATTTTGTCTTTGGTTATAGTCTATGTTCTCAGAACCTTGGTCTAATTAAGATGGATTCAATTAATCTTTTATTTCCACACATGTTTCTTAAAGACACTTCTAAGTATTGATGATAAGATTAAGACACAGAATAAAGTCAAAACACGACATGTGGTACTATTTCCTTAAATCCAGTTTTTAACATATAGTGGAATTTCCATTAATCATAAAATGATGGGTATATAGTTACTTGCACCAAAATCACGTGGATTAATTTGATTCTTGAAAATCCACGTCTACGATTGACCTTTCCCTTTTTTTTTCTTCTAGATATCGAAATTGCAATATTTTGTCAATGATATATGTTATTGATTCTAATTTATCTCTTTATAATGTTTGACTAAACATATTAAATATCTAATTAATTAAATTACGTAATTTTAATTTTTTTCTTTTATAAATTATCAATATTATTACTTATTTTAATATTTAATTACTTGTGTGATAATAAATTTATATCATTTCAACATAATTGATTGTGATGGATTTTTTAATAAATAAATAAATATTTAAAATAATATATAAACTCTTTATATACACAGATCTCAAACTCACCTTCGAGAAATTTTAAATAAAACTGGAATTTTTATAGAATCCAAATAGAAATGATTTTCTAATTTGATCATTTCTTAGATTCTGGTGAATTGTATTGAATTTATTTTTGATTTTAAAGTGGAAAGTTACCACAAAATAAAATCGGATGGTAGACAATATCTTCACGAATGAATATCGGACAGATAAATCCCGAATCATTCTCTTGAAGCTTATCTCACAGTAATTTGTGGATTTATTCCAAATTTATGAAGCGATAAGGGTAAGGATCAAATCCCCCAAATTGTCAATTGAGGAGATACATTTTATAACGGAAATAATAATAAAAAAAAGATACAATTCATATAAACATATTATTGATATATCCGCTAATGTAGCTCATAGTTGAGTAAGCACAATAATTTCCTTTTGTCTCGTTCTGTTTTTAATTTGTTTTAAAAAAATATTATTTAATTAAAATAAAAAAATTAATTTTTTATTTTTTTAATTTCAATAAAATAATTTCTAATTATATAAAAAATTTAAAATTATTTTAAATTATAAATCATCAATTTTAAAAATATTGTGTTAAATTAAGCTATATTGACGTAAAATAAAATGAAGAGCTTTTACATTATTATATTTTATTATATAGTATAAAATAAAACGAGGTTATGTATGATTTGTCGTATAAGTAGGTGGAGTACGTATATAAATTGAGATAAAGAAAAAGAAGAAAAGAGGCGCCGGCTGATAGGACGTGTCAATACAGTAGAGCGTGTTATTGTGTCTCTCTATTTCTATATAATATGGATATTCTCGATGATTTAGATTCTTCCATTTGGATGTTGGAGTTTTTAATTCATTTTTAAGTTATTGTTCATTTGCAAGTAGAACAATAATATTGTGATAAAATTTAAAACTAATTTATATATTTTTTATATTATTTTATGTGATTTGATGTAAAATTTTAAAAAATTTAAAACTTTTGAAATTTATAGTATAAAATTATTCTTATATATTTGTATAGTTAAAAATTATTTTATTAAGAATAAAAAAAATTTAAAATTAAATTTTTTTTATTAAAATAAAATAATATTTTTTAAATTAATCAAAAAAATATCACATAAAATAAAATAGAGTGAGTAATTAGCGTCCCATAGTAGGATAAAATAATTTAATGAAACGTATTGTCAGGCTGTGTGTTTATGGTGGATTCTTACATCAGCCCTATAGTCCCTACTATTGCCCTCTCTGTACGGCGCCTGTTCAGCGGCGCCTCCACCCTTTTTCTTCTTTACGTTTCGAATTGTTTATTTATTGCATCATTTTCAATAGGCTGACACCAATGTATATTTATACACTGGAATATCCCTTGTCGTTATGTGCGCTATCATAATCAATGGCCCATACCCACCCCCTCATTCCATCATTTTACTATCCCACCTCCTATTGAATATTTTTTAATTTGATACGAGCATATCTTTAAAAATACTTTTATGATTATAGAATTAAAAAAATATATTTTACATAAATATTTCAGAATCAATATCAAATAAAAATGTGATAGAGTAGTACTTGCTTCATTCATTTTTAATTATCAAAATTTAATTTGACATATTTATTAAAAAATAATTTTTAATATAATAAATTTATTTATTTTATTTTTATTAATTGATTTTGTGCACTATATTTTTTAAAAATATCAATTTAATAATAATGAATTAAACATATAATATTTCATTTTAATTTTATTATAAATTAAAAATAATTTTTTTTTAATAATTTGATTGATTGACTATATAAATTCTCGTCTTATTAATAAGAGTATAATTATTTATATTATAATATTCCTCCCATTTCTCTTTCTTCTACTCTTAATTTTTAAAGAAAAAACAAAAGTAAAAAATTATTTACAAGATAGTATACAAATAATGGTTGTCCTAATTGGGGTAGTGATGCGGTGTCAAGAAAGGAGTGGATTATGGTTACATATAGAATAAATAAATAAATAAATGGTGTTAAATAAGTGAACAAAGTGTCAGGTCAGCACGTGGAGTAGGTGCTGTCTGAATTCAGGAGACAGACGACTACATGTTTGGGGGTTAGGCGTCATTACGGTGCTATACTCTCTCTCCTAAAAAGAAAAGGAAAATACTACCATGTTATCATAATTAAGTTTTTTTTTTACTTATAACAAAATAATTTATAATTATATAATTTTTAATAAAAAATTTAAAATTAAAAAATATTACATAAAATAAAATGAAAAATTTGATACTATTTTGGATTCGTGCTACGTGGTTGACTCGTTTTTTGGGCGGTGGTGTGGCCCATAGGGAAAGTCAGGACTGAGTATTCAGAGAGACACAACAACTCAGAATACAGAGATTATGATTTTCTGAATGGTGATGAGGTCACTGTGTATCTCCTACTTTACTCTGTTTTTGAGTGTGCCTTTGGTTTTCCTCATCACTAATCAACTTTTGCATCAACCCTACGACGTGTCTATCTTCTTCTTCACCTTTCCCATTTATTCATTTGATTTTAATTTGAATTGAAGAGATGTATAAAATATCTTTAAAATATTTTTTAATTTTATACTTTTTTTTTTATTTTTTGTGACATCTTTTGACTTGACATGATATTTAAAAAAAATAAAATTTTTTAAAATTTGTGATTTAAAATTTTTCTTAGATATTTGTGTGGTTGAGAATCATTTCATTAAGGCTAAAAGTGAAACTTTAAAGATAAATTATTTTTAATTAAAATAAAATAATATTTTTTTGAAATGAAAAAAAAGAATATCACGTAAAATGAGATATACAAAGTAATTTTTAGGACATTGTAGAAAGTAGAAACTAATAGATTGTAAAAGAAGAAAATGCCATATAAAAACTAGAAATTAAGAAAATATCATTTTTAAATTAATTAAAAAATAGGACTAATAATCAAAACGGAGGAAATAAAAGAAATTAAGAAAAATAAATTGAAACGAAGTTATTAGCAATATTAAGAGAAAAGTATTAAAAAACACTCTTAAACTTGACATAAATTATTAGTTTCATCCCCAAACTATTGATAATGTTAAAATCACCTCGATACTTGACCAACTGAACTTAAATACATCACTAATATTGTAACAAAAGTGAAATATGCCTCTAAATTTTTTTTATAAGCAAACTTTAGATAAATATTTTGAGTTATTAAACATTGTAATTTAAAATGCACAATCCTAGATAATAATTAAAATCTCAGAGATATACTTAAACTTTTACTTGGTCTTATTACCCCCCTAAACCTATTTTTTCGTAATTTAATGCACTTTATTTACCCTTAACCACACGTCTAAATTTTTTTGTGTAGTACATATGCGAACCCCACATGCCACATAAGCAAATAAGAGATATTTAATTACGAAAAAATAAATTCAATGAGATAATAAGATCCAATTAAAATTTAAATGTGTCTCTAAAATTTTGATTATAGCATGGGAATACTTGTGCATTTTCACTTTTCAAAAAAGCATCACTAGAAAGATGTGATTGGTTCAATATTAGTAAACGCTTCTCGACGATCAGCAATGACAAGGAGCGTGATATGACAGCTGATCTTATACATCATTAAATGTACTCCATAATTTAGCTTTGGCCAATTTAGATAGAACTTTGTAAATAAATGTGGAATAACTAGTCAGTTCATATGTAAATGTACGTTGAGATGAAAAGGCCACAGCAAAATCTGGGACTAGACGAACTTGTTCACCTTCCCATTCATCAATGAACAGTTACATGGGACATGGTGTCCATGGAACCAACTAACAAAAGAAGTGCCAGTAATATTAACATTCTTTCTATTCTCCAAGATATCTGTGTATATATAAGATAAATTTCACCATTTAAACTAATCTTCTATGCCCAATATACACATTTGTCAAGTCACAAATCTATCTGGCAGTCTTGTTACTAATCAGTCAGGAAAGCAAAGGAGGCCCATTCTCATTAGCCGTTCGAGTGTGTTCGTGACTAAAGCTTCTTGACAACTGTATATCTCGATTGGAATGGGTCCTTGACTTTGCATAGGGAGCATCTCTTGCTGGATAAAGAATGGATAACAGTTTAGGAACAGTAAGCACTTGATCATCAGGAATCCAGTATGAACAAACATTTAAAATGAGAATCTTACCTGCAATTCTTTGAGCACGGAGGATATTCTGCCGTCTCTTCCACCAGCATGTTAGGCAGGTAGCAATAAGCAGGACAAATACACATGCCCCTAATCCGATCCCAATTTTTGCTCCAACCGTGAGATGTGTTCCGCATGTTGGCAATCCCGGAATACCACAGAGGCCTGCATTATCAGTGAAACTGGAGCCATCCACTGTAAGCATTTTATCGTCATAAATTACAGAACCAGCATGCCAGAAATTTGCAACTGTTTAGATTTGACCACAGAGTTATACAAGATGCTGATTGCAGCTTGTAGACTTAATTCAAAGGCCAGATCAAGGCCATCATGTTTTTTGGATAAAACTTGGTACATGCTAGGGGAAATTAGTCTGGGCCAAAGGAATTTGTCTAGACAGCATAATCATGATGACCAGTCAGAAGATGGCCAGACAACTCCTAAGCATACTAGTGTTCTTATAAAGCATAAGCAATCATCATGGTATAATTATTTGGCACCACAAAATTGAAAACTAAGAGCAACTATAAGAGATTTATAGAAGCCAACACCTTCACATTCTCACATATATATATATATATATATATATATGACAGAATATTAAAAGATGCTTCACCAAGAACAAGCCCTAGCCCAAATAATGTGATGACTATAGAAAAACATACTTGAATTTAGCTCTGTGCAAGAGCCTTCCACCTAATGCAGCAGGAACCCTTCCAGAGAGTGAGTTACCATTGAGATTCCTATAACACAGCAAGTTAATTCTCTTTATAGAAACAGTAGGAAAAAAAAAATAGTTCTATCATCCTTTTGTCTCCAACTGATCGCAAGTTGAAGTATCTTACAGTGTCCGTAATGAGGTCAATTGCCCAAGGCTTTCAGGAATCGATCCATTGAAGAAATTGTAGGAGAGATCCCTGTAGTGCAAATCTTTGTTAGTCACTCACCAGGTATAAGATACCCCCTCTTTCATCAGTAGTGGAATATCCTTCTTTATTTTGCTAAAATATGGAATGAGATAATCCTGTATCATTTCTAGCTGAAAAGAGATGTCCAGAGAAAATGGAGAAGCACCAGTGTTTGTTCTAAAACTCAATAAATATAAAATTCTTTTCACTCCGCTAAAGTAAGGGTTGTAGCCATAAAGAATTCTTACGTTTTTCAGTATAGACATAATCTACTATCTATTATAAATGTCCTACCCCTATTTAGATCTACGAAATTCAACTAAAACATAGAGATATAGGCAAATTTCAAAGAACAGTATACATACTACCATAAAGATAACTAGGATGGCCAATATGACTTGTCTTTCACAATCCATAAAACTATGAAAAGCAACAGTCTTCCCTTTGTATCATCATTAGCAAACTGAAACCGAGTTTCTCTTATTCCTTATTCCTACCCAATCTTAAAGCGCTTCCTAATTAATACCCCTACTGAAGCACAAAATCCAGCAGCACTTAATTCAAAGTTGATTATCCATTACTTTGGCAGACTAAAAAACTAAATTAATTCTGAAAAACACATGAAGTTCCCGAAAGCTTTACTCACACTGTCTCCAGACTAGTTACCATTCCCAATGCTGGGGGAATAGGCCCATGAATGCTGTTCCCACTTAGATTTCTGTAATAAAAAAAACATAGACAAGGAAAGCACGGTCAAAGTATATCATATTTAGAAATGGCTGTTCAGTTTTCACTACTACATGCAAGAATGGAGCATTAAGAAAAAAAGGGATGTTTAGAAGACTTGAGAAGGTTGTGGTTCTGGGAAGTTTCATGTATTGGTTCAGAAGGTGTATTAGCTTTAGGCAACACATGTTCCCCAAAAGAAAAAGCATTTGCAAGCTGTGTTTCTAACTTACATGCTCTGAAGATGACGCAATCGAGAAATTTCATTTGGTAAGAAGCCTCTTAACCCTTGGTTGTCCAAGCCACTGTACCACCAGTTTTAAAAAGAAAAAGAGTTAAAGATGATTATGCAAAGGAAATTCAAAGCATTCAAGTCATGTCAAGAAAAGAAATGTAGACTTTAGGAAAATGAAAACAATTTGGTCAAAATCCAATACTGAAGAATGTAAAGATGAAAGGGGACATTTACAGACAGAAGCATCACAAGTGGTAACACGCTATCTAGCAAATAGCAACAAGGCTAATACACATTTTCAGAAAAATACAGTTACTATGAACCAATCAAGCTTATAGAGTCCATGCATTAGAACAGAAGAAATGGAGACACCATGTTTTGCAGATCTACTAACAGGATTTATTGCGACAAATATTTGGCTCCTTTAAAAAATTCGTTGCACAAAGCTTGCAAGCAAAAACAAACAATATGAAAGTGTAGGCATGCTAACATGCAGATTTTGAAAATTGAGGAGACCAAACAGGATACGCATCTTGATAATAAGATACATTATTATACTGGCATAATGGGACTAGAAATGAAATCAGAAATATATGAACTTAGAGAATTTTAACATTCAAGTTGTAAATAACAAACAATTTATCTCACTTTTTATGAAACTAAAAATGTATAGTGAAGAGTTTTCAACTATCACTATATCACATACAACAGTTTAATTTTAAGGCTCTATACATAAAACTATTTGATACACAAAAAACCAATTCTGGCCATGGTGGGAGATGGGGATGATTACTTTTGGCAATCGATATTATGCAACCAGAAGCTCCTGACTAATTCACTGCTACCCTGTTCCCTAGTTCCACTGGGCTTTCTGGTTTAGTTAGATCAATGTGTGATCTCCAGAATGAATTAGCCCAGTCCTCTTCACCATTCCCTTCTTTCATAAACCCAATCCTTCTCTCATTGCCTTCCCTCTTTGCTGCAACTTCCTTTTCTGGCCTCTGCACCATTCTTTCTCACTTTACCCTTTCACAGCCTCCTTCCTGGTCCTTGGCCTTTGCTTTTCACAGTCCCAATATTCCACCTCAATACCACATTTCCCTTTCACACTCAACTTGGCTTTCCCTACTTTATGTGTAATGAATCGTGTTAATTAGTGAAATACACAAAGCAGAGAAAGCCAAGGAACTTAGAAAAAGAATACAAAGGAAACTAGTGATTGATTATGTATGTGCGAACATATGTTGTTTATAGGATGAAAATTTTCTACAGCTGCAAGGTTCTCTAGTTGAGAAAAGTGATTGTAAAGCTGCCCACTTTTTCCATTTTCCTTTTAGAGTGTTGAAAGGATATTTATCTTGGTTGATTCAGGATTGATCAGGAAACTCACACATGGTGGAGACCAAATTGTCCAGGGACTTGTAAACTAAAGCCTAAATTGACGTGGGGAGCTTGATTTTAGATCACAAGCAAAATACATGGTGTATGCAAGGGGTATGTGAATATACACATGCATATATTACATGCCCAACCAACCAAACATACACACAGATAGAAATTTCTATATCTAAGAGTAAGCTCAATGACGTACATCCCATCGATGACCCATTTATTGCTAGTTTTATCAAACTGACAATCTGCTCCACTCCAGGGATGTTGTTGGGGCACACAAGGATCACCATTCCATCCAAGCCGAAGGGGAAGTCCAAGTGCATTCTTTAGTGACTGCAAACCCCTGACTGCAGAAGTGAAAAAGGATAACATTGCATAACATTGCATCAATAATCGTTCAGATAACTTTCAATATTCCATAATCAGAGCAGCAGAATGATAATGGCAAAAGCTGGACTCACGAGTCAAAAGAACACAACATTACTTTTGACCACTTTCTATTGCATAACAAAACGAGAAAGCTATTGCCTATCCCATGCGTAAAACTTTGTACAAACTTTTGACTTTATCTTTCTTTCACACTTTAACTCTTAACAAGCATCCAAGAAATGTTAGTGGAAATATAATATTTTTACTAATGTACCTTCGTCAAGTAACGTTTTAGATTCAGCTATTATAACCTCAAAAATTTCAATAGCACTAATTATAGCATGAGTTCCATTTCTTGGATGCAGTGTGATTGTCAAGGTCCTGCCACTGACTGGAACTGTTGTGTTCAGCACAAGAGCACTGTTAACACCCCCAGCCATCTTCACAATGTCGACAGCTGGAAATACAGTGTCACCATTGATTGAAATGTCCATGATCCTCTGTCCTGTAGATGTAATTGACGGATCAATTTCTGCAAAGTGTAACCAAACAGAGTACTTTTTATTGGGATCGACATCCATTGAGTATGTTAATTCTGGCTCATTGTCAGTGCTAAGAAGAGCAGTTTGATAAATAGATCCTGGATAGAAGTTTGGTGCTTTGGAAGTTGACTTTATACTGTTTTTGGTAGAAATGTGGTGATCAGAATTCTGGTCGAATGTCTTGATTGAACTCCAAAACCGATCACCACCCCAATGATCACCACCGTAGTCAACATCAAACTTTGAGTCCTCAGCACCACAGCTGAGTCTTCGGACAGTTCTGATAATTGTCCCTTTACCAAAGTCAGGACCAAAATAGTAAGCTCTGTCATCTACTTGGAGAATTTCAATTGCAAGTATAGCTGGATCTCCATGACCCGTGCTGTGGAAGCAAATAGAGGCAGTACCATCATCAAGAAACATAATTGTTTCAACAAATACTCGTTCATCATCATGATTGCTCCAACCAGATGGCAAAGTATAAACCATGGTGCCTTCAACAGAAACATCAAACAGTGGTTCATTATCAAAGTTTGGTTCTACGACCAATCCAAAGAATACCCTCACTGAGTAGTGGCCACTGGGGACTCTCTTGATATTGTAACAATTCTCAGGTCCCTCCGATAAAGGGAAATACCGCAGTGTAGTGAGTTGAGGTGTAATGAAACTTGGGGTTGTTCCATTGATAGGTATCCCTCCTGTATATGCAAAATCCTTATACCAGAGAGTCTTTGTAGGGGCAGTATGAACATCATATCGAGCTCCACAGCTTATTCGCATTACATATGGCTCTGCAGTGAATAAACAGTTTAGTGAACAAAATACCATCTTGGAGGCTAATGAGTAATAGCCAAGAAGAAAGTTTTCGAATATGATGGAAAAAAAGCACTAGATATCCAGAAAAGCAGAACAGGTACGCTACAAAGTAAGCAAGTCCACCTCAACTATCAGCAGTAGACTAACTTTAACCTTCACTAATGTTAAACAAGCAGGAGAGACTTGAATATTTGAGATGGAATAGTATTTATTTTTCACTGTTACTGTTGAAACATATAAAGGAAATATAAAAGATATATTTCTAAGGGTTATTTTACATTGTACAAGTGAAGCCCTTTA
>JAOTQJ010000049.1:16292357-16305271 GCA_025642045.1 Solanum sejunctum
GGCTAGAAGAAAGAGTATGATGTTTAACTTAACCAATGTGGGATATATTTCCTTTCCCACTTCTATACAAATAACAGTTACGTTAATTTGATGGGCTCTAAAGCTTATTGATAACGGGAAAAAAGTAGACCTAAAAAGGTTCAGCAGATTTCTGAGTCTACTCTTATTGGTTCCTCCTTTGATTCATCAAAACCACAACCAGAAAAATTCTGCTCACTCCCTCTCAAAACTGACTCCCAAATTCCGCACCTTAACCAAAAAAGAGAAGGAAAAAATGTGACCTAAAACAAATAAGTGCAAGTGTGAAACAACACAACATTGCAACAAGTTTTACTCATTTAAACAACAGCAATGTGCATAGGGATAAGGATGACATTTTGTCAAGGAGCTCACTTAACATCTATAATTCTAGCTTATCCTAACTAAAGTTAGTTAGAGAGTTAGGTAAAGTTGTTAAGATTAGTTAGGTGGTTGATTGACAAGTTAGTTAGTAACTTCAACTCTATATAAGTTGATTCATATCACAGCATGTACTTTTAATGAGAATTACTCTACAATCAATAAGAGTTGATCTCTTCTTCTCCCTATTCTCTTCTTACTGTCCTCTTCTTCTTGTTCTTCATCCGTGTTCTTCACATTCATCACCATTATCACATGGTATCAGAGCTATTTCAGCCAGTGTTACTAGCTTGATTCTGTTAATTTTCTGATTTTCTGAAGAAGTATAGCTTCACGTCTGTCTAGTCTTGTTTCTGTTTGAGTGAGATTTCTTGGCTGATAATCACAGAATGGAAAACACAAATTCTGGATCTGGGAATGATGCTGTACATGGACCAAAGTAATGGAGGTGGTCCAGGATCGAGTAATGGAATGGTGCAAGGTCCAGGTGTGGATTATAGTCATCCATTGTTTCTGTCTCCTGTTGATGTTAGTGGTGCACAAATCGTCTCATTTCAATTGACAGGAATCGAAAGCTATGCAATGTGGAATAGATCCATGAGCGTTGCATTTCTTGGGAGGAATAAAATGGGACTGGTCGATGGCACCTGAAAGAAAGAAGTGTTTCCAGAGAGTTTTTGGAGTAACTGGGAAAGAGTCAATGTTGTGGTATTGTCTTGGTTGATGAACTCAGTTGCAAAAGGGCTCTTGGGAGGCATTATGTATGCATCAAATGCCTAGGCTGTCTGGGATGATTTGTATGAGAGATTTAATAAAGTGGACGGATCAAGAGTATTCAATGTCCACAAAGAAATTGCTACATTGACACAAGGTACCTCTTCTGTTTCTATCTACTACTCAAAGTTGAAGAATCTTTGGGAAGAATTTGAGGCTTTAGTGCCTGCTCCTTGTTGTAGTTGTGAGAAGTCAAGAGAATTTGTCTCATCTGCAAAAACTAAAGCTGTTCCAGTTCCTAATGGGGCTCAATGAGTCATACAATCAGGCAATAAGTCAGATTTTACTCATGAGTCCTATGCCTTCTATTAATCAGGCCTATGGAATGGTAGTTAGTGATGACGGACAGAAGTCCATTTCTGTTAATGCAGGGATCTTGGGTTCAAGTCCTGCAATTGAGAGTCAAGGCATTAATATAGCTATGTATGCTACGGGTGGACCCTCAAGATTCAAAAAGAACTATGGTGTGCAGTGTGACTTCTGTAAAATGAAAGGACATACTAAAGATGTGTGCTATAAGTTGATAGGCTATCCTGCAGATTACAAGTTCAAAAAGAAGGGACTTAATTCTGGATATGGTTCAGGGGCAAGTGCTCATAATGTAGTGGCAAACAATCACTTTCAAGAGCTTGAGAAGGGGTCAAAAGGTGTGCTGGAATCTGGTTATAGTGAACTAGGCACTAGCCAAGTACAGCATGAGATGGGGCCTTATCCTTTCACAAAGGAAAGGAGCAGTATAATCAGATCTTGGCACTTCTGAAAGGTGAAGAAAATGTAGG
Source organism: Solanum sejunctum (assembly GCA_025642045.1). Taxonomy (NCBI): domain Eukaryota; kingdom Viridiplantae; phylum Streptophyta; class Magnoliopsida; order Solanales; family Solanaceae; genus Solanum; species Solanum sejunctum. Next base: position 16,294,310 of record JAOTQJ010000049.1, read on the forward strand.
TGGTAAGCCTGATATAGCAGCATCTGCAAGTCTATCAGGTAATTAGTTTCATGGAGCTTTTTTAGCTAAAAAGTTCCAAGAGTGGATAATTGCCACTGGTGCTACTAATCATATGGTAGCTGATGTAGACCTTCTAGATAAAGCAACAATTAGTAAGCCTGATACTACAAGGAAAGTACATTTACCTACAGGAGGTGAAACTGCAGTTACACATGTTGGTTCTAGTACAATTTCTACAAGAAGCACTCTGTCTAATGTGCTCTATCTACCTGAATTTAAATATAACCTTATGTCTGTCTCAAAAATCACAAGAGAGTTGGAGTGCTCCGTAAATTTCTTTCCTGATTTCTGTGTCTTTCAGGATCTCTCAAATGGAAAGGTGAGGGAGATTGGTAAAGAGATGAATGGGTTGTATATGTTCTCTGGAGTGACAAGAGGTGGACATACAACTGATGATTGTTTACTTGCTGTGAAAGATGAAGACAAGTCCAAGAGTCTCGATAAGGTGGAGCTGTGGCATAAGAGGTTTGGACATCCATCAGTTGGAGTGTTAGACAAAATGTTGAGTTCTAAGTCTGAGACTATAGCTAGTGCAGTAGATAAGTGTAGTGTATGTCCGTGTGCAAAACAAGCTAGAAGTTCATTTCCTACAAGTTGTATCAAAACCTCTGATTGCTTTGAATTAGTACATATGGATGTTTGAGGTCCATATAAGCATGCTACTTTTGATGGTAATAAGTACTTCATTACTATAGTAGATGATTTTTCAAGGATGACTTGAGTTTACTTACTAAAGTTGAAGTCTGATGTGTGTGTGGTTATCAAACAATTACTCAATATGTGCATACTCAATTTGGTAAAATAGTTAAAGTAGTAAGGTCTGATAATGGTACTGAATTTGTCAATTCAGTGTGCAATACCATGTTCAGCAGTCTTGGAATAGTGCATTAGACAAGCTGTTCCTACACACCCCAGCAAAATGGTGTTGCTGAGAGGAAACATAGACACAAACTAGAGGTTACCAGAGCTCTAAGGTTTCAAGCTGAGTTACCTATTCAATTTTGGGGTCTGTGCTTGTTAGCTGTTGTATATCTAATAAACAGGTTGCCTATTTCAATGTTACAACACAAGGCACCATATGAGAAGCTTTATGACAAACCACCATCTACTACACATTTAAGAGTAATTGGGTGTTTGTGCTATGCAAAGACAGTTCAGGAACTGGACAAACAAAAGTCTAGGTCCAGAATGTCAGTTCATATGGGGTACTCAATGACTCAAAAAGAATATGTGTTGTATGATTTAGAGACAAGGAAGTTGTTCATCAGTAGAAATGTTGTTTAGAGAAAATGTGTTTACTTTCAAGGTCAGTAAGAGTGGTGACAAAAGTGTGTTATTTCCTGTTAATACTTATGGTCTGTTTGATACTGATTTTGAAAGCCAAAACATTATTGATCATGTCATACAACCTACTGAACTACCTGGGGGTGATACGAGACCTTCCACAGAACAAGTCATAGAACATGTTTCTAATGAGATAGCTGAAGATCCACCTGAGACTTCTATAACTCAAACAGTGTCTAATGAAGTGGTACCTATGGTTACTGAGGTTAGAAGGTCCAGTAGAGGTAGAAATCCTACATTATGGTTGAAAGACTTTGTGTCATTAAGTATCAAGGATGGAGTCACATATCCTATGGCCAATTACATAAAGTATGATCATCTAGCACCTAAATATCAAGCCTATCTAAGCAAGATGTCTGAAGTAACAGAACCCAACACCTATAATGAAACTGTTCAGGATCCTAGACGGGTGGAAGCTATGAAGTTGGAAATAGAAGCACTTCAAAATAACCATACATGGAATCTGGTATCACTACCTACAGGAAAGAAACCTATTGATTGTAGATGGATATATAAAGTGAAGTATAAGGCAAATGGAGATGTTGAAAGGTTCAAAGCTAGGCTTGTGGCAAAGGGGTATGTCAACAAGAAGGTATTGATTACCAAGAAACTTTCTCACCTGTAGTTAAGATGAAAACAGTCAGGTCTATACTTGCTATTGCAGCAGTCAAAGGCTGGCATATAAATCAAATGGATGTATTTAATGCCTTCTTGCAAGGTGATTTGTTTGACGAAATCTATATGCAACTTCCTCAACGTTTTTTGAGTCAGGGGGAGAATATGGTGTGTAGACTCAAAAAAATCCTACATTTAAGATGAAAGACTTGGAAAAGTTAAAATACTTCCTAGGAATTGAGTTTGCAAGATCTAAAAGGGGATTATAATGCATCAAAGGAAGTATACAGTACAACTAATATCAGAAACAGGACTTGGAGCTCCAAAACCAGCCATGACTCCTATGGATACCAATATAAAATTGACATCAAGAGAGTATGATTGATCATCTGTCAGAAGGGAAAGAACAAACAGAAGCTTGGGCTGATCAAAGCTGTTATCAGAAACTCATAGGTAAGCTTCTCTACCTAACCATGACAAGACCAGATATTTCCTACTGTGTACAAACTCTGAGTCAGTTCTTGCAAGCCCCTAAACAGTCTCACATGGAAGCTGCACTCAGAATAGTAAGGTACCTAAAAAGACAACCAGGACAAGGAGTTCTCTTGTCCAGCAAAAGCAAGCTTGAAATGTCAGCCTATGCTGATGCAGACTGGGCTGCCTGTCCTAATACCAGAAGGTCTGTAACTGGTTATGTAGTAAAACTTGGAGATTCACTTATTATCTGGAAGTCTAAGAAGCAGACTACAGTCTCAAGAAGCTCAGCTGAAGCTGAGTACAGAAGTCTAGCAGCTGTAATAGCAGAGTTGGTGTGGATTGTTGGCTTAATGAAGGAGTTGTGTGTTGAAACAATTCTTCCTATCGGTGTCTTCAGTGATAGCAAAGCTGCTATGCAGATAGCAGCCAACCCAGTGTATCATGAAATAACCAAGCACATAGAAATAGACTGTCATTTCATCCGGGAGAAGATCAATCAAGGACTTGTTTCAACCAAATATATTGCTACTAAGGATCAACCTACTGACATGTTTACAAAGGCCCTACCTAGGAGTCAGCATGAGCTCTTAAGCTGCAAGCTAGGCATCCTAAACATCTTTGAAGTGTCTAGCTTGAGGGGGAGTGTCAAGGAGCTCACTTAACATCTATAATTCTAGCTTATCCTAACTAAAGTTAGTTAGAGAGTTAGGTAAAGTTGTTAAGATTAGTTAGGTGGTTGATTGACAAGTTAGTAACTTCAACTCTATATAAGTTGATTCATATCGTAGCATGTACTTCTAATGAGAATTACTCTACAATCAATAAGATTTGATCTCTTCTTCTCCCTATTCTTCACATTCATCACCATTATAACACATTTAAAGACCCCTCAAGTTAACTTAAAAGGCACATGATCTAGTATTGGAATGAAATGGACTCAAGTAGACCGGAATGCACATATAAGATTCATATAGCTAGCCACAACTGTTCCGAGCTGATTTGGGGGGTTGAACTGCAGTTACAGACTCAGTTTCTTGTCTTGCATTCTGTGACCACCCTACAAACTACCTTAACTTCTTTTAAGGATCACTGTAGCTTAAAAGAAAACAGTTTCACAAATTTGAGACTGAAGATAACTGTCAATGCACCAATTATATTAATTAGCATACATTTATAGTATTAGGGATCTTCCCCACTAAATCCATTACTCAAATAACTATAAAAAGAATTTTGCAGTATCCAACTCTTGAATAAAACAGCAGAGCTACCTAAGATCAGCATAATATCATTAACAACAAAACAAAAACAAAGTAAGTCCATTGCGATATCTAAAACAAATCTACATAAGCAAATCCATAGGCCACTACTTGCAAATAAGACAAGTAGATCCCAGAATAGCAAGTCTCCGTTTACTAAAGAAACCCAGTAGAATCAGTTGACCCATTTCACATTACAAGCAAAAGGAAAAAGGGCTGACCACGGCGAGAGCAGACAAACTGAAAAACCACGCAGAAGCAAAGAAACAAGAAAAAACAATGGAATCTCAGCATCTCTGGCTCCAAATGCTACTTGGGTTTCCTTCAATTTCTTGTTTTTTTTCCTTTTTCTTCTACAAACTCATTGCATTCATACTCAAATCTTCTACTTCTCTTGTTATTTTTTGGACACTAATTACCATAAGAATCAGTGGAGTGATGATGGGAGACGTTCTGTACAGGTAAAGATAGTAAAGGAAAGTCGAATTTTTTATTCTTTTTATTTATTTTGTTATTTGATATTGACCCGTGAATAGGTAGTGTTACTATGCTTACACGTCCACCGCTTACTCTGAAGCTTCAATTATTAATCACTACTATATTATGAAAAAGCAATATTGAATTATCTACCCAACTTAAATTCTTTATTAAATGAAAATTTGAAATATTGTCAAAAAAATATAATGATAAGGTTTCTAAAAGCATATAGTGACCACAAAATCAAGTACGGAAAAAGACTTTTGAACTTTGATATGAGTACTTATTTTTAAAATTATGTCATAATTATTATCTAGTCTAGTAATAATATCACTTTATAATGAATAAGTGTTTGATTATAAGAAATAATTATTGTAAGATTATTTAATTAACTTTTTAATATTTTTTTAATGAAATTAAGTTATTGATAGGCTTTTGTATTCTTAATAATAAAGATAATAAGGTAAGTCATGTGTAAATCAATAAGTAATTCTTTTTTATTAACTAAAATAATTATATTAAGTTTTTCAATTTGAAAATTTTGTTCATTTGTGATATTTTAGTAGATCTTTTAAATAAAATACAATTTATTTTAAAGAAATATATGTATCATAAGAACAAAAATATTTTAATTAAATAAAATAGTACGTAAGCAAATATTTACCCTTTATTAGAAAGACGCCTTATTTTACGGATTTCTTGGAAAAAGGCAAGGGATGCGAGTGCATGGGATGAGCATGAACCGGCGCCACATACTAACGATTTTATTCCTTTTTGTTCACTTCATTTAATTGCTTTCTTACATATTCTTCTAATCAATTATTAGACGACAAAAAACTACCGACGTGAAAATAAAATATTACTTTCCGTTAAATTAATTAAATTTTAAAGATTTTTTTTAATATTTAAAATAGTTAAATTGTTTAAAACTCAAAAAAAATATTTGAAATTTTTTTCATGTTTGTTCTTTTATTTATTGAAGTTTTATATTTTCTAGGAGATAAATTATATTACATATTTATAATTTTATAAAAGACAATAATAAAAAATATGATATAAATTTTATATTTAAATATTTTTCTTAATATATCTATCTCAAAAATTTAGTTAATATGGGACAAAAAGAGTAAATATATAATTTAAGAAGTGAGTTTGGCCCCGTGATTTAGCAATAATTATAACACTAACCACAATAAAGAATAAAATAAATTTGATATTTAAAAGTTGAAACTTTGAAATGCGTTGACTATTCCAGTTTAGACTCTTTAATTGCAATCAAAACGCCATGCTGCCATGAATTACTCCAACTTGATCATATTAAATTCCTTAATTATGGCTCAAATACGCATTATGTTCCCATCTTTACCTTTTATGTTTTTTTAGAGGAAACTACACAAATATTTCAATGAGATTTTGACTTGTAACGTATCTCTCTTATGGTTTTTACATGTTATACAAATTATGGTTTTCCTTTTTCATATGTTGTGTGACAAAAATATATTGTAATCAACGAATAGATAAATTGATTTATTATTATGTATTGGCATTTTATAATTTAATATGTAAAATATTTAATTGTTCTCTTTGATACTAGATAGAATTATTTGATACATGTGCTGATAGAAGACAGCAGTTACCTATAAAATTAGTTGATATGTGAGCAAGTTGACTCGAACACCATAATTATAAAAGAAATGTAGTTGAATTCTTTCTATTTGGACTATAATTTTTTCTAAATAGTGTTGGTTAATTGGATTGGATTGACATGTAGAATAAAAACATTTTGAGTGAAAGCATCGTGAAAGAAATGCTTCTAGCTAGGTAGAATGCTAATAAATTTGATGGATCATAATCGACAATCTTTAAATAAATATTAAAAGATTATATCAAAGCACTATTTGATACAATAGTAATGCAATAGTTTTAATGCAACTCAATTATCCCTCAAAATCGTTTTCATATCTTTCCACCATAATTGTGGACAGAGGCGAATTTAGAAATTCAAGAACATGACTCTAATAATCAAGAATCATGTGTTAGTTACTCATTCAAAGTTAGAGGCGAATCTAGGAATTCAAGAATATAGGTGCACCATTACTTTATTTTTAAAAAAGGGACAAAAATAATGTTGTTGATTGGGATTGGATTGACATGTAGAATGAAAAACATTTTGAGTGAAAGCATCGTGAAAGAAATGCTTCTAGATAGGTAGAATGTTGATAAATTTGATGGATCATAATCGACAATCTTTAAATAAGTATTAAAAGATTATATCAAAGCACTATTTGATACAATAGTAATGCAATAGTTTTAATGCAACTCAATTACCCCTCAAAATTGTTTTTATATCTTTCCACCATAATTGTGGACAGAAGCGAATCTAGAAATTCAAGAACATGACTCTAATAACCAAGAATCATGTGTTAGTTACTCATTCAAAGTTAGAGGCGAATCTAGAAATTCAAGAACATAGGTGCACCATTACTTTATTTTTAAAAAGGGGACATAATTGTGGACAGAGGCGAATCTAGAAATTCAAGAACATGACTCTAATAACCAAGAATCATATGTTAGTTACTCATTCAAAGTTAGAGGCGAATCTAGGAATTCAAGAATATAGGTGCACCATTACTTTATTTTTAAAAAAGGGACAAAAATAATGTTGTTGGTTGGGATTGAACCTCCAACCTTCATGCTAGCAATAAGGCTATGAACTAACTTGTCATTTTAAGCATGAATTCATTTAGCTAGTATTTAATATATTTTTTAAGAATTATACAAGTAATATACTGAATTTAATCAGATGACCATAGATTTTCATGACCCAAAAAATAGGGCTAAATTCACCCCTAATTTGGAGGATATCTTTATAAATGAATTTTTTATTACAATGCATATCACTTTTAATGCATCAAACCAAATAGTAAATAAAAATATTATATATATAATTAATATAAGTATAACTAATGCATGCAGTAGTAATGCAAGCATCATTAATGATAGAATCATTACCAAACAGCATCATTCATCAATCTTAAATAAATAGTCTTACCAAACACAAAGTGTCATGATGCGATATGGACACTATATTGTGCTTGATCAACCTAATGCTTGTGTTTTTGTTGATGAAATTGTTTCAGTGGCATGACAGTCCTTGCAAGGACTTGCAAGCCGTAAAATTTTCTGACCAAACGATTCCCCTGCAGTTGCCTTTTTGCTGTTGTTTCGGGCTGTTGGACAATCCTTTTCTGAATTGGATTGCTTGAGAACTTGATTTGGCTGTGGTAATTGAACGGATTGTGGTAAGAGCTGGCCGTTGTAGAACAAAATATCAGCAGGGCAGCAGTTACTATTTTGATTGGCGTTGTGAGTTACATGATGACCAAATTCAAACTCTGTTTCTTTTCTGCCTGAGGAGATTTTGCTCTGTGCCTGAACAACGGAAACGTCCTGAATACACACCAGGCCGGCAAAGGAGAGTGAATCGCCTGATACAGAATCTCTACGATGAATTGGAGGCTTTTTATTCGTCATGCTGCTTGATATGGTTTGTTTGATGAACAATTATTTACTAGACTCTGCTCTTATATATATATATATGCCTCTGGGTAGAGCTGTCCATAGAGATTGGCAACCCCTAGTTTATATAGGCTTTAAAATTTAATGGTTAGGTTGAGCTGATTAATTGTTTTGTGGGAACAGAAAATAGCTAGTCCAATCCAAGAGTTCACATATTGTCGGCCCATATTTTTATATTTATTTTATAAATTTTTAAATTTTAAATTACAATTCAAAAATAGTAAAATAAATAGCATCATGATAATATTATATGATATTAGTATTACTATTACGTATTATGAAACATAATATGTATCTTAATTAATATTTAAAACTTTTAAATGAACTTTGAGTTAAAATTTTTATTATTTTTAATATTCTATTCTATTTTTATTTTAATATTTTTTAATTTGTTTCATGACTTGACCAACTCATATTGCAAAAGTCTCACAAATCAGCAAATTTATTTGGGTTAAGCTAAAAAACCTAATTTTTGTTTGAACTTCAAAAATTTTAATCGGACCCTACGAAATTACGAGGTAGATCAGACCGACCCAATAGACCTAACCCATATTGATGGCTCTACCTCTAGCTCCAGATATAATACATATCTTGTGTGAACTAGTTCTTTTTGTTTCATATATATGTTTGTCCTAGGTATATTAGTATTCATTTTAATAAACTTGTCGAGTATAAAACTGAAAATTAATCTAACATTGAAATTGACTTCAAAATTTGTAATTTTTTAAGCTGTAAGTTTCTTGATGTTCACTTTCTCAATTGAAACATTATGATGTGCCGATTTGGAGTTATGCTTTGGTGGATATTACAAAGTAAAACTAAAGCTTAGGAATGATTGGACATGCTTGGCGTAGCCTTTGGTTTTGTATTTTGTGATAACTTGAGTCATTTGTGTGGCCGTCCTTGAAGGAAACAAAGATACTGATGAAACACTGAAAATGTAGAATACTTATGTTTTACCCCAAAAAGACAAATTTATGCTCTCTTCCTCCTATCTATATATTTATGCCAATATTTTATCGAAGTTTAAGATATCCAATAATTAATCTAACTATTGTATGATACGTGGGAGGAGGCTTCTCTCCATTTTCTTAAAATTTTTATTTTAATGACTGACACATGGTATAAATTAGATTTAATTATTGTGATTTAACTGACCAAATATATCTTTAACATAATTTAGTTAAATCATAATCATTAAATCTAATTTATGTCATGTGTCATCCATCACGATAGGAACTTGAGAAAAATAGAAAGAGGATTCTTCTCCAAATGTACTTATGGGAGCGAAATAACATACTCCCTTCGTTCTTTTTTAGTTATCATAGTTTTCTTTTTGAGAGTCAAACGACATGAACTTTGACTAATATTTTTAGACATATTTTTTCATCATATTGATATGAAAAAATTCAAGTTATAGTACTTTTCATATAATTTTTAAATATCTAAATTGATAATTTAAAATATTGAATTAATATCATCTAATTTAATATTAAAAGTTAATTAAATTGACTTTTAAAAAATGTGATATGACAACTAATAAGGGATGGGGATTATTGAAACTATACTTAAACAGATCAATTTCTTCAATGTTCATACCTAACGAAATATAAGTATGGTATAATTTTTAAAAAATAACCAACCGCATCATAATATTGATACCGGTAGTATGTAGCATTGATTTAAACTTGCTAATGTCATGTTCTCTGTTGCGTTTGTAGCATGTTTGAAGCTCTAATGACATCTTGAACTGCTTGAAATATGATTAAATAATAGCTATACCCTGACTAGATTGAAAGAGAATGCAACAACCTTTGTTGAAGTCTAACGTTGCCTTTTTGATAAGATTTTCTAAAAAGTCTATGTTCAAATCTTAAGCAACTAATCATCTCCATAATTAAATTCAAAAAACTGAATTTTAATTAATAATCATCATGAGTTAGTGTGTTGACTTTTATAATAGTAGGTAATTATTCCTTAATAAACTAGTATTTCGGTCTGATGAGTCCATCTGGATTTGATCCTTTCCTGCACTATGTGTGGGCCTTCTGGCGGCGAACAGAAAAGAAAAACTGGGCCTAAAGCCCAATCAGCTCAGATATGGTCCAGATCAAAGAGACATCAGTTCGGCTCAAAGCCCCACTTCTTTGTGTACCCATTGTTTCTCTTTGGAATAACTATTTCAAAAGAGAAACTATTTATGGACAATTATCTTCTTATTTTCATACTTTTTTTATTTTTTATTATAAATATATATCCTAATGATATCAAAGAGCAAAAAAAAATATTTAATGAAAATATTATTAAAGTACTTCTTCTCAGTGAAAAAATAAAATAAGCTTTTTTGTAAAAAATAGTGCCAAAAAATAATGAAAAAATAAATATATTTTTTTGAAAAAAATCATACTATTGTTTTTTTTTTTGAAAAAAGAAAAAATTTTCTTTTTCATATAAAAAAGCACAGCAAATAAAAATAACATAATTTTTTTAATTTGTGTTGAACCCCTAATCTTCGTGGGCTATTTTTTTAAAGGATAGACTAGTTTTTTTCTAAGGAAAAAATAAGGGCCATTTTTTTCTTTTAAATATTTTACTTATATATATATATATATATATATAATTTTTTCTATTTTAAAAAAATAATTATAATAAATAATTATCTATTTAAAATAATTATAAAAAAATTAATCATTTATTATATAAGCTTATATAGTTTAGTTTCCATTCCATGTATAATAAAAGATAATAATTTGGGTAGGCATGTAATACTATTTTAATTACTAAATTTTTGTCTTCATCTCTCTATTCCTCCCTTTTATGTAACCAAAATAATAGGATAGGACAATACATAATTTAAAAACCGGACACTTGGACAGTAACCCCCATCCCCCTTGGTCCCACTTTTTTTTTGGTTTAGTCTTCAACTCTTCATCCTTATCCATTTTTTTGGATTCTATCCTACCGGTCAAACATCTCTGGTATTCCACTATATCGGGTTTAATTTTCTTCAAAATTGATATTTTATGTTAACTATACTCTCTTCATCTATTTTTTTTATTATTTATTTTTAAAATAAATTTTTATTTTTATTTTTCTGCTTTTCCAGATCAAAAAAGAAATTTTTTCTATTTATTTTTAAAATTTTTTAATATTA
>JAOTQJ010000049.1:16305503-16317942 GCA_025642045.1 Solanum sejunctum
AAAAATAATATAATAAATATTTTATATTAAGAATTATTTTTTCATAAATGTATCAAGTGGAAATAAATAAAAATAAGGAGAGAGAGTATTTCTCGACAACATTCATTATAACAAATACATATTTGATAAACTTACGTCTTTATCATAATCATTTTCAAAATTTGCATTATAAAATATATAAGATATATATTATGTACAAAATAAAATATTTAAGGATCAACATCTAAAATAAATAAATAAATAAACAGTACCATTTCCTCATCTAATAAATTAAATTTGCATGAATATAATAATATTTATTTTAAAAAGATATATTAGTTTATCGAAATATATAAGTTTGAACAATAATTTCATTGCTTTAATGAAAAAAGTTAATTAAAACTCTAGCTAAAGTCTCGAGTCCAGGTGTTGCTTTAGCAATTAGCAGCAATCACTATTTATTCAAAGGCGTAATGGGTAATTTTCTTTTTTAAAGTAACAAATGATGGTGCTGATGTGTGTTAATGGCGGCCTCAATTAGAAATGCTCCATTAAAACTTATGGAAATCCTTTTTTTTTTTTTTTCGCACTTTTTTTTTAAAAAGAAAATATGTTATTGAACTAGGTGTTAGGTCTAATTTACATCTTAAAAGTTAATTCACAGGAAAAGAATTGCCTAAATCTTATAAAAAGATCACTCATCCTATTAATCATCAATATGAGATTTTGTATCTCAACACTATTTGTGAAGTAATATAGAGATAAAACCAAGCATAGTAAATAATAACTAAAACAAAAAAGATGACAAATTATACAGAGCAAAATAATATAATAAAGAAAACACATTCCTTATATATTTGTCATTTTGATATCCAAAAATTACCTTTAATTATCTTGAATTTGTACCTATTTAATAGAGAAACCCATGTAAAACAGCAGTGATGACAAGATTGTTGGATTTTCATGTTTGTAACACTGACAGCTGTCTTGTGTACAATTTTTTGTTGCCCACAGAAATAGAATGGAAACTATAAACCCACCCCCCCCCCCCAAAAAAAAAAAAAAAACTGTGGGCAGGTTTCCTCACAAAATTTGCTACAGGCAGAAATAGAGCCAATTAAATTAACATTTGATATCCTTACCTTTCAAAGGTTGCATTTTTTTTACTAGTCTCAAAAATTGTTATTTTTTAATAATTAAAAATAATAAAAGTATATATTTATATTTAATAAAATTATTTATAATAACACAAATACTCAAATATATTTTAACTTATAAATTAAATAATTTTTTATTCATTATTATTATATTAAAATTAAATAATATCATATAAATTGAAATGAAAAAAATACCAGTTCTAATAAAACATCTCTGGAAATATCTGAATCCAAGGGACTGAGTTCTAATTCGAATTCTATATTTACGGGTTATGAGCTTTAGAAAAAGATTAATTTACAAAAAAAAAATTTTTAAAAAATTGTAATATATTTAGTAAATTTTTTATAATTTAAATTTATTAATTTTTTTCAAATTAATATAGACAAGCTTGTTGTAGAGTGTGACATAATTAATTTATTAGATGATTTCTTCTTATTCTAAAATAAAAAAATTATTATAAAAAAGGATTAAAAATTAAAAATGGATAAACTATTATAAAAAAAGGATAGAAAATTAAATTGCACTCATCTTGAGAAGAAGATATTTTGCAGTGCCCACAAAAAGTTCTATATATTGTACCAACCTGCCATCGAAAAACACACACTACACAGATTTTGCTAAGTAGCTAAGAGAGAGGATGGTGTTGATTGATAAACTTTGGGATGATGTTATGGCTGGTCCCAGCCCTGATAAGGGACTTGGCAAACTAAGAAAAAGCCTCACTGTTCAAACTGGTACTCTTTAATTCCCTACTATGTAAATCCATTTATGTATGATATTTAGTAGAAAATTGATTAAGTAAAATGAATGATACATGGAAATCAAACACAATTGGCGAGATCTAGTATTAACTTGAAATTTTGTTTAAATTTTGGGGTTTTAGGTGGGGAATCATCAGGAGAAGGATCAAGCAAGTACCAGAGGTCTCTGTCGATGCCGGCAAGTCCGGCGACGCCAGGTACGCCGGTGACGCCCACAAATATATCGCCGACGGTGAGGAAAGAGAATGTGTGGAGGAGTGTTTTTCACCCAGGAAGCAATCTAGCTACCAAGAGAATTGGTGCTGAAGTTTTTGACAAGCCCGCTCACCCTAACGCTCCCACTGTTTATGACTGGTACGTAAGTTGCACCCTACAGATCGTCGTCACATAAATTAACTTTTTCAGTTTTTGTTCCAAGATTATTTATAGTCTTCAATTTTTAATGGCAGGCTCTACAGTGGGAACACCAGATCTAAGCATCACGAGAAGTTGTAAGAGTTTTTGGTTGGCAAAAGCAGTTGAAACCATGATGTAAATAGTGTTTTTTTCTCTGCCGAGTGAAAGCATGGATTACTGGACTTCCGATCTTTCTTTGTAATTATATGTTTTACGTTGGGTGTTAAGTTATTAAGCAGTAATACTTACTACTATGTTGTAAATTAGGTTTTCCTAGCAAGCTTGTGAGCTTTAATGGTTATTAATGGATTTCCAGTTCCAAATGAAGTTGCTAGTATTACTCTGTTTTGTTGCTGGTAGAACAGGGTGTTCGGTGTTTGCTTAGTAAATATATGAAATAATATTATGACGTTCTTGTTTGTATGGGGTCAAGTGTGATTATCGTTTTGCAAGTTCATGTTTATCTGGTTTCAATTAAAAATTAATTAAATGAAATTTGGTAGTGACTCATTATCAACTCTACGTAGTGATAAGATATGTGGGCCCTTGAATGTCACTGAGGTGACGTGTTGAAATATAAGAAATTGAATTGTCAAATAAAATACTCCTATCGGTCTTGTGTTACTTTTTTGTCAAAGAAGCAGCACCTTATGAAAAAATTAATTGTAAATTACTTTTTTTAGGACATGATTTGAGTATATTAAATCACGGAAGTTTTGATTTTTTAAAATAATTTATGTTAAATCATGTAATTCATGTAGTGTCATAATATAAATTAGGACGGAGGGGAGAGTAATGTTTAGGTTTTTATTAATGCATTTGAATGAAAAAATAATGGAAGATTGGCTTGTCAAATAAATTAAGGTCGAGAAATTTTCTTCACGCAACCCCGGAAAGGAAACAGATAAATTCTATTGGAATCCACCATTCCTATACTCTCACAACGACATTAGTTCATCATCTCCTACGGATACGTAATATCCCTAAACTGAGAAGCCAATATTTCGAGTAGAACATAAATCCATACCCGAAATATAGAATACCTAAACAAAGGTTTCAACAAGCATCTTCCCCTCAAAGCATGAGACTGAATAATCTTTCAGAAAAAGTAGTTCTTGTATTGTAATGCCTTTTTAAGCAAAAAGCAGAAGGTTAATTACAAGCTAGTTGAACAAGTCTAGAACCAAGAAAAGTCGCCATCAGTCAAATGCAACGGAAGCCGCATAGTTCTTCTCTTAAAAATTGATGCATCAAGCCAACATCTTGGCTAGTTAACGCTACATTAATCACTTTGATCACACAACGCGAAATGACTCCATAGGGAGGTAAACAAATCATCACTCCAAGGTGTAATAAAATCCATTACACTAATGTGTTCATAAACACTTAAGGTCAATAAAAACTTGAGTCATTGTAGCTGGGTGGGTTGCCTTTCCTGAATAATGAACTACATGGATATAATACAACTTACTGAGCTACTAACTTTCTACATGGATTTACAGAGAACTCCACACCCAGTTGAAATACACTTCTTATCGAGTATTATATTCTGTGTATAGCCAAAATTACATGGTCAGCTTCTCTTCATCATCATGGTCTGTCCCATTCTTTGCTTTCCGTCGGTATGCCAAGATCTGAAAGACAGCTAGCTAGTTAGATAAGCTCAAGATAAATCCAAGATAAGAATTAATGGAAGAATGTGGATTCAGGACCAGTGTGTTGTTTAATGAAGAGCTTAATATAATGGATACTATTCAAATATAAGATTGTCGACATGTTTCTGAAATAGTGTATGCTGTCTTGAAGGGAGCTCACCAGATTACGCTGGTTCAAACCAAATGTTTCTTGGATTTCCCCCAATGTCTGATGCTCTTCTACCATACGGATTTCAACTTTAGAAGGATCTCCAACAATGGGTTTGGAAATGGTCATGATATCAGAACTTGAAGGGTTGTCAGTGGGGTTCATCTCTTTAATCAGCACTACTATGTCAATTTCACCGACTTCTATGGAAGTCTGCTGAGCTACATACTGCATATAGAGTATACGTTCAAATGAAGCATGCAAACATAAATTTATCTATCTGCAATTTAGGTTTATACAAGTGTGAAAAAGGCTTATGCCAGTAGACTTACCTGGTTTAAATGTTTAACTTCCATAGTTGTCTGGCAGCTAAGGTAAGGTCGTTGCAAACTTGGTATATCCTCTTCGGAGAAGGAAACAAGCATAAGTCTGACATCCAACTGAAAAGGGAAAAAAAATCCATTTAGATCATTGCAAACCAAACAAAATCCATCTACTTGATACCTCAATCATAGAAAGCAACAAGCAAAATAGCAATATTGAAATATCAGATTATCACAAATGTACAGAACTAATCAGAAAACGATATCCTTCAGCCTCAACCACAGACAGAGTAAAAGGAAAACATCCAATCAGTACTAGTATTGATTTGCATTACCTTCCCTTCATTTTCATCTGAACGAGATAGAGAAGCAATTAGCTTTGAGACTCGGGTGCTCCTAGAGACCTTGCCAATGCCTGCACCAACTCCATGTCTGTTGTTACTTCGCATGCCACCTTTTCCCCAGGCAAGAATCTCTGAACAGCGAATAAGTCCACTACATGCACCAAATGGTTCTTGGTTTGTTTCTGCATCATTTTCATCACTGGCTGCCGAGGCCAGAGAAGGCCATCCTACTCTCTTTTTCTGACGCTTTGGTTTGACTTCTATGGAGCGGTCATCAGCAGAAGAAGAATCCTTGCCAACATCATGATTACAATCTTCTTCCTCATCAGATATATGGTGTTCAGCACCCTGAAAATTTCTTCTACCCCTTAAATTCCGAGAGCTTCCTTGAGATCTCCTTGCAAAAGCTGCTGCTGTAGCTCTTGCAGTCCGTTTCCTTCCTAGTGCCTCGGACTGTCGCTGTGATGTCTGTGCAATTGAAGCTTGTATCTGTTCAACGAGTAAGCAAACAATGAAATGGTTAAAAGGAAAATGAAACTCGCGTAGGCATGTGATTTGGTTGCCGTAGGCAGTCAGAAGGTTATTGGGACTCGGATCAATGTGTTCTAAAGATACAAAACACCTAATGACCCATATCTGCCCTTTGCTATAGATATAACATCACTAATATATATTAAGAGAAATGTGTCATATATTTCCACACTTCTCTTTGACATTGCATGTGGAATCAGCCGCAACTAATATTTGGAAGATCCGAAGGGTTACAGCAACAATTTTACAGGAACGAAACATATCTGCTACTGAAGTCATTAATCTGTATGGAATGCATCATTGGAACTGAACTTGGACTTGCTTACCTGCTTATTTCGAGTTTTCTCCTCTTCATGAAAAGCCAATTCCTGAGAGATACACAAAAGAGTAAGCCCATTTGCATGAAACAGGTCAAAGGAAGACCTTTGCTATGAGACATTCAAGAGTGAAGCAGCATAATACCTCCTCTTCATATTTATCAATATCTGGATAGAGAAATGCAATTAGAGCATCATAGTTCGGATCATCTCTCAGAGAACGGCGACTAGCACAGTGGGTACGACAAGCAGGACACTCATTGTTCCTGAAACACAATTGACATACTTAACTGGATAAACGAACACTTAATACTTCTCAAGTCTCAACTACTGAAAAATAAGTTTAGCAAGTACCCCATTCGCATAGACTTGTCAATGCATTCTCTGCAGAAGCGATGCAAGCATTCCATAACTGTTCTGGTCTTTCGTATAATGCCTGCCCATTTCACAGTGGTAAACTGGTAAGCAATGATTGGCATACATTACAAAAACAGAGCCTTATCACTAAGTTCTAGAAGAGATCCCCATATATGGCTTCAATTATAGTAAAATATAGCTCCTCAAACAGTTAATCAGGTATTAATATAGCTCTTCTTCTCTTAGTGAATACGTGTCAATACCAATTCTGTTTTTTCACATACGTAATATATTTCCCCTGTTGGCTCTGAGATTGGAATCATGTGCTCCTTAATCAACAGGAAAAAAACATGCATCGAATCCACATAGTAAATCTCAATGTAGGGAAAAAAGAAGAAGAAATATCAATCATAATTTGAACAAGAGAAAATGTAGGTAACTCAACAATAATTCACCTAGATCAGTTACTGACAGGAAGAGAAGTCCCAATTAGCATAATTTCAAGCAGAGATCAGAAAACACGAGGTCGAGAGACTGAAAACTGGGGTTACTAGAAGAGAACCATTTAATAGATAATACAGAGCTGGAAATACTGTTTCCTTAGGTATATAACAGGTAACAAGCCTTGCTACCCACCAAAATCTCCATTTTGTTCACAATTATGTTGCTTGGACTCCCCAAAATGTTGCTGTAACCCTTCGGATCTTCCAAACATCCACTACTTTTGGAGGATCCGACATGCAACTGCCAGCATTTTGGAAGAGTCTGAGCAATTAGATTCACTATAACTATCAAAATCAGATAAGGAACAAGGATTTTTTAACATGGACAAGTGGCAACCTCAGAGTCGCAGTCTCAATGAGCACAATTTCTCATTCCACCAAATAACAAACATAGAAATTAACATGAAAAAACAATTGTAACAGTTGAACATGATAGTTTCTTATAATCTCAAATTGGGCTTGGACTGTCTCTGTGCACACTCAACTCTAGCTAAGAGGAGGCTTCACCTTCTCTCAATCCCAACCTCTACCATGCACACAGGACAATGGAGGCAGCATAATCGTGTACTTCATGAATTCCAAAAACAACATAAAGCTGACATGCATTTTGTGGTTTTTTTGAAAAGCAGTATTTTATAAGGTGGTGTAACACTAAACATATCTTGCAATAACAATTCTCTTCAGGCATATCCAATTATAATAAAATAAAATAATGAAAACAGTGAAGAAAGAGCAAAGACCCATACCTAAACATATAGGACACTGTACTTCTTTGCGAATTTCTGAAAGTCTCACAGTGATAAATCTGCGATATAGCAAATGTAAACACAATAGGCAAAATGCAGGATACCCCATATGCCCAAAAAAACGGTCCATTTGGCACAAAAGTGGAGGTTCAATAGTTCAGCAAAGAAGATGTAGCATGCTCCCAGCCTGGGTGGATTATTTGGAGGGAGAGGAATATAAGATGTTTTGAAGACAAGAGCAACTCAATCCAGAAGATAAAACTAAGTAGTATTTTACTGTTCTATTTTGGGTGTAAACAGGAAGGCATAGAAGATACTGAGTCTCTATTAGAACTTCTAGAATCTTTGCAAGGCAGTAGATACTTTGGTAGTTTATATTTTTTTGCTTCATACAGTCTTTTGTGCTTTTCACTACAAAGCTTGTCACCATCTCAAAAAAATAAATATCCGCAACAAAATAGTTCTCTCTAAGATAAAAAAAATAAAACTATTAATAATAAAATTATTCCTTGGAGAGATGGTATAAAGGAAGATGGTAGAAAAGAAGGAAAGGTCAAGTGCAGGTGCCAAAGACAATTTTAGTGTTAGCATTAATTACTTAGATGTTCGGCAAAATATCGTATACTAATAACAGTTGCGCTAAACAATATACTAGCAAAGAGGACAAAAGGATACTACAGTTTATACTGAATTTGAACATTACCATCTTGTCTTTTCAACAATTTGTTGCTCATGTGGCAACTTATATCAATAACCAAACTCAAGTTGCATAGTGAAGAAGTCAAAGAACATTAGGACATACTATATCCTTAAATCTGCAATATAGGAGAATCTTCTACCGTCAAAATCCTTTGTAAGTTCAACAAATCTAGACTAATGTGTTGCCTCTTCCAACTAGTTTAGGCATACAGATCATAGATCTTGCAAGGTGTTTCTAAATTCATCACTATATGGATGATGTATCCTAATGCAAGATACTAAATGCATATTCAGTCAATTTATGGTATGGATCTACTGAAGCATTATCTACTATTTTAACATTAACCATACTTAATGTGCCAAATGGTGACAATTATTTGGACATATTTAAAGATTTGATCCCTTTCTTGCTGTAACAAGAAAGCACTTGAATTCGCCTGTGATCAAACCTTTATATCTTTCTCAGAGCATTTAATTTCCCCACGCTGATTTTTGAAAACATATTTATGTATCTTTAGAACTTCTTTACACTGAAACATCTAATGTCTCCATTAAAAGACTCAAATCTAGCCTCGCTTTTATTGATTTGAGGGCATGTTGTGCTAAAAAACACAGAGCAGGACTATAACAGAACAATCTTTCCTGTTTCTACTAGAGTGAATCCCCCACATCATTTTGATGTTTCTGTTACAAGCTCTTCTAGTATCTTAGATTGTTATTTTCTAGCAAGAGAAACTTAATTACTCGCGCTTATTCAAGTCTAGTGACAGCTACCTTATGGAGCAGAAAAGATATTATGCACGCTTCCTTTAAAATAAAAAACTGCAACATTTTTCTTCATTTGGTCTCCAAGTTCACGGGACACCACTTAGACAATTACTGATGTACAAAAAGAACTCAAAGGAAATGTCAAATTTTAGATTCTCTCCAGGATTCCCCTACTTTATATGAAATAATGCACCTTCTACTGCTCTTCATAGACAACAATTATCAAAATAGTTTTCTTTGTTTTACTCAGAAATTTTCAAAAAATGTCTCCAAATAACATTCCCAAAAAGCTGTCCAAACAGGATCTTAATGTTGTGCTAGATCGATGACAATATTCTTAGAATGGATCGACTCCACACAAGTTGTTGAGCAATTATGTCATGAGTATTTTCATGCCTATTGCTTTCGTCTTTCCTTTTTCTATCAAAAATAAGGAACATAAACAAATTTTCTCTAGAAAAGCTAAAAATGCACCATAACATAATTATTAAGCATGCAGCTTTAAAAGATCAGTGAAAATAAAATTATTGAAAAAAAGAAACATGAGGAATCAAAACAACATTTTCAGGGTTCATTATTAAGTAACTATGATGAGCTAGATACCCAATAATTTATCAAGGTTCAAGAACAAAACAACTTGGACCAATTATAGAATAATTTATCACAATAACCAGGTTTCCATTTTGGATGAATGAATTTCATCTACGCTAAGCAATCCTAAGCAGGGATGTGTAGAAGAGAGCAAGGAACACTATGTCTCTCGCTAAAGCTGAGCCCTTGGTTTTGCTCAAAGCAATAGAGGCAATTCTAGTTCTATCATGAAATGGCTCCAGATCTAATAGGGATGTTTACTGTTTGGAGGTGCCTTCTAAAAATTTAACCATGTGGTCCATGACAAAGATATTAAAAACTTGAGTATCAAAAGAAAAATGCCATTCGGAGTCCAGTCAATAATCTGCTTATGAAAGAAGTCTGTATATTCTGAATTCATGTATAAGGAATCACATCGTAAATTCTTTAAACAAATGTACGAATTAAGAAAAAGAGTAGATTAAAGATTCAAAAGACATGGAAGACCATTTTGTGAAGGGCAGAGTATAATGGAACTAGGACAAGCTAAACTGGCATCTCCAGGTTATGGAAAATACGATCTAAAAGTTGAATTCGCTTGTTAGAAGAACTCGATGAGTCACGAAATACTGTTACCAAGTCAAGTAGGAAAAAATCAAGTAATGACAAGCACAAATTTTGCAATCTTGACTAATTCTGAGCTTAATGGTTTTCATTGAGGCTTTGACACTCATGATCTTTGTTGGTATGATGCAACAATAAAACTTCAAAGTTTCATCAACTCAGCCAAAACATTGTCAAAGTAAATACAAGAAACACAATCTAACTTCATACAAGTTCAAGACTGAAACCTAGAGTATCTTCTAATAACTCAAGCCCTCATAATCATATCAGATCAAAGTTGGCCTGCCCTAGCAAATCATAGATTTGACCTGCATCTGGTCATGCCACATGCAAGCACAAACAGCCAGATGCATCAAATAGAGCTGGTCAAAATTCAAAGTTTCTGACTGTTCTTCCATTATTTCTAACAAATCTTACTAATTACTCCCAAAACTCAAAAAAGAAGAAGAAATCAAACCACTGAAAAACGAAGCCACAGAGCTCCCATAGAAATGTTCATAAGAAGCAAAATACAAACTCGATTACAAAACAGAGCTACTGGATCTCAAGCTATACACAATTTCTAACATTCCACGCCGTACAAATCACATCATTGACTTCAACACTACAACAGAAATTACTCATACACATATCGTGGATATGTATATGTAATGCATTATTCCATCTGAACAAACATAAACCTACACAAATGGAAAAAGACAGAGAAAGAGCGCATTACTCATCTTTCTCCCCGCCGCTCGAACAAGTTGTTCCGTCCGAATCTGAAAGTCAAACACAGAGCAGAAAATCACAAACATCATGTTATGTGGAGTGAAACTCGAGTCACCGCTGAAAATTTTGTGTATATACAAATAAAATGTAAACAAACAAATCCGTACACATGTATAAACAAGGAATCTCTATGAATACACGTACCGTCGCCGCCGCTGTCATCGGCTTCTTCGTCGTGATTTTGATTACCTTGTGACGAGTCATCGTCTTTTTCGTCCGGTGGCGGAGTAGTAGGAGAAGTTTCGTACGGACGCTTCTGCGCAGGCATTGACTATTCAAAGCTGAGACGCGAGCTCGCCAGCGACGGTGGTAGCGGTGGCGTTGGTGTATGGTGGTGGACTGCGAAGAGAGGTGAATAAGAAAATAGCTTTCTTTCACGCTGCTTATGTAGTGTGTTATGAAAGAGAAAAGTACAAGTGTTGAGGCATATGGTATAGGATTCCCCATTCGGCAATTTCACTACAATTACGATTTATGAAAGAGAAAGGTACAAGAGCTGAAGCATGAGGTGCATGACGCTTTATTCAGAAAATTTCTTATTACTCTATTGTTCACACTGTAAAGCGGAGAGGACAAGAAATTAAACGTGGAAATCTGGAAGTTTACGATTATTAATTAAAAGGACCTATTAGTAAAATTTTATTTTTGAAAATTCAAAATTTACTTTTTTTTTTAATTTTCACCTGGTGTTTGATATTCATATTGGAGCTCAAATATATTCGAATTCGTATCGTATGTGGTAACACTCTCTAAAAAAAAAATTCACTTTTAAGACTCGAAATCGAGACATCTGATTAAGTCTTTCATGAATAACTTGACATTACTAAATTACTGTGCTGATAAAAACTAACAACTTTAACTTCCTTTAATGGTCCATCAAAATAAGATAAAAATTAATGCATATGCTATTTATACATCAAACTACATTAACTTAATTATAATTAAATGATTTAACAAATATATATTAATTGATAAAAACATTAATGTGGAATGCCTTTTAGGAACTTATTTTACCCATCTCAACTACAGGATTCTTTTTTTTACATTTTTAGAATGTTTATCGAATATAAAATAAAAAAGATTTTTATAAAAAAAAATGTAAAATAGTTATGCAATTTCCTCTTAAAAAAATATCCATAGTTATCCCACATTATATTTTTTGATCAAATTTACCCTTAATGCTATACTTCTAAGTCATATTTTAACTCGTAGATAAAAGGATAAACAAAGTATAAGTAAATTTGATCATTTTTTAAAATATACGGATAAATTTAATTTTTTTATAACTAGAATCTACACAAATAAAATTTTTACTCTTAACGAACGAGCGTTTGATCATAGATTTTGAATCATATTTTAAAATTTTATCTTAAAATATTTACCAAAAATTTTAAATAAAATTTTACAAGCTTATCTTTAAATAATAACCTAAATTACAAAAACTAATTGGACTTGGATTTGGGAGAATTCTACTCATTCACAAAACTACTTCTTTTTTTTTCCCAAGTAAATTCTACGCAACTTCAAAAACATAATTTTGTTTTCAAATTTGAAAATTTTAACTTCAAAATATATGTCCAAACAAAAAACCTTCTTTTCAAAGTAGAGAGAGAATTTATTGTACCATTATCTTCTTTCTTTTTTTCCCATTTTATCTTGTTTATTATCTAACGATTTAATTTTATTTTTTGTCTTACTTTTTTAGAATAATTTTTTCGTAGACTGTTTATTTTATAAATTTTAAATTATTGATATGAGATATTATATATCATAAGACATGTTATAATTT
>JAOTQJ010000049.1:16318398-16330077 GCA_025642045.1 Solanum sejunctum
AAATCGTTAAAAATAAAATAAAGATTCGGAGATTAATTTGACACCGTGGAGGGTAAAAATTGGGTGTCAACAATAATAATAATATATTCAGTATAATCTCATAAAATAATATTTGGAGAAGATAATATATACACAAATCTTAACTATATCTCAATGATAGTTAACTATTTCCGATTGATCCTCGGCTCAAGAGAAAAAAAAGTCCACCACCACCACCCCCCAAAAAAAGTAGAGAAAAATATGACAATAACTGCAGTAAAGTAATATGATTGTCCAAGTATAAGACAAAGAATAACAGAAAACACACGGAACAATACTACAACAACAACATTACCCCAATGCCTCAAAAGCTCTCGCCTATTGCGGGATAAGGGGAGATCGGAAGTACGCAGCCTGACCCCTATGTTTAAAAATATAGCACGACTGTTTTCGAATGACCCATGATGAGCGTCGAAAGTTGCATTGACTAACTGCTATTTCACAATTGAAAGAAGAACAAACAATTTAAAGAGTTATTTTGTCTTATTCTATCATACCTCAAAGCCAAAAATAGTGAATCTTTGGCTTCATCCGAGATTAATGAAAATAACTTGGAACAATACTGTAACTACTAATATGAACAAATAACAAGACAACACACTGCTAATTACTTCGATAAGTTAAAGTTGTGTCATATTCGATCTCAATACTTTTTCAATCTACCTCTTTAGAATAATTCATAGCTAGACTCTCACACCTCTGGACTAGGCACCTCTGGACATCTCCTATTTACAAGTCCAAATTATTATAGTCCACTTTCAACATCTTATCCTCCACTAGAAGTTATTTTAATTTTATCCTAAACATCCTAGTTATGATCACATTTCTCCTATTTTGTCTATACTTTCATCATAACATTCTCATTTTCTCAACATTCAACTTATGAGCACGAGAATTCTGTACTGGCCAAACACTTCGCTCCATGTAGCATGTATAATTGGTCTAATGACTACTCTATAGAAGTGCCTTTAATTTTTTATTTTTACCTCCTCGTCACATAAAGGCTCCGTATGCGAGCCTTCATTTCATTCATGATGCATCAATGTGGTGTGTGACACCCTCACCAAATCTCCCAATTTCTTAGGATAACAAACTTTGAATACTTGTTGCTTTCTTTTTTTTATGTCTTGTGTATCAAGTCTTACTTTCACATTCGTGTCATGTGTTATATCCCTAAACTTTTACTCCTAATATTTTATTTAGATATGTTCAACCAAAACCTTTTTGACTTCGAAATCTCTGTCTAAATCTCCAGCTCAATATTTAACTTATTTACAAATATCATCAGTCAAAACTATGCCATCTACAAATAACATACATCATATAACCTGACCTCATCTTTTTATCGCGTCAATGCATTCATCCCCGAGACAAATAAAAATGAGCTAAAAATTGATCCCCAATGCAACTTCATCAAAATTGGGAAGCATTTTCTTTTGATTGTCCTTACATGAGATTTGATTGCATCATAGATGTCTTTTATTATCTTAATAACTTTATACAGACACATTTAACTAGAGGTGGCAAAATAAGTTTAAACATACGCAACCCATTCATAATTTTTATGAGTTGAGTTTAGTATAATTTAGAATTGAGCTAATTTTCAGTCCAATACACTTTAACCCATTATAAAATAATTCTGAGTTAAGCCCAATAAGATTCTCACTTCAATCTAATGTTCATTGCTAGTATTAAATTAAGCGAGTTAAATTAGGCGGGTCAAGACCCAATCTAATATTTAATGTAACCCATTTTAATCTCATCAATTTCAGTCCACCTCGTCCATTTGACATCCCTACATTTAACCTTCAAATATATCCACAAAATCTCATTTGATATTCTATCCAAGCTTTTATAGGTCATTAAATTAAAATTATGTGAAAATTTTTCTCCCTGTCCCTGAATTACTCCAATATTCTTGTCAGATGAATGATTTTGGTAATTAAGTGTCACAACATCCTAATTGATTGATTGAAACTTTTAAGCCCCTTTTTATCCTCATCTTCATCAACTTTTTTCAAAATTTTTACAGAGTGATTTAGTAATTTGATATTTCTAATAAATATTTTTTTATTTGATTTTAGATAGGCATTTTATTAAAAATATTTATTTTATATTATTTAATTAATTACTAAATCAAGATAGAATTAAATTAATTTTCTTAGCCTTTGTCCTTATAATTAATATAATTTTTAAAAGTTTAAACAAAATTTGAAAATTCAAATTTAATGTAAACAAAAGATATAAAGTTGATCAATCTATTAATTTTATTTTTAATCATCATGTAAATACAAAATGCCAATGTAAAATGGATAATGAAGTGGTAATTGTAATTAAAAGTTAGAGTGTAACAAAAATAAAAAAATAGAATCGAAAAAAGGATAGATAGTATTTTTTCGGCCCCATTTTAACTGATATAATATATTTTTCAAAAGTTAATTTAATTAATATTTAAAGTTAATATAAATTTAATTAATTTAATATTTAAAAGAGGTGATTTTTTTTGAAAGGTACAAAATGAAAGTCTGGCATACAAAATGAAAATTAATATTTTAATTGAACCAGCGTTGATAATTTCGAATTTCGATTGTCTAGAATGTCGTGAACCGCAATCGAACTGCTTTGGCCAATTCCTAGCTTACGGCAACCATGTTTCGATTCTCCAAATTCGTGCCACAGTTCTGATTCTTTAAAGCCTCCAGCGGGGGGCAGACTTAGCAGACCCCCAAAGTTATTCTTCTAATGGGTCTTCCTGAAGTCGTCGATGTTGCCCGCAGTTATGCCGTCATGGTCAGAATTCAAGGCCCGGTGTGTCCCTTTGCAAAGCCCAGATTCAGATAACACACGGATATGATTTTATATCTCTTTGCTTTTGGTTTTGATTCTTTTTTGTTTAATTATTGTTGTTGAAGGACCCAAAAGGCCTGAAGATGAGAAAATATGCTTTTCATCTTTACAAGTGAGTTATTTTGCATAGCTGTATGTTGTTTATATTATGTACTGAATTGGAAGTTGTTAAACTGAGCGTAATTTTGTGGGTAGTTCTGGGAAGACGACACTATCAGCATCTGGGATGCTTTTGCCCAGTTCCTTTGTTAATGCTTCGGTGTCTCAGCAGATTCAGGGCGAAAGCAAGTTGCAGTCTTCTGGAGGTCACGTCTTGGTTTTAACTGTGGCTTCTGTTATTGAGCCATTTGTCGTACAACAGGATAAAAGCGACATATTTAAGGTTTGGATTTTTGGTCTTCTTTCAGTGATAAATTCTTCATTTTACTAATTTTATATGATGATCTTTGATTGGAGAAGCAGTTTAATAAAGAAATAACCACTTTTAAGACACTTATATTTTAATATTTATACACTATATTAGAAGTCATCGAGTATGTCATTAAGTGCAAAATGAGAATGTCAAGAATAAAGGGATTGTAAATTAGATAGGTACAATTTTTGAATGGTTGAAAATTGGACATCAGGTGTATTCTCCTTTGCCCAAGGGGCATTTTAAAACGATTTTCCTGATGTTATTTCATATATTTCTTATGTCTTGCAGGATAAGCCCAAGCTGATTCCTGGTGCTCAAATTGATATACTGCGGGAGGTATTTATATGAACCTAAACCCCCAAAGCAAAAAAATAAATAAAAAATCTCTGTAGTATAACTTCTGTTTCGGTTCGTTGATATTAAATTGATATTGGATGCCCTTGCCCATGGTTCACAGGGAGAAATAAGATTGCAGAATGATCTCAAAGAGTCTAGCAAGGAGGGTTTGAACTGGCTACCTGCTGAACTCCTAAGAGTGGTAGGACATTGAGATAGATTTTGTAATCTGAATGATGATTATCATAAAACCCATTATTTTATCTTATATATGACTTTTATTTGCAATATTAAATTATAGTCTGATGTAATTTGGAATTTTGTACCTGTGAACTTCCGTTGCATCTGGTAATGATAAATCAATATTCCCTATATTTCATATTATATGGCGTATTTGACTAGGTATGAATTACAACAACAACAACAACATATCGAGTAGAATCTCACAAGTGGGGTCTGGGGAGGATAGAATGTACGTAGACCTTACCACTTCCTCATAGAGGTAGAGGTTGTTTCTTGGGAACCCTCGTCTCAAAAACCCATAAGTAGAATAAACTAGATATGGAAAGAGGAAAGGAAAAGAAAGGGAACAGTGTTGTATAAAATGGAATTGAGGGAGTACCTAGTTTCGAACCACTCAATCCTAGTTTTGGGAATGAGTTCACTGTTCGCTTTTATGGTTTGTGTGTTTGTCACTATGTTATTACTGATGAAACATGAAAGGTGTTTGATACTGACTGTCTGGTATTCTTGCTGAAGGTTGACATCCCCATGTCATCTGCTGCTGTCCAGTCCCTAATTGAAGGTTCTTCTAGTTCAATTGAGCATGGGTGGGAGGTTGGTTGGTCCCTAGCTGCCTATGGAAATGCCCATCAGTCATTTACTAACACTATGCGCAGACAGGTATGTTGTTTCCTTCATTAGGCACTTGCAATGTGGAATCATAAAAATCTCTGCACCTTTATGTATAAATTAGTAAATATGTTACTATAATCTCTATACATCTATAGATGATTGGTACAACCAGATCAATAGATGTGGTTGAGTCACTCACTGGAACTCGTCAATATTCTAACCATTATCTAGGTGTGTTCTTAATGAATCTGATTTATATAAAAAAGGTTATCTGTATACTTGAAATGTCTGGAATACAGGTAGTAAGTTAAATTTTGGTTTTGTACGTTGTAGTTGGTGACGTTCTTAGATATCTAATGACTTGGGGACATTTTTCCGAACATTAATTTACTTTTTGAACTTCAACTCAGTAAGCTATTATATTTATATTTATATAAGCATTCAACAGTGTTAGTGGAAGGAAGCTCATTTGAGTCTGAGGATGTCAAGTGCAAAATGGCACGAGAAAGGACCTCTGTTCCACATGAGTCTTTAATTGTCCATCTTAATCTAGCTCTATCTTTAGGATGGTCTAAACAATATTTGCATTGAATGTTCTAATTTCCCTTTTTTTGGTTGAGAAGATACTTAGGGTTCTACTCTTTATAGGCAAAGGTCTTTGAGACTCTTGTCTCAAACAATGTTGAGAAACTGACTTTTTTAGATTGATTATCATGTAACAGGAACTTTCAACTGATAATTTCAGGTTGAGCAAATTTCTTTTCCAAGTCAAACTCCAATGGTGGAGGCACAGTCCAGCCTTCCAAGTGCAATAGGAACATCGACTACCAGAATTGCTGTTCTCAGAGTTCCCTCAAATCCATATGAGGTGTCATGCTTTTACTGCACTAAGTGGCATCAAACTTGTGAATGAAGCATGGCATTGCATTTGACTGAATGAGCTTGCTTTTTCACTGGTAATTTTTGAAAGCTCCATTTTGAAGGTTTTTGATGATAATGACTGGCTTAGGTATTTCCTTTCAGGACTTGCCTCCGTTAAAAGTCTCTCCCTGGAGTAGGAGAGGTGATCTTCTTCTGGCTATGGGCTCTCCTTTTGGCATCTTGTCTCCCAGCCACTTTTCCAATAGGT
This sequence comes from Solanum sejunctum, assembly GCA_025642045.1. Taxonomy (NCBI): domain Eukaryota; kingdom Viridiplantae; phylum Streptophyta; class Magnoliopsida; order Solanales; family Solanaceae; genus Solanum; species Solanum sejunctum. The sequence goes on from JAOTQJ010000049.1 coordinate 16,324,020, forward strand.
AGTTTTTGGTATATTTTTCTACTATTTATTGGAATTACAACTTTCTGTAATTTTTCCATCCTCAGTTGTCAGCATCAGAATGTACGATTACTAATTTTCATGCATTAACCGACTATCTGAATATCAAAGGACTGATGTGTTTCTTGTTGCTAGTTGTAAAGATGTTTTAGCTCATCTTTCCTTGAGTAAGCTCAGTCTGGAGGGTCTGGATTTTTCTGGACTTCATAGAGATGTTGGATGATTATTTGTCTCCCAAGTTCTGATCATGCTAAGGATTAGTTTCCCCTTTAAGTCTTGTTACATTTCCTTGTGAAAGCTCTAATTTGGTCTTTTTGTTGCTATACAGCATATCAGTTGGATCCATCGCAAACAGCTACCCACCTAGTCCTCAAAATAAAGCACTGCTGATTGCTGACATCCGTTGTCTCCCTGGTTCGAGCTTTTACCTTGCTGCTTTAGTTAATTAATCCTTTCCATGTTGGGCACTTTTATTAGGTACGGTGCATTATGTTTCAGGAATGGAAGGTAGTCCAGTGTTAGGGGAACATGCAGAGCTTATTGGTATTCTGTCTCGACCACTCAGACAAAGGGCTACGGCTGCTGAAATTCAGGTAACCGTTTATTACTAAGCTCTATATTCTTGCTGAGATCTATCTTCACATATACTGCCTCAATTTGATATTGGAGCATTGGGTAGCAGATGGTGATTCCGTGGGAAGCTATTACATCTGCTTGTGGTGGCCTGCTTCAAGAAGAGAAACAAACAAGTAGAAAGATCCATTTTAATAATGGAAACTTAATCAGTGTTGGAAAGGATCCACACTCCAATAATATTCTGGATGGACCCACCAACGATACTCAAGAGCATCTCCCAACAGTTCCTGTTTCCCCATCCATGATTGAGAAGGCAATGACATCTATCTGTCTTATCACTGTTGATGATGGGGCATGGGCTTCTGGAGTTTTGCTCAACAAGCAGGGTCTACTTCTTACAAATGCTCATCTTCTAGAGCCATGGAGATTTGGGAAAACATCTGTAAATAGTTCTGGATATAATACTAAATCTGATGTAGTTTTCACCATGTCTGATCAATCTGAGCATCTAGCGTATGAGAAATTTCCCATTCATCATAGGAACAAACATTTGCGTCAAAAGGAACTAAAAACTCCACAGTTCTTTGTTGACAATGAGCAAGGTAGCTTTGGAGTTAACTTGGCAAACACGAGAAGTAGGACCATTCGTGTTCGCTTGGATTTTATGGATCCTTGGGTATGGACGAATGCAGAGGTAGTTCATGTATCCAGAGGACCTCTGGATGTTGCACTACTGCAACTTCAGCTAGTTCCAGATGAGCTCTGTCCCATTACTGTGGACTTCATGCGTCCGGCCCCTGGATCAAAAGCATACATTCTTGGACATGGGCTATTTGGACCACGATGTGGTAAATATTGGTTACCTAGCTGTGTCTTGATATGTTCTTGTCTAATAAGATTTTGGGCGTTTACTTTTATTTGGAGACACGCATCATGGCAATCTGAACTTTTAGAATGTTCTTCAAGAACTTTGTTCATCTTGAATTTCTCTCTCCTGCCACTCTTCTCTTGTGTTTAACAATTTGTTCAGTAGTGTAGTTATAAATCAATTGCAGGATTGGGTCATAATATATCAGTTTCACCTTCTTGTTAATGCTGGGACGCATGATGTTTCTTCTCCTCGAAATGATGATCATTTGATGACTGATCGAGTAGTCATGAGATGGTCACTGTCTAATTTGGTGATGAAGCCTTCATAAAGGGGACTTCGGGCATCTTTTAATGGAGAAATAATAACCTGTTTGGCCTGTAAGAGGGCTCAAAGCTGGTTAATTTTTTAGGTTAAGACAAGGGTTTTTTGGGCTTGTTTACGGATACTGATTTTAATTTGTAGTCCAGGAGTTGAAAACCATGAGCTCCCAGGTTCAACTCCCTACTAGGTGATTTGTTTCCGTATGTCCAAGCCTTGGTGGAAAGAATTACTCGGTACCTGTACTGGTGGGAGGTTGTAGGTTTCCTGTGGAATTAGGCAAGGTGAGTGTAAGTTGCCTAGACACCACGGTTATCAAAAAAATAAATTGGACATATCAGATTAAGGAAAGGAAGACTGTTTTTGGGACTCAAACAGGGCTAGTATAACAAGGAGAAAGGTAGAAGAAATTAAAAGGCGTTTTTGATTTGGCTTGTAAAAGCCATGGGCACTAACTTAGAATTTCATCCAGAAGAAAAGCCTTATACACACAAACTGGAATTGGGGAATTAAATCTGGAGTGTTGAAAAAGAAGATAAGTGGAATCCCCTGTTAATAGCATTGACAGTTTTTTGGACTTTGTTAGCTTTGTTAGCTCCATGGTACTGGCATAGCTTTTTTGTAAAGGAGGCTGACATGTTTTTGCTTCAAAAGCCTTCTGGTTTCTTCTTTTATAACTACACACCTTCCTGTTGACTTTATTTTAACAAGATCTTACTTTTTTTTCTTATCGGATGTTCCCGAAGGGGCATGACATCTTCATTTTTTTTAAAAAAAAGAGAGGCAGAGTTCTTCAGTATCAAGTTTTTATTATCTAATGTGAAGGCAAGTAAAAATTGATCTGCTTTCATGAATGGAGTTTTGACGTTGGAAATTTCTGCTCACTCACTTACTCGAGTCAAGCTGGTGTTCAAGTATATTTTAGTAGGCTGTTTGTTGCAACTGCTGCTTTTGTTTATTGAAACTTGTGTGTTCCATCTTTTTCCTCTAGTAAGGTTAAGTTGTCTGCTACATGGACTTTGCTGAACATTGTTTTCTGAAATTGACTATCTTTGTGTGCGATGGTGGCATGAGATGAGCTTGCTTTAATAGAATAGTGAAGATTCATATAGTTGACTCTCAACTTGTTTAGGACCGAGGCATAGTTGTTTGTTTGTCCATCTTTGTGCACCCAACAGTACTAAATCATGTTGCTAGGCCTTTTTAAATAGTGGAGGTTAAATTGCTTTTCTTGTAAATAATTTGTTTAGGCCCTTTTCATTTTGAGCATGATGATATACTGTACATTCCATATGTTCCATACCTACATTCTTCTTCTTCTTCTTCCTTTTTTTTTTTTAAAAAAACTTATCTCTCTTTTTCTGATAATATAGATTTCCTTCCATCTGCCTGTGTGGGTGCAATAGCTAAAGTAGTTGAAGCAAAGAGACCTCTGCTTGATCAATCATGTTTAGGAGGACATTTTCCGGCAATGCTTGAAACAACGGCTGCTGTACACCCAGGTGGTAGTGGTGGGGCTGTTGTTAATTCAGAAGGACGCATGATTGCCCTTGTAACAAGGTAATTTACTTTTGGATGACTACCAAGGATGCTTATAAATTGTGGATATTTCTTTTCCAGCTTATGCATGTTTAAGTTGTAATTGTTCTTTTAGTTCAATATAATGATATTGTGGTTCATTGCATTCTCAAGTACTTTGAAAAGTCCTTGAAGAAAATATTCCTGTTTGGTTGTATGTTAATATTCCTTGCTAAAAAATGTGTGTTAATTGTGTGCTTTGCATACAGGAGAAAAATATGGCCTTTAATTTAACTGATCTGATATTGGAAGATTGTTTCGTCCTCTCATTTATGTTAATCTTTGCATGTCATGTTCTTGCAAGTGTTCTCACCATCTATTGAAGTATTGAAATAGTTCATGTTGGAACTAGTCTTCATAGTCTTATTTTTGATGCAGTAATGCTAGACATGGTGGAGGGACAGTCATCCCACATTTGAACTTCAGCATTCCATGTGCAGCTTTAAAGCCCATCTTCAAGTTTGCTGACGGTACTTCTATTCGTCTTTTCCTGATACTTCTATTCTTTGATAATAATGGACATAGCTTTTCCCAGTATGAAGAACCAAACAGTAACCTTTGGTCTATCATGTTCTTAGTAGTTTTGGAACTTAATCTGGAGATTTCTATTTGTTTCTGATTGCTTGGTAGGCACAAAACCAATGTCTGATGGCTTCTGTTTTTCTTTGGGCAGACATGCAGGATCTGTCACCCTTAGAATATCTCGACAAACCAGATGAACAGCTTTCTTCTGTGTGGGCATTAACTCCACCTTTATCTTCTAAGCAAAGTCCCTCTCTGCTTCATCTACCAATGCTTCCTCGAGGAGATAGTGACAATGATGCAAAGGGTTCTAAGTTTGCAAAGTTTATAGCTGACCAAGAGGCCATGCTAAGGAGTGCAACTCAACTTGGCAAGGCTGGACGTCCTTCTAATAAACTAGTTCAAAGTAAGTTGTGACAGTGTACCGTTAGTCTCACAAACAAGTCAGACACAGCCAGGAGGTGCGACAACGTTGATGCCTCAACAACCACTACAACAAAGATTCGCCAAAGACTCGAGCCATATGTATACGGAAGAAGCATCATCCAAAGTTGGGATTGTATACCATAATTCTTTGTTGTTACCCTGTTGGTTGCCTGCATGTGGAACCAGGAATGAAGGGTAAAGACATGAGCTTGTGATGAATAATTGAAATAGATTATAGCCAGACCTGTATAACAAACCTCAACTGGGTGTATGATGTTTAATAAGTTATTGCTTTTTCTTTGTATAAAATTTTGGTGGAGGGTGTACTTGCCTTTAGATATGAGATAGTTTATACTTTGTTGCAACTTGGCTTTGAGGAATGTTAAAACATTACTTACCGCGAGGGAGAATTTATGCAACATATAATTAATGCTTTTCTAGATTTAAATCAAATAAACCTTCGGGAGGGGCAATTTTCCGAGGAAATGGTACTCCCCCATTTCAAAATAAGTGATATATTTACATTTTATTTTAAAGTAAGAGATATTTCACATAATTAAGAAGACATTAATAATCTTCTTTTAATTTTATTTTTATTTAAATAAAAATATTTTCATAACCAAAAAAATACTTTTTAAAAAGTATTTGTTTATAATGAATTAATAAAAATATATTTTATTTATTGCCTATTTGAATGATTGTTATTTATTATTTTATATTGTGTTGTATCGTATCGTATTTTTTTAGTGAATACAATGTTTAGAAAGATTATATCATTGGTTAAATAATATAACATATTCATAGTGAATACAATGTTTAGAAAGATTCATTGGTTAGATAATATAACATATTTATAATTCGAATGATATCAATAATAATGAGAAAAAAAATATTAAGATAGTGATATTATCATACCAAATTGATTTTACTCGAAATAAATTTTTTGCTATTATCTAAAAATAAGAGAAAATTAAAAATGTATATATTAGATTACCGACTGTAAAGTCTGTAAACAAAATGCAAATCCTTTTCCCCCAAATGTTAGAGCTAAAAGCCCAGGAAGTTTTAAAGATTCTCGTGATAAAGAGTAAGACCATGTTTGTCAGAGAGAATAAACAATTGAGTTGGAGCAAGCAAGAAGAATAGAAGACGGAGGCAAGCTCCGGTTATAAGGACTATGTAGCAGGCGTCGTGGCCGGCATTGCCACTGTTACCACCGGCCACCCTTTTGATACCGTTAAGGTACATTCTATTTTCAATTTGCAAACATTGCTCGTTGATTTGATGTGCGCTGTGCTGGAAAAGAAAGGGGCTTTGCTGAAAAAGAATTGGGATAAGGTTTTCCTAAATTGAGGAGGAACCTTAAGTAAGCACTTCTCAATGCTACTTCGACGGAATGCAGTTTCTCTTTTTTCGTTAATTGAAATCTGTTTTCATTATTCCAGTTTCCAATTTCTGTGTAAGAAATTGAGAAAAAAATAAATACTTACTAGTCGAATGCTCAAAAATAAATACTTACTAGTCGAATGCTCAAATCTTTGCTATGCAATATTGGCAATGATGTTTGAAGAGAAACAACAATCAAGCAAAGGCACAATGCAATGAAGGGGGAAATTGATACACAGAAGAGAATCGAGGGATTGAGAGAAAGGATTGAGAGGAAAACTGATTATGGGGATTTCTTATTCCTCAATTAATGTGTTGCAAGTACTGTACAAGTGCCTTATATATGCACTGTTCCAATGTGCA
>JAOTQJ010000049.1:16330177-16347384 GCA_025642045.1 Solanum sejunctum
CCCACTTCTTATCTTAACTAATTAACTCCCTTTCAACCAACTAACTAATCAACAACAACTTAACTAATGACATTTACCAAGTATTCTCAATACTCCCCCTCAAGCTGGACGTATTGAAGAGATTCAATAGTCGAAGCTTGGCTTGTAAAAACTCATGCTGTGTTCTGCTTAACGCCTTGGTAAGAAGATCAGCTTGCTGATCTTTAGTATGCACATAGATGGTCTTGATAAGGCCCTTTTATATCTTCTCTCGAATGAAGTGACAATCGATCTCTATGTGTTTAGTGCGCTCATGAAAGATTGGATTAGCTGCAATTTGCATTGCAGATTTGCTGTCACAGTATATCAGTGCTGGTTCATTCAACTTCACCCCTAATTCCTTAAACAAGTTTGCAACCCAGACAACTTCAGCTGTCAATGCAGCCAAGCTCCTATACTCTGCTTCTGTGGAGCTTCTGGAAGCTGTAGGCTGTTTCTTGGACTTCCAGGAAATGAGGGAATCACCAAACTTTAGAGCAAAGCCAATGACTGATCTTCTTTGTACTTGGGCAAGCAGCCCAATCTGCATCACAGTAGCCAGTCAGCTGTGATTGTTGAGAGGAACTCATTAGTAACCCTTTGCCAGGTTCTAGTTTGATGTACTTAATTACCTTCAAGGCAGCTTTCCAATGTGAGACCTTGGGTTTCTGCATGAATTGACTTAACAATTAGACAGCAAAAGCTATATCTGGTCTTGTAATGGTGAGATAGAGCAACTTTCCAACAAGTATTTGATACTTAGGAATGTCTTCATATAAAGGCTCTGGATCAAACTTAACATTAGTGAGCCTTTGGTTGTACTCCAATGGTGTCATGCTAGGCTTAGTATTTCCTAACCCTGCTTCAGCTATAAGTTCAAGAGCATATTTTCTCTGATTCATCACAATGCCTACATCAGATCTCAAGAACTCAATGCCTAGAAAGTATCTGAGCTCACCTAAATCCTTGATCTTGAAATGATGGAGCAGAACCTGCTTGGTATCCTCTATCAATGTAGCATCATCCTTGTGATCAGTAGATCATCCACATATACCAGAACTATCACCAGGCCATTACCCTTCTTCTTTGTGAGCAAAGAGTAATCCAGGTGACTCTGGGAGTAACCTGAACCAATCAAAGCTTCAGTTAGCTTGGCATTCCACTGCCTTGATGCTTGCTTAAGTCCATACAGGGACTTTACTAGTCTGCATACCAGGTTTTTGCCCTTCTCTGCACTGTAAAAGCCCTTTGGCAACTCCATATATACCTCCTCAAGCAAGTCTCCTTGCAGAAAAGCATTGAAAACATCCATTTGATAAATGTTCCAATGTTGACTGGCAGCTAGTGCTATGATGGACCTCACGGTTGTCATCTTCACCACTGGAGAAAATGTTTCTTGGTAGTCAATTCCCTCAGTCTGCCTGTACCCCTTTGCTACTAATCTAGCTTTGAATCTGTCTACTTCAACATTAGCTTTATACTTGATTTTGAACAACCACTTGCATCCTACAATATTTTTATCTTTAGGTAATTCCACTATCTCCCATGTTCCATTGTCCTCCAAGGCTTGTACCTCTTGCTGCATAGCATGTATCCACCTGTTATCCTTGCTTGCTTCCTCAAAAGTCTTTGGCTCAACTTCTGCAGAAAACACAGACAGATAGGCCTTGTATTTGGATGACAGGTTATCATAGGAGACATAGTTACTTTGAGAATGTTGATGAGTTCTACTTGGAGTAACATAAGCTTTCATCCAGATGGGAGGATGATGACTTCTGCTAGACCTTCTGCATGTAACTTCTGTGCTTCTAGGTGTTGGATCAACTGTGGTGCTGGTAGCTTCAGGCTGAACATCATCATCCACAACTGTTGATTCTGATTCTGATAGAATACCATCATCCAGATGCATGTCACCTGTAGGAATAGGTGCAGTTGGTTCTGTGTCTTCATCACTTACAGAATAATAACCTGAGACTGCAATGCACTCATTGGGAAATAGTTGTTCTTGTCTGCTGGACACCTGCCTGAAGGGAAAGACATTTTCCTTGAAGATGACATCTCTGTTTATTAGAAGTTTCCTTTGGGACAAGCTGTATAGGAGATAGCCCTTTTGAGTTGCTGAGTATCCCATCAATACACAAGCCTCAGTCCTGGGAGAGAACTTGTTCTGTTTAACTGCCTTGGTTGCATAGCATAGGCATCCTATAGTCTTCAAACGATCAATATTTGGCTTGTGCCCATGGAATTGCTGATATGGAGATTTCCCTTGCAGAACTAAAGTAGGCAACCTGTTTATCAAGTAAACAGCTGACATAACACACTCTCCCCAAAACCTGATTGGAATATTGCCTTGGAATCTAATTGCTCTAGCCACCTCAAGTATGTGCCTGTATTTCCTTTCAACCACTCCATTTTGCTGTGGAGTGTATGGGCAGCTGCTCTCATGAATAATACCAAGGGATTGCAACATATCACAGCATTCAATGCTAAAAAATTCAGTGCCATTATCTATTCTAATTTTCTTAACATGCCTGCCAAATTGAGTTTTAACTAACAACAGAGAAGACTTTAACACTGAAAATGCATCACTCTTCAGTTTCAACAAATACAGCCAACACATTCTTGAGTAATCATCAACTATGGTTAGGAAAAATCTGAATTCATTGTGAGTAGTAGTTCTATAAGGTCCGCAAACATCCAAATGAATTAGATCAAAAATAGCCTTTGTTCTAGACAAACTCAAAGGAAAAGACAGCCTTGTCTGCTTAGCAAGTGGACAGACAGGACAATTATTACACTCATTATCACCACTAAAGCTGATATCTTGGAACATCTGCTCCAACACCTTTGTAGAAGGGTGTCCCAATCTCCTATGCCACAACAGTCTGTCTACATTAGAATGCTGTGTCATCAATGCCTTTGGAACTCCTCTGCTATCTTCACACTGCAACCCAGCAGGAAGGTAGTATAGCCCTCCAATCTCTCTATCAATCCCCTTCACCTTTACACTTGAGAAGTCCTGAAGCACAAAAAACTCAGGAAAAAAATTAACTGAGCAATGTAATTGTCTCGTTAATTTAGTCACTGAAAGTAGGTTATGCTTGAATGCAAGAACCACTAGTACATCGCTTAATATATTGCCATCAGTTGTGCTACATCAGCCAGTGTGTGAAATCTGTGCAGCCTCACCATTTGGCAAATGTACTAACTTATTGACACACCTAGATGCATGATCAAGCTTACTCAGATTATATGTCATATGACATGTGGCACCTGAATCAACTATCCGGTGTTCCTTTCCTTTCTCACCTTTAGTCTGTACATCATTATCAACTGCAGATAAGGCATTTGAGATGGTTATTATACCTGCCATATTGGCCATGTTGTCAAATCCCTTGCCTGAGCTTGAACCTGCATCTTCCTTCTCCAGCATATGCAGGGTCCTGTTATACTGGCTTTGTGTGAAAGTGGGCTGTATGTGAGGCTCAATATCCTTTCCCTTCACCGTAGGAGCAACCGGAGCAAACTCATCAAGTGCCTCTACCTCATCCTTGGTAGCAGTGACATGATTCACTGCATCACCATTCCTCTGTACTCTGTTGTTTTGTTGCATCCCTGGCCTCTTCTTGAATTTTCAGTCATTCGGATAACCAACAAGCTTGTAGCAAACATCCCTAGTATGTCCATGCATCTTGCAGTGGTCACAGATCATATTCCAATTTCTTCTCTGCCTATAATTGTTACCGAGTTGTCCTGTGCTGTTGCCTCCACCTGTATGATATGTTCCTTTTCCAGTACCTCCAGCATACAGTGCCATCGATTCATTCATTTCTCCACTCACTTTGGATCTAGCAGTGACATGCTGACTTTTATCAGCAACAACCATTGCATAAGCTCTACTCACGTTGGGAAGGGGATTCATCATGAGGATTTGGCTACGAGCATGACTATATACTTCATTTAGTCCCATCAGAAAAGCAAACAATCGCAAATACTGAATATGATCAACATACATTCTAGATTTGTCACAATTGCAGGCTGATGGAGGGACTAGAGCATCAAACTCATCCAATAACAGTCTCATCTTGGTGAAATAGGCTGAAACTGTCATGTTACCCTGATGTAAAGTGCAAATCTCTCGATGAAGCTGATAACTCCTAGAACCATCAACCTTGTCAAATCTCTCTCTCAAATCAGCCCAAACATCGCAGCGTCTGAAGCATACACAATTCCACTTAACAATTCCTTGGACACTGTGTTCATAATCCAAGCCAACACAAACGCATTGCACTTCTCCCACTGTTCCTCCAACTCGGATTTGTAGTCTGTCTTCTTGCATGTACCAAGAACAAACCCTAATTTGCTCTTTGCACGCAATGTAATCATCATTGACCTACTCCAGAGTGAGTAATTCTCTCCTCCTGTGAGCTGAACAGAGGTCAAGACACTGCCCAGAGTATCTGAGGGATGAAGATAGAGAGGATGATTGTGGTTCTTCAGGACATTATCCAAAGTGTCAGCCGAAGCTCGATCTGCAGCAGCGCGTGGAATCGTCATTGCTTCCATCACCTCCGAGCTTCGTTAATGGCTACCTTTCTGCCCTAGAACTGCCTCATCGAGCTTCAATGCTCTGATACCATGAAGAGAAACAACAATCAAGCAAAGGCACAATGCAATGAAGGGGGAAATTGATACACAAAAGAGAATCGAGGGATTGAGAGAAAGGATTGAGAGGAAAACTGATTTTGGGGATTTCTTATTCCTCAATTAATGTGTTGCAAGTACTGTACAAGTGCCTTATATATGCACTGTTCCAATGTGCAAGTATATGTAGTATAGTATCATTATGTATATCTACAAGTATATACCTACTGTGTGGGTAGTGTATGGGATCAATTCCCACTTCTTATCTTAACTAATTAACTCCCTTTCAACCAACTAACTAATCAACAACAACTTAACTAATGACATTTACTAAGTATTCTCAATAATGTTTCGTACTTTCACTCATTATAATAAAGTTATTCATCCTTGATATCAAATATGCTTAAATAAGTGCATAAAAACTTCTAGTCTTGTTTTACCCATGTAAAAGATGATAAAAACTTCTAGTCTAGTCAAGCATATAGGCTATGCTTGATCAGGTGTTACCCAATTGAGATGAAGTTCCATGAAATTGGCAGCTTTGAACAACTATGAGTTTTTAAATATTTTAGCATGTAATTGTCAGGTGAAGCTCCAGAAGTACTACACTGAAGCTGGTGGAGTAAAGTACAAGAATGGTTTGCATTGTGCTACTAGGATATTACAGATGGAAGAAGTATTATTTCTTAACTTTTTCCCAGATCTACCATTATCTATGCTTTATGTTCAAATGTTGTTTAGCTAGGAAGTTCTGATCTCTTTACTTGGGTGTTTGCTTGTAGAACATGACACTCAAAAGTATATGTTGAATTATCTGTTGTTTGCAATCCACTTCTCATTGTTGGATAATCCTTCTTCTCCTTTCAAAAGTAACATGCTGCTTGTATATATTTATAATGCCTGGGAGATGCATGCATGCATTGCGCACACATACATACGTGTATATGTGTCTGCATGCACAGCAAAATTTCTGGTTGACCAACTCATATTAAGATAACCGATATGAGGAAACAGTTCTTTGTTGGCATCGGCCAGCGTCCTGGTGTGCTGATCTAGATTTGATCTGACAGGTTCATTGTCATCACCTTTGAAAGCTCACTTTCTTTTGGCATTTATTCGCAAACAAACCAGTTTCTTCAGGTTTGTTGCATGTTAATTCGCATTATAATTTTCTGCTTATGAATTCAACTAATTGCATTTTTATATGTCGAAAATATGTTGCTTGTGCAACCAATAAACTAGTATCTGCTATTTAGATGCTTTTGCAACTACATGATGCTGGTAACTACTATTTTATGAACATCTCTTTTTGCTTTTAAAGGGAGAAGTAGATGTTGGTAAACCCCAGCATCATGCAATAGTTTTCAGCAGCCTTTGGAGGAGCTATTATCAGCTTCATACTATGCCCGTCAGAACTGGTGAAGGTAAGTGATGCGAGAGTTCTTAACTTCCTGCTTTACTTGGAATACCATCTTTGTAATGTTGTTTTCCAGTGCAGAATGCAAGTTCAGGGCACTGATTTTATAGTACCAAAGTGCACTAGATTCAGCGGGCCCCTTGAGTGTGCCCTTAAAACAGTTAAACGAGAAGGGGTGAGAAATTTCTTGATCAACGCCAGTACTTAGGTTTAAGCTGTGCCTTCAAACCGACAAGGAATCTCTCCAGCTTACAGGCATGTTTTGAGGAGGCCTCACCACCTTACTGTGAGAATCCGTGGGCAATGCTGTCTTCTTTACTACTTATGAGTGTGCATGATTTTCATGCATCTACAACTGAAAGGTGCTTCATTTGAGTTGAGCCAATTGATTGATGTTGGAGTTGGAATAATGAGTGGTGGTCTTGGTGGTGTAGCAGTGAGTATTATTTGTTGGAGTTAATTCCTTTAGGGTTCTCTTACTTATTCTTTGATTAAGATACTATTTGTACTCTCAATGTGGAAGTAACATATGTAATTACGTTCGTGATTCTGATTTTTCTTCAGTTCTGATCTGCTGTTCTGCCATTGGATGTAGCAAATATGACAATTCAAACTACCCCTGAGAAAAACCATTTGAGAAATACCTTCTCGGTTCTAAAATTAGTATTTATGATTATCTCTTGTACTTTGAAATTTGAAATGCTAGAAAGTGCTTGATTCAGTTCATTATGGTAGATTTACAGGAGATCTAGACTTAGAGTATGCTATACAGGTTTAGGTCCTACACTGATAAGAGCTTTTCCTGCTAATGCAGAAGCTATTGTCGCATGGGAGCTGTCGGCCAAGTTGTTGGGGATCAGGCGTGGCTAATGATTTTTTTTGATGCTGTTTATTTCTTCTGCTTGCTGCTGGTTTTAAGCTTTAGTGGCTCTTGACAAAGTTACCCACGTGATTCTTTTGCCATGACATTGCTGTATTACTACCAGTCTATCACAAAACTTCTGATTTCTTTTGGAGATATTAATTTATTTTATCAATCTGTTAGTGAGATTAATTTATCATCTGTAGTTCTGAGATTTATGGTTCTGACCGTAGTGTTCCTCTCTTCAAAGATTAATGTCTTAGTAGGTTTGTGTGGTCAGCATTGTTCAAACATGTTTAACAGAAATTGGTGATATATTCAAAACTTCATTGAGATGATTAGCTGCCAGATATTATTATATTTTCCTATGGCTAGAGAATTAATATCGAAGGAACTAACTACGAGCCTTTTGCATAAGCAGGACCACTTGATGAAAACACCTGCCTGGAACAGTTAATTTCTTACTTATAAATAAGAAGAAGAACAGTTATGTCTTGCACATTTTCAGTTTAGAAAGATGGCATTGCTAGTACAAAATTCTCCCTCATTACATTGCCATTTCTAAAAAAATATATATATGTAATTCTCCTTCTCAATGCATGCTGCATGAATTGGTGTCATATGCATAGTCTGTGGCTATTGCATGTAATTCAGACTAGGATGTAGCAACTTTGTTGGTCATCATCAGCCTTCCTTCTGCAGGGAAAGATCTGATATGTGGAGCTTGGTGCATGTTTCCTCTAATAATGATCTTTTGCTGCATAAATATCTTAAGAAATGATTGGGCTGTTAAATCTTCTAGGCTTTTAAATCTAAAAGATTTAACTCCTTTCCTCAAGATCTTGCAATCTGAATGTGAAAATACAACGAATATGTGCCTCAATTTAAATATTAGACAATCTTGCACCATTAAGCAGCAGCAAAGTGAGGTAAATATTTAGTACTTAGAGATAAAGTAAACGTTTAGCAACTGCATACCAACTGCAGTAATTTTTTGCTCTTGAATAACTTGGCCCTTGTAAGCTTTCAGCATAATTTTGGCACCTTCAGGTATATCATTCACTAGATGTTAGGATAAATTGTGATACAAAGTCGATGCAGGAGTGATACTTTGATACTTTGACGTGCTGTCTTTTGGGCCTGGTACAAGTTTCCTAGGGGCTAAATATCACTGAGGAGATGAACTCCAAAAGATGTCATCATAGTTTTGAAGATATCTGGTACATGCCTTGTCCTATAAATATCTCTGTTGTCCATTGATAGCCAACTTGAAGTTTGTTTGTTACTATTTTAAAAGAAGTCGTGATCATTTGGCATTTGTGTCTTACTGTTTAAGTTCCACTCACCTCTATTTGGCATATGAGCGGTCTCATTTATATTTGATGCAAACAACATACCCAGTCTCATTTATATTTGATGATGTACATTAAATAAAATTTTAAACTGTAGTGCTTTAGCACATTTTTGCCAGCTCAAATATACCTGAGATAGGTCAAACTCTGAAAGATGCCTCAATTTAACAGGGCATATTCACCCCTCGTAGAATTTTATGTTTACAACCACCCATTGAGAGTTGCTCTGTTTTCATAAAGCAAGAAACAGCTCAAAACATAGAACCAAACTTATGGAAGTACAGAGCCCCAAGGCTTTGGTCTAGTGGCGAGAGCCCAACTCATGTGTATGGTACGCGTCACGAGTTCGAACCTTGTCGCGGACAAAAGCCTATTTAAATGGAGAAAAGTATCGAGCAGACACATTATTCACCAAGCTTCAGATTATGTGCTACTTGCACTCAGGGATTTCTTGGTTATCGAAACAAAAAGGAACTTATGATAGTGCAAGAATTATAACTACAAGAGAGATTTAAATAGAAATCTCGTAAAGTGAGTTGGAATGTCAACATGGAAGACTTTCGAGCACCATGTGACATGCATATTTCATTTTTTGAATACTAAAAGACGATACAACAACAACATGTCTAGTGAAATCTCACAAGTGGAATCTAGGGATGGTAAAGTGTATGCAGACCTTACCACTACCTCATGGAGATACAGAAGCTGTTTCCGAAAGATCCTCGGCTCAAATGTATCAGCTCCAAATAAAAGAAGAAAAAACAATAGATATAGAATAGCGGTTAAAACAAAGAGCAATGCCAATTCTACAAGATATAGGCAATACTAGCACACAATGCCATCGGCTTAATCATGTCGTCCTTCCCTTTACATAAGGAAATGAAAGTACTATTAGCTAGATGGATACTTGAACGTCACAAATAACAATTTGCTTACAATTGCCCAATTGACACATCTGAAGGATTCAATGTTGGACTTATTGAAACATTAAAGGACATTGATAGAAGATAGAGAGCATGGTTAAACAGCCTTGTTTAAGTAATTTGCTTAAGAAAGTAGGTGATTTGGCTGCCACTGATGCTGATGCTGCTTCAGCTCAAGCTTTCTCCACGAGAGTCAGATGTAATTTCACGGCGACGCTCATTGTGACCAGCCAAACTCCTTCGACAACTCCTTTTAGCTTCATCAAACTCTTCTAACAGATGAAATCTGCACCTCATCACACGAACAATTGAAAATTCACATTAATAGCTGGATCACTGCTCATTAGAAAATACATGAGATGGCTGTGGCTGAAGCTAGAGTTTCTTGTCTGATTAGATACAACTACATATTCCCCTCAAGGTTAGGGGCACTCAAAAGTGCTTCGATGACTTCAGGGAATTGTCTGAAGGATGTTATCTGTTTAATGTGCAAAACTTAATTGTTTCCCTTACCAGTATTTGTCTCTCTTCAGAATAAACGAAAGAATCTTTGTATACTAATTTCAGTTGGAATAAAGCTTACCTTCTACTACCTAAAGAAGCGATGATCAGGAAGCCCTATCTCAGACCATAGGGATTGACTATTCGTCATCATAATTGCTTGATTTGGCTTTTGTTCCATAACAAGGAAACCTAGAGGTTATCGACTGTCTCTTACTTAGATGCAGCCATGGTCTTAATCAGCACATTTCAAAGTTATAGCAACGGACTTATTTGGAAGATTCAGTAGTTTCCTGTATTCATTGCTGTATCACATTTTTAAAGTCTGAGTTTTGCTTTTTCACAGAGTTTATGATTTAATAAACGTTATGCATAGGATATTGTATGCAATTGATTGTTGTGGTTGCATTGTTGTGTCTCCATGTGTTAGTTCTTCCCCATGTTATTGGTATTGGTTCTTGATATAAGAATTCCACTATGTTGCATAAAATGAATCAGCACTCAAGCTTAAATTACCATCTTCTTTGTTTATTGGCTAATTGATGTTTTTGGTTACTGTTCCTCATGATTTCATTATCTAAGAAAGACTACTTGGGTGCACATTATTGGTTTCTAAGATACTGTCTCTATATGGCTCGGAAGGCACAGATATAGTTAGAGATGTTCATCAAGAAGTAGAGGTTACTTACCTGCTACATTGCTGACAGAATCGCTGCTGGAGTCCACCAATAAGTACAATTGGAGACTTTGAATGGAATTCACACACCTTGTGGCGGCGATGGTATGGCTTGGCATTGGTCATATCTGCTGGGCACTGCTCAACCTGACAAGAAGGATGTGCTGACCCTCCACCAGATAGCTTCCTCCCAGAGAGAGTCAATACCCTCTTCCTTTTGCTTTCCTCCTCAACACTTTCATGTTCATCCTCTTCCTCTTCTGCTTCATTTATGCTTCTCTTCCCTTCCCATTTGTTAGTTTCCATCCCTGTGAAGAGACACTGGTTGCACCAAAATAGAGTGAGGAAGCCAGTTGAAAGAGTATGATACTTGAACCAAGGTAAAAAGAAAGGCAAGTGCGTGTGAGGACCACAAGTTCCATACTTTTCCTCCTATGTGAAGTCTAGTAAGTGACTAAAGTGGAGATGTTTGGTTAGAGCTAAAAATACTGATTGGTCTTCCGTACATAAGTGGGCCAGCAAAGGGGAGGGGCAAGGTGGAATTATATTGAAAGTTGGAGCTAACCTCATACTTTTAACATGATCTAAGCTTTAATGTAAAGAGGAATGTGACCATTCCACAACATAGTACATGAGGCGTGAAGAGCATTTATGATGACTTTGCTAAAGTTTGTTTCAACATCTACCATTGATTTCACTCCTAATTAGTGACCCCACTAACTTATTGTCAAGGTTTCTATTGGGCAGTCAGTAAGCCTCTCATCAATCAGTCTTACTGTTTTAGGATGTGGAGAAGCTGATAGAACATCCAATTTGATGCTTGCTAGTTGGCGTTCGCAAGATATTTTGACAATTAGTCGAGGAGTTGTGTCAACCGTAGACCAAAATCCAGTTGTTTATAGTGTACTCACTCTTCTCCGAGGAGCTTTGGAGCGGATCAAAGGAGTTGGTGTCCAATGGTGGCACATTTACTCTTTTGCCTTTCCTATGTTCTCCTGGACCAGAGTTCGCGAGTCTAACCATTCATGAACTATATATGTTACATGAGCTCATTAGTAATTGGTTGCAATTTTCCTTTTTCTGAAAATTTCGAGTGAAATGCCCATGGTAGTAAGGGAGCCAACTAAGCTATTATTTGTACTATTATAATACTGCAAGTTGGTATCAGTTGTCAGCTTGTTGCACTTCTTGAGTGCTCGATTGTTGCACTGGCGTTCCATTATCACTACATATCTAATTCATTTACCTAAACCCATCATTATCTCAGTTACCAAAAAGAAAAACCCATCATAATCTTGCACAGTTACACTTAACTCAAAATAAATGCCTGAAGTATCCCCATTTGCTAGTCTTTTTCAAGCAAGGAGAATCTTGTAGTAAAAACATTTTTTATATTGAAAGTTAACAGTAAAGAATTGCATGGTCCAGTGAATCAATGAACTAGTCTTGTATGAGTTTGTCGTGTGCAACTTATAACAATAATATTATTTCAATGCCTCAAAGGTTTTCACGTATTACGGGATAAGAGAAAATTGAATGTATGCAGTCTGATCTCTATGTTTAAAAATATAGTGCGATTATTTTCAGATGACCCATGATGAGCATCGAAAGTTATATTAACTAACTGTTACTTCACAATTGAAAGAAACGTAGATAATTTAAAAAATCATTTTATTTTATTCTATTATATTCTAAATCAAAAAATAATAAATTTTTTACTTTATTCGAAATTGATCAAAAAGCCTTGTACAATTTATCTATCTAATTTTTTGTGATATGGACTTTGTTAAATGGTTTTATATCATAATTTTGTTTTTTCTTTTTGAGGTGGATGTAGTTTTGTCTTAATAATTGTGGGCACCTAGCTTATTGGTGATTGTGCATCTATCATAGCTATAGGCCCTAGGTTAGGTATTAAATTGATAGTGCACTAAAACAAGGGACAGCTCTGTAGCTATTAACCATATGAATTATTAAGTTCCACATTAAATTATTGAACGTAACTTGAGTGCAATTGATGATTATATGTCGATAATTCTCAAGTGTTATAGTATTGTTTTATTGCTTAATGGTTGATTAGTGTAACGAGAATATTAGGCTTGTGTAGAGAGCTTCCTTGAATAATTTGTGGGTGCGAAGGAGATAACTATTGAAAGTATTTAATTAGTAAATCCACTTCAAGATGACTTTTCTCCTGCACCAACTTGGTAGGATTGATGGCATTATTGCAACTATATATTCCCTTGTTGATGTAGAAAAGACAATGAAGCGCAACGGAGAATTTTTTAGAAAGGAATGGGTGAGATAAAATAGGTAAACTTTTCATCTTTTCTTGACATTTAATAAGCAACTGACAATGATACTCGATGATTGGAAGAAAACATAACAAGATTAGGACTTAGCTTGAAAAAGAAGTGAGATTATGAGTATCATTGATCATGATCGGATCTTTTTAATTGCTTTTCATGGTGATGTTTGGCCTCAAATATTTTTAGGAAAAATTTGAAAAGAAAATGAAAAGTGATGTTTCGTCATAAACTTGGTAAATATTTTTGACAATGTTCAAGTTATCAAATACTAGAAAATATTAGTATTTGGGAACTTGGGATAGTATTAGAAAAGTTTTGAGTATTTAGGAATTATTTTAAACTTTTATATTTTATTAAAAAAATACTCATCATTTACTAATTTCAACTATATTTATCTATCAACTTGCTCCAATAACGTGCCCAATCAACCCGATTAAATATCTCTATCTACTAGTAAATAAATAACTAGATTATTCCTCTTTGTCATATCTATCAAGAAAATATGTCCACCAACTTTATTTAATAAAATATCTCTATCTATTAAATAATATCAATCACCCCATTTATTAATAAATATTTCTATCTACTAATTAAAATACTTCCTTAATTCTAATATTTAAATGAAATGTCTTGACAAATTCAAGGGATCGTCATGTATTAAACCTTTCAAATCACTTCACATAAGCTAAGCAGCTGCAGAACTTCCTGAATTTATAAAGTTGCTTGTTCTAGTTTTCTTATCATCTTCCGTTAACATCTTTTTATTGATCGATAAACAATTAATTTTTAACTATTTATTGAATAATTTGAGATTTTATTTTTCTCCTTCAAATGATAAATGCATGTAACTAGTTATACCATGTCCGTTCCTGCAGCATTTGTTGTATGCAATAGAGAAACAATAATAGTCAAAGACGATGATTGATTTACCTTTCAAAGAATTTTATTTTTTGCTATTAATTAGTTATCACAAAGTCACAATTATATTTTAATGGCTTAATTGGTTAACTATAAGTTTTTTCTCATTTGTGATTACAAAAAGAGATTGTCTATGAGTTATGATAGATCATCAAAAGAAGTCTTTTGGCCAGTATTGGAGAATAAAGTAATTTATAGTAGAGCTATATATGAAAGTAGGGTTATTTCATGGTTATAATTAACAAATCAATGTGAATGTTAAGTCGAATCAAATTAATTAAAAAAATTAATATTTGATTTGGCTTAATTAGGTTTGATTTTAAATTTTGAAAAGCGATATTATTATGTTTGATTTTAATTATACTAAAAAACTATAAAAATAATCAAATCGAACAAAATAATTACGTATATAAATTTTATAAGTATTTATATATCATTCATAAATAAAATGTCAATATTTCATTGAATTTTAATTAACTTTAGTCTTCAACTTTATCATTTTCTAGCCCAATACTTAAATTTTAGTCAATTATTAAACAATTTTCAATTTTTGATGAATTCATAGACATATTCATTTTCTTGACATTCTATTTACTTAGAATCAAGTGGTACCATCTAATGTGTACGTCTTTTTTAATTATTGAGAATTTTGTTACACTTAAAAGTGTTCAATTTTCTATTTGTTGAGAATTCTCTTGTTAATTTTTTGTATATAACGTAACTTCATTGTACCCCTCTCCTAGTAGTTCCTCAATTGTTGAACTTGGAATTATATTTTTTGCTATAATGATTTCATCTTTTGATCTTTGGTGTATATGACTTTAGTATTGTTTAACTAAATGATATTGTTTCTATAATATTAATTCTTTGTTTCTATAATAATAACTCTTGTATTGCTAATTACTTAATTTAATCCAGAGTAGCTTTCTGCTAATTATTCATGTACTAGAGATCCGTGTCTATAAAAATGCTGATGTCATCAATAAATTTATTAATTTCAAATCAAAAAAAAATTTAAAAATTGAATCAAACTGACAAAAACCTAACCAAATTGTTAGTTTTTTGGTTTAATTTTAAAAATTCAAAATCAACTAAGTTGATTTGATTTTAGTCTTAATTAATAATCAATCCAGATAGAATTATGAACGCCAACATGAAGGTGCCAATATATACACCACCCTTGAGTGAGAATAATATCAGGATATCGAAAAAAGTCTTCCATAACTATGGATTCACATTATTGAGTTAATATTTATTTATGGTAATCATGGCTGAACTAATTAACACGATACAAGATGAGGTAATGATAGCTATTCGTTGACGATAATGTGTTAATTAGCGAAATTAGTGAAGGTGTCAACTAAAGGTTAAATCTTTTCACCATAGAGAGTAAAGTGTTTGCTTTTTTCTTTTTAAGTAGAAGTTGCACCCAAAAGCATTGCTAGTTTAGTTGGTATAATTAAGAAGAGTGAAATTAGTTGAGAATAAATCAAAATATGATTATGGATAGGCTTAAACTTTCTTGGTGACATAATATAAGCTCATGATTATGAGCATCAGACATTCTCTATTAAGATCATCAACAAGATAAGACTTTAGTATTCGGCTGATTTCAAATAATACGATAAATTAATTAGTTATGATAAATATATTCATATGTTTTATTTACATAAAAAACAGTTAAAAAATATATATAGTGACTATGAATGTAGTTTGTCAAAAATCGAAAGTATATGCTAGCTATATAATATGATAAATTACTTATATATGCGTTATATGAAATATTGAATATACATTATAATACATTCAAAACTTGGATATGACTTGATTATACATGAAATATACATTGACTATACATAACTATACAGTGAATGAACATCTCAAAAATTGAATATAACTTGATGATTATACTGAAAATATATACTGACTATATATGACTATATAGTGAATGATTGTGTTATTGATAATTACTTTGGCTGAATAGCCGTTTGCTACCAGAAAATTACATAAGACTATCCATGAAATGTAGTGGTCTTGATTTTTTGCCCTCCATAAAAAATGTTTTATAAAAATATCTTTTTTAATTTTAAGTTAAATCAAAGTACATCTCTTATGGACAAAATATCAAAACCACCTCTAATGAGAGGTATTTTTGAAAAATACCCCGTTTGCTACAATTATCCCTTTAGAATTTCTGTTGGAGCCCAGTTCATCAGCCCAATCCCACCCATTAGTCCAGGCACACAAAGGACAGGTACGGCCCATTTAGATTATAAGCTTGTCATTATTATGGAAAATTAATGGTTAAATACTCATTTGTTAGGAAATCTTAGTAATTAAATTGGTTGAATTTCTGAGTTTTTACTTTATTAATGATTATTTGATTTTCTACGTTGCAATCCTCTTCCCTCATTTTCTCTTCCATTATCCCAATTCTAATTTTTTTTTTTGTAACTTCTAACACTTGCTATCAAATATTAGCCACTATTTTAAAAGCTATTAGTAATATTAAGCCATTCTTTTAGTGCGATTTTTTTTTTGGATTAGAATGCCCCAATTAAAAGATAGAATAACTCCAAGAAACATTTCTGGAATTCAAAGAATTGATAAGTGGAACACAAGAAATGATTCACACGATTTAAAAATTTGCTCGAGTTTTATACAGGAAGCTCTATTTTCTTTTTTTCCATAAGTTTAAAAATCAGGAGGATCATTACTTTCCTTTCCTATGTTCATGGTTCATCATCCTATCAACAAACATTAAGGACAAGAAAACAACCACGACGCCATTATTTTCAATATTTCAATATTTGATGATAAAGATGTGTGATTTACAAGGCCTTGAATTCTCAAGTATGAACGCCCGCACATAAAGTCAGGTCAAGTTTACATCACAATAGTAAATAGGGTCCACGTTCAAATATTAGTAATAAAATGAAAAAAAAAAAGTGAATATGATAATCAGACAATGGGAAAAAGGGAGACTGGATTTTGAATAACTCTAGTTAATAAAGTGCAGATGATTTCTTATGACCAATTAAAAATTGAGTTAAAAATAATGATCTTTTTCAGCTTTTATGGATAAAAATAAAGACTTCCTGTAAAAAAAAAATACTTATTTCATCCATTTTATGAAATTAAAATTTGTCCATTTTATGAAATTAAAAAAATAATTTTACACTCCTTTTCTTATTTATCTTTATCATTAATAATAAATATTTTTTAATTATATTTTTCAAGACATTGCATTTCTTATATTCATAAAGTGATTCAGTAAAATTATCCCTATCATTTACTATTTCTTAATTCCTATGTCAAGCCAATACTCCCTTCGTTCATCTTTACTTGTCCCCTATTGACTTGACACAAGGATTTAGAAATAGTAAATGATAGGGTGATCTTATTAAATCACCCTTTGAATATACTCTTTTCGTCCAACTTTACTTGACCCCTGTACTATTTTGGGATGTCCAACAATACATGTCCACTTTATAAAATCAAGATACAAATTTACACTTAATTCCTAATTTGCGTTTATTATTAATTATAGTTATTTCCCATTACATTTTTCAAGACATCATATTTAT